>CM035139.1:132999677-133599677 GCA_020205605.1 Panax ginseng
AAGAGTCAAGTAGAGCACGATATCTACTATCTTCTATGATTTAAAAGGTTTTTCATCAACTTTATCACCGAGACTCACTTTTAATAAATAAACCACATCATCGAATCATCCTCGCACTATGGGCCAAGGATATTCATGTAATCATTAATGGTCATGATTATACCGAATAATCCTCGGTCATAATCATACCAACAATCGTCCCATCAATGCACTACGGCCAATAAGGACTTTTACCACATCATCTCAGAATATTATGGGTCATGATTATACCGAATGATCCCCGGTCATAATCATACCAATCAACATTCCATCTATGCACGTAAGCCAAAGATATACAATCAGATAACCAATAATCAACAAATCCATCTATATAAGCCAAAGATGACTTTCATCACAATATAAGCATAAGGATGATGACAATGATATAAACATTAATCAAACGAAATCAAGGATAAATATTAAAGACTTTAAATTTATCCAAAGTTTAAAAATAAACAAATTGTCAACATGATACTGCTCTGTGGAGTAAAATTGAAGAATTATTAATGTACCAAAAATAATTTGGATAGAAAAGAAATATATTTTTCAGGTCAATAGTACCCCATAAATAGTATCCTGTGAATAGTACTTCGGGAATAGTACCTCGTGAATAGTACCTCGACATGAAAAGTACCCCAAATACCCGAGTGAATAATATTCGAGTGAATAGTAATTGGGTGAATAGTAACCCATGAATAGTAACTCGTGAATAGTACTCTGGCATGAAAAGTGCTCCGAATACCCGGGTGAATAATATTTGAGTGAATAGTAACCGGGTGAATAGTAACTAGTAAATAGTAACTTATGGATAGTATTCCGTAATGAAAAGATCAATAATTATCAAGAAAGCTCAGAATAATATTTCCATGAAAAGATACTGGATGAAGCGCAAATATCAAGGATATTCTACTAATTTCATGGAGTATAGAAGCCAAAACTTCAATAAAATGAGTATAGAATTCAAAATCTGAAACGAAATAATATTACTTACATACTACCGAGTATGGAAGAAAATATTATTTCAAATGAATATTGAACCAAATAACATCCCTTGAACGAAAATAATATTCCAACAAATATTTAACGAAGATAATATTCCTACGAATAATAAACGAAGATAATATTCTTTATGAATATTGAACGAAAATAATATTCATACGAATACGAAAAATAATATCTCTTCAGAATATAAAATAAATAATACCCCTTACCTCAGAAGAAGACTGGATACTGGAGTAGTGAAGTAGTAGACTACTCTTCTTCTTTCTCTCTATAGATTCTCTCTCTATAGCTTCTCTCTATATAATTGCTCTTGTTCGACTTAGTGAATTGGTGAGAATGAAGAAAGAATGAGCTTCTATTTATAGGAAAATATAGTTTCGATAATTACACGTTTTGGGGCTCGAAATATTACAGTACAATACCTTCATCTTTTCCTTTATTTTTAATTTAGTCCTGCAAGTATTATCAAACTTGCAACACCTCCCCTAATAGTACATCATGTGAATCAATAGTTCAATCTTGTGAATTAATAGTTCTATACATGTGAAAATACGAATTACAGTATAGTACCTCCATCTATACCTCCATTTTTAACTTAGTCATGCAAGTATTATCAATCTTGCAGCACCTCCCCTAATAATACATGAATGTGAATCAATAGTACACACATGTGAACAAATAGTTTTAAGCATATGAATTAATAGTAATTAATTTGATTAATTACTCGATTGGTCAGTATAACTTCTAGACATCAATTATTATCTAAATAAATGTCGATTTCCACTAACACTAATAATCCCAACACAATGGAACTATCAATTTCATCTTTAATCAACATGAACTTATTCATCATTAATATTATAACTCACAATATTTAACAACCAGGACGTTCCCAAGAAAGATGGGGCTTTCTGAGAAGGATTTCTCTTTATTGACGCGCAATTAGGTCACCAAACCTCTCCTTGACAGAACATCTAGACATTGTCAATATTGCAAATAATAATATGAATAACTTTGTCGTCTCAATTATTGATTTAATAATATAAAATATTAATACTGTGACAATAATTGAATCAATAATATGAGAGATATGATGCAGCAATTACTATAGCAATAATTGAGTATAAATGAGTGACTTCTTACGTAAGCATCAATAATCAATACCGTGTGCTACTATGCAACCACGTGTATTACTGTACTTTTACTACCGCGTAGTTCAACAGTTTAACGGTAAAACTTTCGCCGTTATTTTTATAAAAAGATAATTCTGTCGTTTTCTAACTGCAACAATACTTTCGTTGTGGGGTCCACCAATGATTTTGCCTTCATACGAATATTCCCTGTTAAAACGAATATTCCCCGACCAATCGAATATTATATAACCACTTACTTACTTTGCAAAATTTGTAAATATTACACACAACTATAACATTATATCATATCCACACCATAATATTCAAAAATATATTTCGAGAGAAATTAATCTTTATTCATAAAAGTTGGGGTCTTACAACCTCCCCTTCTTATGAAATTTCATCCTCAAAATTAGGGTGCGTACCTGGTATGCCGAAGAGATGATGATACCTCGTCAGATTCGAACTCTTGAGATATAACCTTTGAGCGTAGAATATGTTCAGTCTTATCCAACATTTTAACACGTATCTCCTCATACGTTAAATCTTTAGCCATCTAGTGTAGTTCTAATTCAATAATGTGGTTCGGGTCATCAACATATTTACGTAACATCGATACATGAAAAATGTTATGAACACGCGACATACTTGGCGGTAAAAAGAGTCTATAGGCCACAGTTCCTACTCCATCGAGGATTTCAAATGGGCCAATTAAATTGAGGGTTGAGATTTACTCTCTTCGTCGATGCTTGCTTCTAGAATAACGCCCTCTTAAACCTTCTTCTTTATATTCATCAGCTCCGGGTGTGTAGCTTGAGCGGTTTTAACTTTATCGGTTAACGTCGATTCTACTCGTATTATTTGACATCATCACATGGGACCCTAAAGTCTTTAACTCTATCTTCATCATTCATAAGTTATACGAAATGGGTTTTTGTGTTAACAACATCGCACTCATAAATGCATACAATCTTCTACTCAACGCATTAGCTACCACATTCGCTCTTCCACAATGATATTGAATGGTATAGTCGTAATCTTCAATAGCTCAAGCCAACGTCTTTGGCACATGTTATGTTCGTTTTGGGTGAAGAAAATATTTGAGGGTTTTAGAAATGGGTTTTGTACTGGGGTCAATACAAAATTCGATTTCACACTCTAGGGTAGGCCAAGAAGTCTTTAGGAATACGTCATAAAATTTATTAACAATAGAAATATCATTCAAAACTGTGACTCTCATCCCAAGACTTGGATAACACGTCACATTAATACCTATCAACTTTCCACCGTTATCCACGGCGTCCCCTAAGGATAGTCTGGCTTCGGTGCATACCACACAAGGAAGTCAACAACGAAAGGATCGAGGCTCTTTACTTATGACTTAATATAACAGTGATTGACTTTAGTGGTTTGGTTGCTTGAATTCGCATAACAGGTTGGTTAGGAATATGAAAGCTAATAACCTTACAAAAATAATCAATTTTGGCATGATGAGTAGTTAACCAATCGATTCCTAAAATCACATTAAGGGAAAGTATTTTCAAAGAGATAAGATTGACAGGTAACGTGAAAGTGTCGATTTGAATCAACAAGATTTATAAACAGTGGAGGTAATAAAGGTTTCTACTAACAAAGTTTCAACCAATAAGTCAAAGTCTAACTTCTCTAGGGTCAAGTTCAAACGTTGAGCGCAAGCAAGAGATATAAAAGAATGTGTAGAACCGGTATCTAATAAGGTATAGACTTCACAAGAATTTATAATTAACTAACCCGTGCTAATTTCGTTCACGTTACTCGCTTTTTGAGAAGTCACGAAAAATGCTCTTCCTGAAACCACTGACTTTGTTTTGTTTGTATCCGCCTTTGTTGCCACCATCCCAGCTGGACTTAATTTTGCTACACCACAAAATTGAGTTATGTGACCGTCTTTTCCACAACTAAAACATACCTTGGAAGGCTGTGAACAAGTTGGACTTATGTGTCCCTCCTCTCCGCATCTGTAGCATCTAACTAGCGGTCGTTCTCCTCCCCTAGAATTTGTTGCTGGTGTTGGTGCTACTGCCAACATCTTCCCATCATCGTTAAATCTTCTCTTCTTGAATTTTCCACTTCTATTATCTTGGCCATGATTACCACCGAAGTGGTTACCATTTCTGGCATGATAATTTGCTCCACGATGGTTATCATTGTTTCGATGACCGTTGCCACCGGTACGATTATTATCGTGTTATTGGTCGTTGCCTTTTGGTTGTGCTAACTCATTATCGCGCTCCAATAACTGAGCCCTATTCACAACATCTGAATATAAACAAAGTTTGTGAGAAATGAGGTATTGACGTATATCAGGTTACAAACCTCTTAGAAATATTCGCGTCATTCACTCCTCATTATCAACCAAATGGGATGCAAACCGAGACAACTCGGCAAACTTAGCCTCGTACTACGACACGGTCATATTGTTTTGCTCCAACTTGATGAATTCCACCTCCTTCATGTGATGAATACTTTCGGGAAAGTACTTGTCATTGAATAACTCTTGGAACTTCTCCCAAGACATCTTGAGTGCGTCAGGCTGGGTACGCTTTATAGATTCCCACCAATAATCTGCCTCTTCACGCAACACAAAGGTGGCGAATGGAACCTTTTGCTCCTCTGAGCATTCCAAGACATCAAATATCTTGGTGATTTGCTTTATCCACGTCTCCACCTTAAGTGGTTCTCGCTTTCCCAAAACTCCCGTGGTCCCAAATTCTTAAACCGCTTAGCGAAGACCATCCGAGAGTTGCCAAGGTGTTTCCACCTCAAATTTTGAACATGAGTCTCTCTCGTCGATGTTGCATGAATTACATAAAGCCTCCGAACATCTCATCGCTCATCATCCGACGGTTGTTGTTATTTACCTGGGGATTATTGTCTTCCTATTGCACATTATCCTGGGTATTGATCGTTGGTGACTCAACGATCTCATGTGCTTCATTGCTGATCTCAACATTTTCAGATGCCATTTTCAAACACTATCACAAAACAAGGGTTAATTGACATATCACATATTATCCCTATAATCTGACCGACTAATTAAATACCAAATAAACTTAGGTAGGTCATACTAGCGAAGGAATTCCCCGCCTCTCCTCCTAGTTCTTGTCTCACATCTCACCAGGGGATCATATCCCTAAGCTTTGATACCAACCGTGACGCCCCAAAACAGTATACATCACCCATCTTGAGTCGCCAAATACATGATACATAAATCAAATACAAACTTAATTATACAACCGTGTCAGTAAAATACGACCAAAACATAAGTCGAGAGTTTAAAACAAGAATATTGCCTTCTAGACAATATCCACTCTCAATGGAGTCCTCATTACAATTATTATCACACTATTTCACGTAATAGTGAGGACTACTAAAGCCATTTATCCTCGGACCATCACTCCATTCCCCGACTCATCCCAAATTCGTATTCTCATTTCCTGAAGAGAACAATGAAAGCAAAAGGGTGAGCTCAACTAGCCCAGTAAGAAATATTATGACTAAGATAATGCAGAATAAATTATCCTTAGCTTTCAACAGTATAACAACTGATAGAATATAATAGACAACAAGTTTTAGATCAACAACTGCAGCGGAATAAGAAATCCATTAGAAGAGTCAAGTAGAGCATGATATCTGCTATCTTCTATGATTTAAAAATGTTTTCATCAACTTTATCACTGAGACTCAGCTTAATAAATAAACCACATCATCGAATCATCCCTGCACTACGGGCCAAGGATATTCATGTAATCATTAATGGTCATGATTATACCGAATAATCCCTGGTCATAATCATACCAACAACTGTCCATCAATGCACTATGGGCCAATGAGGACTTTTACCACATCATCTGTAACATTATGGGTCATGATTATACCGAATGATCCTTGGTCATAATCATACCAATCAACAGTCCATCTATGCACGTAAGCCAAAGATATACAACTGTATAACCAATAATCAACAGTCCATCTATGCACGTAAGCCAAAGATGACTTTCATCACAATATAAGCATGAGGATGATGACAATGATATAAACATCAATCAAACGAAATCAAGGATAAATATTAAAGACTTTAAATTTATCCAGAGTTTAAAAATATCCAAATTGTCAACATGATACTGCTTTGTGGAGTAAAATTCAAGAATAATATTAATGTACCAAAAATAATTTGGACAGAAAAGAAATATATTTTTCAGGTAAATAGTACCCCGTGAATAGTATCCTGTGAATAGTCCTTCAGGAATAGTACCTCGTGAATAGTACCCCGACATGAAAAGTACACCAAATACCCGAGTGAATAGTAACTCGTGAATAGTACTCTAGCATGAAAAGCACCCCGAATACCCGAGTGAATAATATTTGAGTGAATAGTAACTGAGTGAATAGTAACCCGTAAATAGTAACTTATGAATAGTATTCCGTCATGAAAAGATCAATAATTATCAAGAAAGCTCAGAATAATATTTTCATGAAAAGATACTGGATGAAACGCAAATATCAAGGATATTATACTAATTTCATGGAGTATAGAAGCCAAAACTTCAACAAAATGAGTATAGAATTCAAAATCTGAAACGAAATAATATTACTTACATACTACCGAGTATGGAAGAAAATATTATTTCAAACGAATATTGAACAAAATAACATCCCTTGAACGGAAATAATATTCCAACAAATATTTAACGAAGATAATATTCCTACGAATATTAAACGAAGTTAATATTCTTTATGAATATTTTACGAAAAATAATATTCATACGAATACGAAAAATAATATCTCTTCAGAATATGAAATAAATAATACCCCTTCCCTCATAAGAAGACTGGATACTGGAGTAGTGAAGTAGCAGACTACTCTTCTTCTTTCTCTCTATAGATTCTCTCTCTATAGCTTCTCTCTATATAATTGCTCTTGTGAGACTTAGTGAATTGGTGAGAATGAAGGAAGAATGAGCTTCTCTTTATAGGAAAATATAGTTTCGATAATTGCACGTTTTGGGGCTCGAAATATTATAGTACAATACCTTCATCTTTTCCTTCATTTTTAATTTAGTCCTGCAAGTATTATCAAACTTGCACCACCTCCCCTAATAGTACATCATGTGAATCAATAGTTCAATCATGTGAATTAACAGTTCTACACATGTGAAAATATGAATTACAGTATAGTACCTCCATTTATACCTCCATTTTTAACTTAGTAATGGAAGTATTATCAATCTTGCACCACCTCCCCTAATAGTACATGAATGTGATTTAATAGTACACACATGTGAACAAATAGTTATAAGCATGTGAATTAATAGCAATTAATTGCTAATTTATCCGATTAATTACCCGATTGGTCAGTATAACTTCCAGACATCAATTGTTATCTAAATAAATGTCGATTTCCACTAACACTAATAATCCTAACACAATGGAACTATCAATTTCATCTTTAATCAACACGAACTTATTCATCATTAATATTATAACTCACAATATTAACAACCAGGTCGTTCCCATGAAAGAGGGGGCTTTCTGATAAGGATTTTTTCTTATTGGCGCGCAATTAGGTGACCAAACCTCTCCTTGACAGAACTTCTAGACATTGTCAATATTGCAAATAATAATATGAATAACTTTGTCGTATCAATTATTGATTTAATAATATAAAATATTGATACTGTGACAATAATTGAATCAATAATATGAGAGATATGATGCAACAATTACTGTAGCAATAATTGAGTATAACTAAGTGACTTCTTACGTAAGCATCAATAATCAATACTGTGTGTTACTATGCAACCATGCGCATTACTGTACTTTTACTATCGGGTAGTTCAACAATTTAACGATAAAACTTTCGCCGTTATTTTTATAAAAAGATAATTCTGTCGTTTTCTAACTACGACAATACTTCCATTGTGGGGTCCACTAATGATTGTTCCATCTTACGAATATTCCCTGTTAAAACGAATATTCCCCGACCAATCGAATATTTTATAACCACTTGCTTACTTTGCAAAATTTGTAAATATTACCCACAACTATAACATTATATCATATCCACACCATAATATTCAAAAATATTTTTCGAGAGAAATTAATCTTTATTCATAAAATTTGGGGTCTTACAACCTTCCCTTCTTATGAAATTTTGTCCTCGAAATTAGGGTGCATACTTGGTATGCCGAAGAGATGATGATATCTCGTCAGATTCTAACTCTTGAGATATATCCTTTGAGAGTAGAATATGTTCATTCTTATCCAACATTTTAACACGTATCTCCTTATACGTTAAATCTTCTGCTATCTCGTCTAGTTCTAATTTAATAATGTCGTTCGGGTCGTCCATATATTTACGTAACATCGATACATGAAAAATGTTATGAACACATGACATACTTGGCGGTAAAATGAGTCTATAGGCCACAGTTCCTACTCTATCGAGGATTTCAAATGGGCTAATTAAATTGAGGGTTGAGATTTACTCTCTTCGTTGATTCTTGCTTCTAGAATAACGCACTCTTGAACCTTCTTCTTCACATTCATCAGCTCCGGGTGTGTAGCTTGCGCGATTTTAACTTTATCGATTAACGTCGATTCTACTCATATTATTTGACATCATCATGTGGGTCCCTAGAGTCTTTAACTCTATCTTCATCATTCGTAAGTTATACGAAATGGGTTTTTATGTTAACAACATCGCACTCATAAACGCAAACTATCTTCTACTCAATGCGTCAGCTACCCCGTTATCTCTTCCACAATGATATTGAATGGTATAGTCGTAATCTTCAACAGCTCGAGCCAACGTCTTTGGCACATGTTACGTTCGTTTTGGGTGAAGAAAATATTTGAGGGTTTTAGAAATGTGTTTTGTACTGGGGTTAATACAAAATTCGATTTCACGCTCTAGGGTAGGCCAAGAAGTCTTCAGGAATACGTCAGAAAATTTATTAACAAAAGAAATATCATTCAAACTGTGACTTTCATCCCAAGACTTGGATAGCACATCACATTGATACCTATCAACTTGCCACCATTATCCACGGCGTCCCCTACGAATAGTCTGGCTTCTGTGCATACCACACAAGGAAGTCAACAACGAAAGGATCAGGGCTCTTTAATTATGGCTTAATATAACAGTGATTGACTTTAGTGGTTTGGTTGCTTGAATTCGCATAACAGGTTGGTTAGGAATATGAAAGCTAACAACCTTACGAAAATAATCAATTTTGGCATGATGAGTAGTTAACCAATCGATTCCTAAAATCACATCAAGGGCAAGTATTTTCAAAGAGATAAGATCGACAGGTAACGTGAAAGTGTCGATTTGAATCAACAAGATTTATAAATAGTGGAGGTAACAAAGGATTCTACTAACGAAGTTTCAACTAATAAGTCAAAGTCTAACTTCTCTAGGGTCAAGTTCAAACGTTGAGTGCAAGCAAGAGATATAAAAGAATGGGTAGAACCGGTATCTAATAAGGTATAGACTTCGCAAGAATTTATAATTAACTAACCAGTGCTAACTTCGTTCGCGTTACTCGCTTTTTGAGAAGTCACAAAAAATGCTCTTCCTGAAACCACTGACTTTGTTTTGTCCGTATCCGCCCTTGGTGTCACCGTTCTAGATGGACTTAATTTTGCTATAGGACAAAATCGAGCTATGTGACTGTCTTTTCCACAATTAAAACATTCTTTGGAAGGCTGTGAACAGTTTGGACTTATGTGTCCCTCCTCTCCGCATCTGTAGTATCTAACTGACGGTCGTTCTCCTCCCTTAGAATTTATTGTTGGTGTTGGTGCTGCTGCCAACATCTTCCCATCATCGTTAAATCTTCTCTTCTTGAATTTTCTACTTCTATTTTCTTGGCCATGATTACCACTGAAGTGGTTACCATTTCTGGCATGATAATTTCCTCCACGATGGTTATATCTCCTCAGTGTCCACTTGATGTGGAGCAAACTTTGCCCATTCATTGAATCTGGCCGCGTACTGGGGAACCATCATGTCCCCTAGTTTAAGTTCTAAGAACATCTTCTCCATCTTCCCTTGCATGCTTGTAGGGAAATAATTCTCAAAGAAAACCTTCTTGAACTATTCCCACGTTACCCCATCTGTTGTAGCCCCACCGTGGTGAGCCTCCCACCAAAAGTTGGCTTTCCACTTTTATCATGTAAGTCGCAAAAGAAGTCTTTTGTGCCTCACCTACGTTTTATAATAACAAACGCCTTCTCTATTTCCTTTACCCATGTTCGGGTTGCTAATGGGTCCGTCATTTCTTTGAACTCCGGCTGACCTACGCTTTTAAATTCTTTAAAGGTAGTCATTCTGGCTAACCTTGGTTCGGCGGGTACTCAACCCCCGGTTTAGTTAAATGCAGCCATTAATAAATTAACGAACTCTTTCATAGGGTTGTTTTGACCCCCTTGATTTTCATTACGTGATTCTGCTTCCTGATTATGTTATCTTCTCCTTAGCGGCATTTTTTGATAAAATAGAATTTCATTATTATCTATTTACTTACTTCGTTATTATTCGTCTCATAACAACTCATACCATAACAAAGTATATTAAATGAAAACTTCATTATATTCATATGATTCTTCATAGTCAAAACTATTTACAATTTGCTTACATAGCCCAAGGCTATTACATTTCTATCCCGCAATTGAACTTCTCAAAAGTTTTGATTTACAAAAAGACTACCCTGTTATACAAAAGAGGGTTTTACGTCACAACACACATATTTATAACTCTAGACTTCTAATACTGTAAAACAGCATCCTCATGTTTCTCATTCGTAATCTTCGTTACAGTATCCCGACTAATAGTATGTCGAGTCTGTCCCAACTCAGTGGAATAACAAGCAACTTTCAGCTTGAAATCCTTATGAGCACTCTCATGGATGTAAGACATCCGTGCAATCTTCCGGTCCTTCTCCCCCAGTTTCTTACGAAGCTCTACCACCTCGTTCATATAATCCCTAACCTTATTTATCATGAGCACCTCTCATCATGCTCTGACCCAAAATCTATACAGAGACTCCTCACACGCATAAAGAGCACTAATCTCTTCATTCTCGATTACGCATAACCAGTATTTCGCCATACACATTCTGTCAGAAGACCGCCAGATATAATGATCTCATTACATCTGGAGGTGATGACTCTAGTGCAGGTACACCCGTATCAACCGATGTTGCCTCCATCCCTTCCTCCACATCGTTCATCATACTAAGGTATGACGCTATATCCATATCTCCCTCAGAGTAGTCCTCCTCAGAAAAGTACTCCACTATCTCCGACTCCTCTAGAATCACTAATGGTACCTCCGCCACTGGCATGGGTACAAGCTCTACTCTGTTCATAATTTCCTCGCTCACCGCGTGTATATCTCTATACATCAAGCTATTGATCGACATCCTACGATAACACATATGTTGATTAGTACATAACATACAATAGTATAAGCACAAATAACATTTAATTTATTTAGGGTTACTTTCCATCTTTTAAATCTTTCGGTACTAAGTTTACTCAATACCTTATTGACTCATTCAACTTAAGTAAAGCTCGAGTTTACTTCTTTTAGACTTTTCTTCCTTAACGAGGTTATTAGCCTAAGGTTCTTCCCCCCCTTAAGTTTTATAACCTAATGCTTTGATACCAACCTGCGACGCCCCCAAATCCGAGTATCTTCCAACTCGATAGATGGTGCTACACGGTACTCATAACTGTACATTTATTCTATTGAAACGACATCAAAATGTGTGAATTAACGACATTCTTATTACATTAATAATATTACATCCCGTTCCCAGGTTCTAAAACCATTACATTCTTTGTTCATCATACTTTGGTATACACAAATTACTAGTTTATTACAAGGTAAACTAATCGTTCATCTTCGTCATGCCTTTATCCTTGTCGGATCCCTCAGTTCATTCGGTCCTAGCTGCATTTATATGGTTCAAGCAAGAGTGATCATAACAAGCTCAGCAAGTAAAACAATTTTTTTTAAACAACATGCTTGAAACACAGGAATCGTATATCTTCAATAACTGAACAATAGTTATGAAGTACTATCGATAATTCAAAATAGCACTTCTTTTCCTTCAAAACATTTTACAATAATAATATTCAGTAAAACATCAATTCTGGTTGAAGACCATGAGCGTTTCATAATTTCTTTGAAAAGGACAACCCGACACTAAGTCCGTAAGTCCGACATATCTTACGAGCACTTCTGGGTGATCAGCCCATAGTACTTTATGTTGATCAACACTACATCCCTTAAACGTATGTACGTTTAAGTTTTGGCAACCTTATGTGCCCATCGAATAATCAATGAAAAATACATTTGTTTATTCATACTCAGGCTTACCTCGAATCCGTACCAAACAATTGGCGTAAGATAGCGTTAACAATTCTATATTGAAAGACTTGTAAATAAATCAATCAATCTTCAAGATTAGTCAAGCCGAGTTAAAACTGGCATCGACATTTTCATAAAACAATTCTTGCGTATTATAACATGAATCACTAAAAACCTGGCTAACACGAAGGTTAGACAAGCGTTTAGAAAAACTTCGCCTTCAAATATTCTGTGAACGCCTTTCGAAAAATTGAACATTTTGTAAATACTTTTAATAATGAATAAAATAATATTATTTATTATTATTATGTGTTAGTAAGATGAATGTCGTTCTATAACCTAGAAACATCGGAAAGCCATAGTATTTTAACTATGTGGGAGAATTAAAGTGTTTGAATTTCTAAAACGAAAATAAAAGTTTTTCAAAAAACACTATTCATCGATTTTTACTCTGGAATTATTTTTGAATTTCTGAGAAATACGTAACGTTATAATATCGAAGTGATATCGATTATGCAATAATAATCTAAGTATGGAAAACATAATATTTCGCATGCGGACTTAAATTTGAGAAAGTTATGAATATTAAACGTTAAGAAGAAAATGTAATGATTGTATGATATGAAGTATTGTAATAGTATGTTTGAAGAATGGAATAACGTATGTTACAAATTAATATACGAACTAGAATACGAGAATTATAAGTATGGTATAATGATAAGGCTTTTAATTAAATGGAATGGACTTGAAGGATTATTAACATAATGGTAGCAGTCCAATGGGAAGTGATATGCAAGCCCTAGTGTTTGTTAATTAAGAGTCCATTTAATGTAATGCAAGCCCAATAAGAATTTGCTAAGTAATGAAGTATAAGCACAATGTAATGATCCAATGGATTAGGATCCATGGTGCAACCCATGGGTAGACTTGGTGGGCAAGAACTTTATGTGGTGATAAAGCTTTGGATAAGTGTTGTGAGGGCCAAAGCAATGAATAGTAAGGAGGTTAGATTAAGGAGGTGAAAAGCCTAAATTACCATTCTACCCTAACTTTGAGAGCTCTATAAATACAAAGCTCACAATTCATTTTTTGCTTGATAAAATTTCATCCAACTCCTCTCAAGATAAGCAACTTAATTGTTAGAGAGAATAAGCCACATAAGCACTTATAAGTCATTTCAACCTTTGCTAGATTTTCCAAAGAGAAGTTAAGTAATAGTCTTTAAGGGTAAGACTCATACCTATTATCTTTATCTCTTCTATGATAGGATTGATAGAGAAGTGGGATTGTTTGTTAAAGAACATTTTATAAGTTATTGATGAATGAACTTAAGGCGAATAAGTTGAATATGCAACTTGAACTCTAATAAGTTGATAGAATCATGAAGAACTTATCATATATTTGTCATAGGATGTTAGTATGTTGAATATAGTATGAGAACATTGATTGATAGATTTAAGTTCATAGTAAGTCATAAGCATGAGAATTTGTAGTTAATAAGTTGATTAAGTCATTGACTTATGAGAATAAGTCAAAACCTACTTTGATGATAAGTTGGTGTGATAAGTAACTTGAAATGTTCATGTGTTGGTTAAAATCCATTTAGAATGATTAGTAATGAAGTTTTGCCGGAATTCACACGATTGGATAATAATCGTCGAATTCGTGAAATTCTCAGAATGGAAGTCGTATTTTGTGTTTGAAGTTGGAAATGTTGGTTTTCGATGGAGACAAGTCTTATTTGGCATTATAGAGTTGCGGACTCAAAAATGACCGAATTCTGACTTAGAACGAAGAAACGAGCGTTGAACGTTCACGAACGTTTATCGTTTTCATTAAAATGAACTAATAGGTGAAATTTTAGCAAACAAATTCAAATAGATAAAATTCTTGCTTGAACGTATAGAGTATGTAATTTGTGAACCGTAGGCCTTTGAATGAGCCAATTCGGACTTATAATGAAAAAGTTATGCGTCCGGGAGTTTCGTAAAATTTTCAAATTTTGCAAACCGTTCGAGGCACGAGTTAAGGCCATGGCCAACCCAAGGCCAAATGAGTGGCGCCAGCAGATGCTTTGCAGACAAAGGTCTGAGCACATTGCTAACTCGCGCCGCATTGCGACCCATAGAGTAAGGACTCGAGCCAGCAGCCACGAGTCCGGACTTGCCTCATCGTTAACTCGTATAAAGCAGCCATTGAAGAAGAAATAATGGAGTGAAATACAATACCAATCCTAGGATGTGGACAGTAATGAATACTTTCTGATATAAAGTGAAAGAGAACTTATTAGTAATGAACTAAGGTATAAACATAACATTGTTAAGGCACTATTAGACACCTAATTGTATGATGATTAAGAGTTATTAATCAATTGAAAGTGAACGTAATATGAATGACGTAATGAAAAGCTGGAAACCATAATAATAGATCTAAGTCAGAATTTAAATTGAGATGAAGGGTAAGATATAATAATAAGCCTACTTGATTACATGTGACCTAATGTGGTATGTTACATGATCATGTATTGTAGAGACTTAGAGACCTAAAGTGTACGTGTGATAATCAGTAAGCAGACGCTGAAGGAAAGTATTCTAACCCTTGTTCTAGTTCAGTTTGGACAAGCTTTGTAATTCATGTATTCTTTCGCATGAAGTCTTGAATGATGAAGTCTAAGCCAATCCTCTCGGCTAGACTTATATTATGATTTTGTCAAGCATGATTAGTGTTTACCGAGTTATATTGGTATGGTTTTCAATCAAAGACCAGGTATGCTAAAATGTTTTTGTCGTTTAACAACAGGCACGTGAGGTTGCCACAACTTAAACGTACATTCATTTAACAGGATGTAGTGTTGATCAACATAGAGTACTATGGGCTGATCACCTAGAAGTGCTTGTAAGCTATGCCGGACTTACGGACTTAGTGCCGGGTTGTCCTTTTCAAAAGCAATAATGAACTGCTCATAGTCTTGAGCCTTAGTTGATATTCTACTGAATATTGTTGTAAAACATTTGAATGAAAAGAAGTGCTATTTTGAATTATCAATAGTACTTCGTAACTATTGTTCAGTTATTGAAGATATATGAGTTCTATGTTTCAAGCATGTTATTTGTTAGAATTGTAGTACTTGTTGAGCTAGTCATACTCACTCTTGCTTTAACCATATGAACACAGCTAAGATCGAGCGGATCGAAGGCTCAGGCAAAGACAAGGGCAAGGCGAAGACGAACCCTTAGATTACTGATGTAATAGAATAGTTCAACGATTGTAATATATTTGATATTATGACAAGAAAAAATGTATGGGTTATAAAGAACAAGGGAGAATGTAATATTATTTCTAATATATAGAAGACATATTAGTTCTTTTGAGACTTTTCAATTGAATGAATGTGTGAATGGTAGTACCGTGTAGCACCATCTGTTGGGTTGGAAGATACCCGAATTTGGGGGCATCACAGGTTGGTATCAAAGAATTAGGTTATAAAACTTAAGGGGGGATTAAAAACCTTAAGTCATAACCTTAAGAGAAGTCAAAGAAATACAAGAAGAAAATAACCTTATAAAAATGCATTATGATTATATTATGTGTTTTTATTATTCTACTAACATGTACTAATCAACTTAATTGTTTTTGTGTAGATGTTAGGAGTAAACGGAATTTATGTAGATGGTCAAGCCATTAGTGAAGAATCAGTGAACCAAATAGAGGTTTTACCAAACCCCATAGCAGCAGATCCGGAGGTGGTAGTTATTGAGTTTGGAGACTTAGATGATGCTGACTACATGTCAGTATTCGATGGGATGATAGAGGAGGAAGTGGAGACAGTGTCTTTTAACCCGGTAGCTATAGCAAAGGAGAAGGCACCGAAAGAGTCAATGATGTCATTATTTATATCATTGTTGGATAGAAATATCCATTACTATTAGGAGGTTAAGGAGCTGAAAGCAGGGCTCCAAATGGTTATATAAAATAAGACGAACGTGGAGTCCATGTGGGAGCAAGAACATGACGAGAGGATTTTGGCCAAGGACAAAGTCCACGAATTAAAGCATGAGGTCTTTGAGCTCAAGGAGGAGCTAAAGACCAAACGACAGAAGATAGGGAGAATGTCCTATATCCATAAGAGTTCTCACACAGATTTCCAGCAGCAGGTAGCTGGTTATCCTGTAGAGGTGGGGCAGACGCGACATACTATCAGCCGTGATATTATTGTCAATCTTGCCAAGGAAGATTTCAATAATGCCTTAAGGTAGATGTAGACTAGTAGTAGCTAGAGTAGTATGAAAGTATTTTGTAATTAGTAGTGACGTAAAGCCCTCTTTATATAGTAGAGGGTAGTCTTTTGTAAATCCCAATTTTTGGAAAGCAATAGCGGGAAAGTAATGTAATCAGCTTAGGCTGTGTAATGTAACCGATGTAGTATTATACTACAAAGAATGAATATAAGTCTTTTTATGGGAAATCAATGAGTAATGGATGTGGAAGTTTTGATTATTAGTAAATAATAACTAATAAAGGAAGGAATAATAACAAAATGTGTTTATTGTATCAGTAAAATGCCGCCAAGAAGAGTGCAATGAAACCAAGGTGCTAATGCGAATCAGCAAGAGGGAGGTCCAGTAAACCCCATGCAGGAATTTGTTAATTTAATAACAGTCGCATTTAATAGAACATGGGCTAATATCCCCGTAAACCCGGGAGTAGCACGAGCTATGACCTTTAAGGATTTCAAGAGTGTTGGTCCGCCAGAGTTCAAAGGAACTACGGACCCTATTGATGCCCAAACGTGGGTAAAGGAAATCGAGAAGGCATTTGTGACAACAAATGTCGACGAGGCCCAGAAGGTTGCCTTTGCAACCTATATGATGAAGGGAGAGGCCAACTTTTGGTGGGAGGCCAATCAGGCCAGAGCGGATATAGGGAATGTAACGTGGGTGAGGTTCAAGGAGATATTCTTCGAGAACTACTTTTCCACAAGCATGCAGGGGAGAATGGAGATGAGGTTCCTCGATTTGAAACAAGGGGACATGACAGTGCCCCAATACGCCACTAAGTTTAATGAACTAGCAAGGTTCGCTCCACACCATGTGGACATCGAGGTAAGGAAGGCGCGATGGTTTGAGCAGGGCTTGAAACCCTGGCTCTATAATCGTGTGTCTGTGTTCCAGAGCACTACTTTTGGAACCCTTTTTGAGAAGACGATAATCGTCGAAGGTGGTAGCGAGGCGTTGAGCCAGTACCACAAAGATAAGAAGAGTAAGGGGAAAGTAGATGGGGGAGTAAAGATCGAGGGAGATAGTGGTAGTGGTGAGGGTTAGAAGAGGAAGGTATTTAGCTCTGGGAATACCGGAGTGAAGCAAGGAGACCCAAAGAGGAGAATTGAGGCCTGCAAGACCTGTGGGAAGATTCACTTAGGAGTCTGTTACAACTATGGACAGGAGGGCATATTGCGCCTAACTGTCCAAGTTTGAAGAAGAATCACGGATGCTTTGTGTGTGGGTCAACTGACCACATGGCAAAGAACTGCCCAAAGAAGGGGAAGGACGGGAATCGGGGAACTAATAGCGGTAAGTTAGCTATTAGTGGTCCAGCGCAGCCGGGTAGGCCGATGGGCCGTACCTTTAATATGACAGTCTAAGATGCAGTTGCATCAGGGGACGTCGTTGCAGGTATTATTTCGATCAACGACATAAATGCTTACGTGCTGTTTGATTCGGGTGCTACTTGTTCGTTCATAGCTTGTGATTTTGCTAAACGATTAGGATTACTTCCTGAAAAGTTGCCTATACCTTTAAATAGTAAGGTAACAAACGAAGAAATAATTCATGTTGAAGATGTTCATAGGAGTTTTTACGTAGATATACGGGGTTGAAAATTATCGGTAGATTTGATACCGATAAAGTTAGGAGAATTCGACGTAATTCTCGGAATGGATTGGTTAGTGAACCATGGGGCAATTATAGATTGTCAAAAGAAATGTGTGAATATTAGAACGTTAAAACAACCTCAGGTAGTATTTTATGGGAATAGATCATCGAGGCGTTCGTGTTGTCTAATGATGACACAGACGAGAAAATTATTGAGGAAGGGGTGTGTAGGTTATCTGTGTCATATTGTTGATACCCAGAGAGTGGTAGCAACCATGGAACAAATACCTATAGTGAGTGAATTTGCGGATGTATTTCTGAGTGAACTACAGGGTATTCCGCCAGATAGGGAGACCGAGTTCATCATTGACATTATGCCAGGAGCGGCACCAGTTTCCAGGGCACCGTATCGTATGGTGCCAGTGGAGATGAAGGAACTGATGGTACAGTTACAAGAGCTATTAGACAGAAAGTACATTCAACCGAGTGTCTCGCCGTGGGGAGCACCGGTATTATTTGTCAAGAAGAAGGACGGATCGTTAAGACTTTATATCGACTACCGAGAGTTAAACAAGTTGACGATAAAGAATAAATACCCATTGCCCAGGATCGATGATCTCTTTGATCAGTTAAAAGGGGCTAAGTATTTTTCAAAAATAGATTTAAGAATGGGGTATCACCAGTTGAAGTTTAGGAAGGAGGATGTACCAAAGTCAACATTCAGGACTCGTTATGGTCATTACGAGTTTCTGGTGATGTCATTTGGGTTGACAAATGCACTAGCTGCATTCATGGATATGATGAACAGAGTGTTCAAATAATATTTGGACAAGTTCGTAGTGGTGTTTATAGATGATATTCTAGTCTATTCTAAGATGCCAGAAGATCATGCTGAACACCTAAGATTAGTGTTGGAGACACTAAGGAAGGAGAAGTTGTATGCGAAGTTCACTAAGTGTGAATTTTGGCTAGAGAAGGTACAATTTTTAGGCCATGTCATTGATCAAGAAGGGATTTCAGTAGATCCAGCGAAGGTGGAAGCTGTGATGAATTGGGAACAACCGAAAATGTTGATGGAGGTGCGGAGTTTCCTAGGGTTAGTGGGTTACTATCGAAGATTTATCCAGGATTTTTTGAAGATAGCTACTCCGTTAACTAACTTAACGAGGAAGATAATGAAATACGCTTGGACTGACAAATATGAGGTCAGTTTTCAAGAACTGAAGAAGAGATTAAGTGAAGTGCCTGTTTTGTCATTGCCCGATGACACATGGAATTTTGTAGTTTATAGCTATGCTTCGCATAGAGGACTTGGTTGCATTCTCATGCATCATGGCAAGGTTATTGCGTATGCATCTAGGCAGTTGAAGGATTATCAAAAAGTTTATCCTATTCATGATCTTGAACTGGCCTCAGTAGTTTTTGCTCTAAAGATATGAAGACATTATCTTTATGGAGAAAAATGCGAGATATACACGGACCACAAGAGTCTAAAATATATCTTCACACAAAAGGAGTTGAATATGAGGCAGAGGAGATGGCTGGAGTTAATAAAGGATTACGACTGTGAAATCCTATATCACCCTGGAAAAGCCAATGTAGTTGCCGACGCCTTAAGTAGGAAGGGTCGGGAAAAGTTGTCTTTGTTAACGGCTCAAGCTGAGTTAATAACAGAGATGGCTAGGATGGAGTTGGAAGTGAAGCTGCCAAGTAAAGGAGGACAAATGCTGTTTGTGATGGAGATGCAATCTACCATCGTAGAGAGAGTTAAAGAGGTACAACTCAAAATGGATGAGTGTGACCGGATGAAGGAGCGGCTGGCCAATGAAAAAGATACTAAGTACAGTCTTGATAATGAGGGATTATTAAGATTTGAAGGAAGAATTTGGGTTCTGAATGAGACGGAATTAAAGGAGCAGGTATTACAAAAGGCTCATAGTTCGAGGTTTTCGATTCATCCTGGTAGCACTAAGATGTATCAAGACCTTCGACAGAGTTTTTGGTGGCCGAACATGAAGAGAGAGATAGCCGAGTATGTGAGTAGGTGCTTAACTTGTCAAAGAGTTAAGGCCGAACATCAACGACCAAGTGGCTTGCTACAGTCGTTAGAAATTCCAGAGTGGAAATTGGAGAATATCACGATGGATTTTGTGGTGGGACTTCCGACTACTCAGAAAGGATATGATGTGATTTGGGTAATAGTGGACCGGTTGACGAAGTCGGCTCACTTTTTGCCAATTAGGGTCAAGTATAACTTAGACTAATTAGCTAGACTTTATATTAAGGAGGTAATTTCTAGACATGGAGCACCAGTATCGATTGTGTCAGATCGTGACCCACGATTCACATCGAACTTTTGGAGGAGTCTACGAGAGCAGTTGGGAACGCAGTTGAAGATGAGTACGGCATATCATCCACAAACGGATGGACAGAGTGAGAGAACAATTCAGACGTTAGAAGATATGCTAAGATTTTGTGTCATGGATTTCAAGGGTAGTTGGGATGATCATCTACCATTAGTGGAGTTTGCGTATAACAATAGTTATCATGCAAGCATAGGTATGCCGCCTTACGAAGCTTTGTATGGGAGGAAATGCAGAACACCATTGTATTGGGATGAGATAGGAGAACGCCGAATGTTGGGACCAAAATTGGTGCAACAGACAGCGGACATTGTCAAGAAGATACAAATGCATCTTCTAGCAGCTCAAGACAGACAGAAGAAGTTTACGGATCCGCATAAAGAGAATAGAGAATTTGAAGTAGGATCGTACGTATTTCTAAAAGTATCTCCCTGGAAAGGAAAGATACATTTTGGAAAGAAGGGAAAGTTAAGTCTGAGGTTTATAGGACCTTTTGAGATATTAAAATGGGTGGGTGAGGTAGCTTATATGATAACATTACCTCCAGACCTAGAAAGAATACATAATGTATTTCAAGTATCGGTATTGCGTCCTTATAAGCCAGATTATAAGCACGTGATAAAATATGAACCTATTCATATCGAGAAGGACTTAACATACGAAGAAACGCCGATTCAAATTGTCGATAGAAAAGAACAAGTTTTGCGGAATAAAGTCATATCTTCCGTGAAGGTGATATGGAAGAAACACGATACAGAAGAAGCAACGTGGGAGTTAGAAGAAATGATGAAAAAGAATTACCCTCATTTGTTTGTGTAATTTTTTTTTATATAGCGAGATTCTGGGGACAGAATCTTTATAAGGGGGGAGAGAGTGTAACACCCCAAAAAATCGAACATTTTGTAAATACTTTTAATAATGAATAAAATAATATTATTTATTATATATGTGTTAGTAAGATGAATGTCGTTCTATAACCTAGAAACGTCGGAAAGCCATAGTATTTTAACTACGTGGGAGAATTAAAGTGTTTGAATTTCTAAAACGAAAATAAAAGTTTTTCGAGAAATTTTCCGAAAAACACTATTCATCGATTTCTGCTAGGAAATTATTTTTGAATTTCTGAGAAATACGTAACGTTATAATATTGAAGTGATATCGATTATGCAATAATAATCTAAGTTTGGAAAATGTAATATTTCGTATGCGGACTTAAATTTGAGAACGTTATGAATATTAAACGTTAAGAAGAAAATGTAATGATTATATGATACGAAGTATTGTACTAGTATGTATGAAGAATAGAATAACGTATGTTACGAATTAATATACGAACTAGAATACGAGAATTATACGTATGGTATAATGATAAGGCTTTTAATTAAATGGAATGGACTTGTAGGATTATTAGCATAATGGTAGAAGTCCAATGGGAAGTGATATGCAAGCCCCAGGGTTTGTTAATTAAGAGTCCATCTAATGTAATGCAAACCCAATAAGAATTTGCTAAGTAATGAAGCATAAGCCCAATGTAATGATCCAATGGATTAGGATCCATGGTGCAACCAATGGGTAGACTTGGTGGGCAAGAACTTTTTGTGGTGATCAAGTTTTGGATAAGTGTTGTGATAAGCAAGTTTACTTAGGGCCAAAGCAATGAAGAGTAAGGAGGTTAGATTAAGGAGGTGAAAAGCCTAAATTACCATTCTACCCTAACTTTGAGAGCTCTATAAATACAAAGCTCACAATTCATTTGTTGCTTGATAAAATTTCATCCAACTCCTCTCAAGATAAGTAACTTAATTGTTAGAGAGAATAAGCCACATAAGCACTTATAAGTCATTTCAATCTTTGCTAGATTTTCCAAAGAGAAGTTAAGTAATAGTCTTCAAGGGTAAGACTCATACCTATTATCTTTATCTCTTCTATGATAGGATTGATATAGAAGTGGGATTGTTTGTTAAAGAACATTTTATAAGTTATTGATGAATGAACTTAAGCCGAATAAGTTGAATAAGCAACTTGAACTCTAATAAGTTGATAGAATCATGAAGAACTTATCATATGTTTGTCATAGGATGTTAGTATGTTGAATATAGTATGAGAACATTAATTGATGGACTTAAGTTCATAGTAAGTCATAAGCATGAGAATTTTTAGTTAATAAGTTGATTAAGTCATTGACTTATGAGAATAAGTCAAAACCTACTTTGATGATAAGTTGGTGTGATAAGTAACTTGAAATGTTCATGTGTTGGTTAAAATCCATTTAGAATGATTAGTAATGAAGTTTTGCCGAAATTCACATGATTGGACGATAATCATCGAATTCCAGAAATTCTTGGAATGGAAGTCATATTTTGTGTTAGAAGTTGGAAACGTTGGTTTTCGATGGAGACAAGTCATATTTGGCATTATAGAGTTGCGGACTCAAAAATGACCGAATTCTGACTTAGAACGAAGAAACGAGCGTTGAACGTTCACGAACGTTTATCGTTTTCATTAAAATGAACTAATAGGTGAAATTTTAGCAAACAAATTCAAATAGATAAAATTCTTGCTTGAACGTATATAGTATGTAATTTGTGAACCGTAGGATTTTGAACGAGCCAATTCAGACTTATAACGAAGAAGTTATGTGTCTGTGAGTTTCGTAAAATTTTGAAATTTTGCAAACCGTTCGAAATCACAGATTTGAAAGCCATGGCGCCAACCCAAGGCCAATGAGTGAAAGCCAGCCGGCCAATTCAATGTTTGAGCACATCGCTAACTTAGCAGCCACAAATGCCGAAGTCCCGGACTTGCCTCTATCATTTTACTTAGCAGTAATACGGCTTGAAGAGTAATGGGTGGTGCCGCAACGCCAACCCTAGGATGTGGACAATAATGAATACTTTCTGATATAATGTGAAAGAGAACTTATTAGTAATGAACTAAGGTATAAACATAACATTTTTAAGGCACTATTAGACACCTAATTGTATGATGATTAAGAGCTATTAATCAATTGAAAGTGAACGTAATATGAATGACGTAATGAAAAGCCGGAAACCATAATAACAGATCTAAGTCAAAATTTAAATTGAGATGAAGGGTAAGATATAATAATACGCCTACTTGATTACATGTGACCTAATGTGGTACGTTACATGATCATGTATTGTAGAGACTTAGAGACCTAAAGTGTATGTGTGATAATCAGTAAGCAGATGCTGAAGGCAAGTATTCTAACCCTTGTTCCAGTTCAGTTTGGACAAGCTTTGTAATTCATGTATTCTTTCGCATGAAGTCTTGAATGATGAAGTCTAAGCCAATCCTTTCGGCTAGACTTATATTTTGATTTCTTCAAGCATGATTAGTGTTTACCGAGTTATATTGGAATGGTTTTCAATCGAAGACCAGGTATGCTAAAATGTTTTTGTCATTTAACGAAAGGCACGTGAGGTTGCCACAACTTAAACGTACATACGTTTAACATGATGTAGTGTTGATCAACATAGAGTACTATGAGCTGTTCACCCAGAAGTGCTCGTAAGCTATGTCGGACATACAGACTTAGTGTCGGGTTGTCTTTTTCAAAAGCAATAATGAACTGCTCATAGACTTGAGCCTTAGTTGATATTCTACTAAATATTGTTGAAAAACGTTTGAATGAAAAGAAGTGCTATTTTGAATTATCAATAGTACTTCGTAACTATTGTTCAGTTACTGAAGATATATTAGTTCTATGTTTCAAGCATGTTGTTTGTTAGAATTGTAGTACTTGCTGAGCTAGTCATGCTCACTCTTGCTTGAACCATATGAACACAGCTAAGATTGAGCGGACCGAAGGCTCAGGCAAAGACAAGGACAAGGTGAAGACGAACCCTTAGATTACTGATGTAATAGAATAGTTCAACAATTGTAATATATTTGATATTATGACAAGAACAAATGTATGGGTTATAAAGAACCTGGGAGAATGTAATATTATTTCTAATATATAGAAGACATATTATTTCTTTTGAGACTTTTCAATTGAATGAATGTGTGAATGGTAGTACCGTGTAGCACCATCTGTCGGGTTAGAAGATACCCGAATTTGGGGGCGTCACAGTGTCTGCTACCGTAAAATTACTTTTCCCTTGAGTCTTTATAGTCTCTACAACACATAACCAAGTAACATACCACATTAAGTCATGAATGAACATACATGGTTCCTAATGAATCTTACCCTTCTTCTCAATCTAATCCTGTATTAGATTTGTTATTTATTGTTTCCGGGTTATCATTATAACTTACATCATTGTTACCAACTTTTTTCTCTTTTATGTCTTACTTGGATTTACTTTATTAATAAAACTCATTTCTAGTTAATCATCCTTCTTCACGGCTTACTAACGTTATCATGTTTATTAATCGAAACTCGATCGTTAAGTACACATATTGCACCGTTAACGTTCACATTCAATTGACTTATCTCCAACATTTAGTATTATACTTAAGGTTTATAACATCTTTTAGTGATGTTACATTAGGTTTAGCATTGATATGATTCCTTATCATTAACTTATTTCTCCTTTATATTCAAAACCTTTCCTCTCTGGGCTTTCCCTAATGCAGGAGCTGCGGCGCCGGCATTCTTTCTTTGTGTCATGTCGCGGCATGACTTAGTAGTGTGTATGATCCGGACTCGGCGCTGCGACATGAGTCCCCTTTGCTATGGCCGTGTTAAGCATACCGCTTAAAAGTGTACTGTCTCTGGCCTCATGTCAGGGCACGAGCCTTTGTTCTCGAGTCGCTACCGCGGCGCAGACTCTGTCTTAAATTTTTTTTGATGCTTTTCCAACTTTGCGTAATTTCCTGGACGCATAACTTCTTCGTTATAAGTCTGAATTGGCTCGTTCAAAAGCCTACGGTTCATAAATTACATACTCTACGTGTTCATTAAAGAATTTTATATATTTGACTTTGTTTGCAAAAAATTCACCTATTAGTCCATTTTTAACGAAAATGGTAAACGTTCGTGAATGTTCAACGCTCGTTTCTTCGTACTAAGTCGGAATCCGATCATTTTCGAGTCCACAACTCTATAATGCCAAATATGACTTGTCTCCATTAAAAACCAGTGTTTCCAAGCTCAATATCAAAATTCGACTTCCATTCCTAGAATTTTACGAATTCGACGATTATCGTCCAAACTAGTGAATTCCGCCTTAACTTCATTTCGTAAGATTTGTTTTTCGCTTCAAATGGATTCAATCCATCATATTAACATCTTGACATACATACTTCATTAACTTATAAACATGATAAGTTATTACTTATTCTTTGTGAGTTTATAACTTATAAAAGTATAAACTACTTATGACTTCCTTTCTCATGACTTACTATAGATTAAGTCTTTTAACCACCATTCTTTCTTCTTATTATCATACAATCTTATTAAAGTAAACATATGAGTAGTTCATATAATCTCTTCATAAATTCATAACTTAATTAAGTTTAAATTACTTATTCATGACTTATACGGTTTAAGTCCATTGATTAATCATTCTTATCATTCCTTAGCATACATGTTTTACCACTACCCACTTCTCTAACAATGGAAGAGAAAGAGATTCATGGTTTAAGTTCTTACCCTTGATAATCACTTGGTTAATCTTTAATCTCCTTCTTGCTTCTTGAATTCTCAAAGGCTAACTTGTTCTAGCTTTTGTAGCTTTTTCTCTCTAACCAATAAGCTATAAGTTATTGGATGAAAATCTAACAACTAACAAATGAGCTAGCAAGATTCTTATTTATAGGACTTCCTAAGTTAGGATAGTTTAGTCAATAAACCACTTCCACCTCCTTACTATTCATTACCTAGGCATTAAGTTAACTTGCTCCTCACAACACTTGGCCATTAAGTCTACTTGATCATCACACTTACTTAGCCATTAAGTATACTTGCTAGTCACCTAGCTTATCCGTTACTTACTCATTACAACTTTTACTTGTTCACCACACATAAACACTTTACTTGCTTATCACATTAATTACTTGGCCATAACAACACTTAGCCATTAAGTTACTTGCTCATTATTTTGGATCACCCATGGATTGCCCCATGGATTAAGCTTTACCCATTGGATCATATCTTGACTTAGATTAATTACTTAGCTTATTCTTGTGGGCTTGCATTAATTTGTTTTGGGCTTCTCATTCACAACCACTTGGGCATGCTCAATAATTTACATTGGACTTAACAATTTCTTACTCAATCCTACAAGTCCATTACATTTAGCTTAAAGTCTCGTAACATATAATTTACGTATAATTCTCGTATTCTAACTCATATACTTATTTAATATACGACATTCCATCATTCATACATGCTCATATAATACCTCGTATTATACTCGTATTCATTACCTCGTACAATACTTACGTATTATACAATCATAACATTAATTCATTATACGCATTTAAATTCCATCTCGAAACTCATTTTCCCTAACCGTTAGGTTTTAAGTCTGTAGGCAAAAAACTGTGTTTGCCATAACTGAAATATTGTTGGATATTCTATCTCACCTTGAAATTCTATCATTACGTATTTCTTGGAAGTTCAAAAATAATTTCCGAGCAGAAATGCGTGAATAGTGTTTTTCATAAAATTTCTCGGAAAGCTTTTATTTTCGTCTTGAAAATTCAAACACTTTAATTCTACCACATAGCCAAAATACTACGACATTCCGAAATGTCTAGGTCATAGAATGACCTTCAAATAACTTACTCCCATAATTAATTAATTAAATTCATTTAATCCTCATAATCAAATAAAAATTTAATTCTCAAAAATCCGATTTTTTGGGGGCGTTACACAAGTGTTCTAAACCCTTGTCTATGTTCTTTTTGGACAAGTTTTGTGATTCATGTATCTTACGCATGAATTGATGTATAACGAAGTCGAAGCCTATTCCTTCGGCTAGACTCAATATGTTTTATGGATTGCGTTATAATCTATCAGAATATTGTCAATGTTGTTATCTTTTGCCAACTGTTTTGGTATGGATTTCAAAGAAAGACTAGTATAAATAAACAAATATTTTGTTATCAAATGACAGGCACGTGAGGTTGCCAAAACTTAAATGTAGATACATTTAATGAAGTAGTGTTGTACAACATAGAGTACTATAGGCTGATCACCTAGACGTGCTCATAAGATATGCCAGACTTATGGACTTGGTGCCGAGTTGTCCTTTTCAAAGAAAGAATGAAATGCTCAAGGTCTTGGACCAAAATTGATGTTTAACATATATAATGCATGGTTAAATATTTTAAAAAAAAGAGAAGTACTATTTTGAATTCTGTATAGTACTTCATAACTATTGATTCAATTATAGAAGATATACGATTCATATGATTCAAACCTATTTCTTAAATGAAATTGTCATACTTGCTGAGCTAGATATGCTCACTCTTGCTTGAACCATATGAATGCAGCTAAGAACGAACGGACTGAAGGATCTAGTAAAGATAAAGGGAAGGCTAAGGCAAACAAATAAGTTATCTTTGTAATAACATAGTATATACTTTATATTTATTTGATATTATGACAACGAACATATATAATGGTTACAAAGAACCTGGGAAGAGAAATATTAATTTGTAATATATAGAAGACATATTCACTCTTTTGAGGTATTTCAATTGAATGTATGTGTGAACTATAGCACCGTGTAGTACCATCTGTCAGGTTGGAAGATACTCGAATTTGGGGGCGTCACAGGTTGGTATCAGAGCCGTAGATTATAAAACATAAGGGGGGAAAAAACCTTAGGCCATAACCTTAAGAAGAGTTAAATAAGTAAAAGATGAAGTTAAACCTAAAAATGCATTAAATGTGATATATGTTTTTACTATTCTAATGATGTGTACTAATCAAAATAATTTATTTTGTTGTAGATGTTAGGAGATAACGTGATGTATAGGGAAATTCATGTGGTTAGTGAGGAGTCTGTAAACCAAGTAGAGATTTTTATCGACACCAGTAGTTGAGTTGCCAGAAGTGGTGGTGATTGAGTCAGAAGACTAAGAGAACTTAGGATTTACATCCTTGTTTGATGGCATGTCAGAGGAGGAGGTGGAGGTGGTGTCGTTTAACATGAAAGCACCTGTAGAAGAGATGACTCCGGGGGAGTCAATGAAGGCATTGTTCATGACGGTGTTGGATAGGAATATCCAGTTTGGGAAGGAGGTGAAAGAATTGAAGTTGGAGATCCATGACATATTGGCAAACAAGAAAGACATGGAGACGTTGTGGGAGGAAGAGCATGATGAGAAGGTTTTAGCAAAGGACAAGGTCCATAAGCTGAAACACGAGGTCTTTGAGTTTTTGGAGAAGCTAAAGGCCAAGAAGCAAAAGATTGGTAGAATGTCCTATATACATAGGAGTTCTCACGAGGATTATCAGCGGCAAGTTACTGAGTATCCTGTGGAGGCAGGGAAGACTCGGCATACTATCAATCAAAATGTGATAGCCAGTCTTGCCAATGCGGATTATGAGAATGCCATAAGGCAAATGTAACCTAGTTAGTAGCAAGAGTAGAGTTAGATATATAAATATGTTGTATCTATGTAGTGACGGAAATTCCTATTTTGTATATCAAAGGGTAGTCTTTTGTAAATCCCAATTTTTGGAAATAAATTACAGGGAACTAAGGTAATCAGCTAAGGCTATGTAATGACGAATGATGTGGTATTATACTACAAGGAAGAAGCATATCAATACAAGTCTTTTATTGAACATGTTGTGCAATGAGTTTGAGTTATTGTTTAATAATGAATAATAACTAATTAACAAGAAGAAAGTAATAATGAAGTGTTATTTATTTTAATAGAAAGATGCCACCAAGAAGAAGACAATGAAATCAAGAAGCAAATGTTAATCAACCAGAAGGGGGACTGGTTTATCTGATGCAAGAGTTCGTTAATTTACTAACGGTTGCTTTTAATAGAAATGGGGTGAATATACCTGTAAATTCTGTGGTAGTACGGGCTACTACATTTAAGGATTTTAAGAGTGTAGGTTCGTCGGAGTTCAAAAGGAACTACGGACCCTATAGAATCCCAAACTTGGGTAAAAGAAATTGAGAAGGCATTTGTTATTACAAATGTCCAAGAGGGGAAAAAGTTTTCTTTTGCTACCTATATGATGAAGGGAGAGGGCAAATTCTAGTGGGAGGAAAACCAGGCTAGGGCTGGGATAAAAAACCTAACGTGGACACGGTTCAAGGAGATTTTCTTCGAGAACTACTTTCCAGCGAATATGCAACATAGGATAGAGATGAGGCTCTTAGAACTAAAACAAATGAACATGACGGTTCCCCAATATACTGCCAAGTTCAATGAACTGGCGAGATTGTTACACATCAGGTTTATACAAAGGTGAGTAAGGCGAGAAGATTCAAGCAGGGCTTGAAACCCTGGCTCTATAGTTGGATATCAGTGTTTCAAAGTAATTCCTTTGGAACCATTCTGGAGAAGGAAGTAATTGCCGAGGGTGGTAATGAGGCTCTAAGCCAATACCACAGAGAGAAGAAGAAGAAGAGTAAATTAGATGGGGGATTGAAACCCGAGGTAACTGGAGGGAGTGGCAACGGTCAGAAGAGGAAGGCTTTTAACTCTGGGAATACCAGAGTAAAGCAAGGATATCCTAAGAAGAGGATGGAGGCGTGCAAGAACTGTTGGAAGACTCATTTTAGAGTCTGTCTCAAGGGAAAAGTGTTGTGTTGCAACTATGGAAAGGAAGGGCACATTTCGCCTAATTGTCCAAGTCTGAAGAAGAACTACGGATGTTTCGTATGTGGATTAACTGATCACATGGCGGAGAATTGCCCGAAGAAGGGGATGGATGGGAATAAGGGTACTAATAGTGGTAAGTTAGCTATTAGTGGTCCAGCTCAAACAAGTAGGCCGATGGCCCACACCTTTAACATGACAGTCGCATCAGGGGATGTAGTTGCAGGTATTATCCCAATCAACGATATAAATGCTTATGTGTTGTTTGATTCGGGTGCTACTTGTTCTTTTATAGCATGTGATTTTGCTAAATGACTAGGATTACTTCCCGAAAGATTGCCTATACCATTAAATATTAAGGTAACCAACGAATAAATAATTCATGTTGAAAATATTTATAGGCGTTGTTGTTTAGAGATACGAGGTTATAAATTATCGGTAGATTTGATACCGATAAAGCTGGGAGAATTTGATGTAATTCTCGGGATGGATTGGTAGTTTAACCATGGTGCAATTATAGATTGCCAAAAGAAATGTGTAAACATAAGAACTTTGAGAAAGCCTCATGTAGTGTTCTACGGTAATAAATCACCGGGACGTTCGTGTTGTCTTACCATAACACAAACTAGGAAATTGTTAAGGAAGGGATGTGTAGGTTATTTGTGTAATGTTGTTGATACCCAGAGAGTAAGAGCAACGATGGAACAAATACCTATAGTCAAAGAATTTGTGGATGTATTTCCAAGTGAATTACTAGGTCTTCCACCAGATAGGGAGATCAAATTCGTAATAGATATTGTGTCAGGAGTGGCACCAGTTTTAAGGACACCATATCGTATGACACTAGTAGAGATGAAGGAGTTGATGGTTTAATTATAAGAACTGTTGGATAGAAAGTATATTCAACTGAGTGTTTCACCGTGGGGAGTACCTGTACTATTTATGATGAAGAAAGATGGATCGTTGAGACTTTGTATTGACTGCCGAGAGTTGAACAAGTTAACGATAAAGAATAAATACCTATTGCCCAGGATCGATGATCTCTTTGATTAGTTGAAAGGGACAAAGTATTTTTCTAATATGGATTTGTAAATAGGGTATCATCAGTTGAATGTTAGAAAGGAAGATGTACCTAAGACGACATTCAGTACTCGTTACAGCCATTACGAGTTTCTGGTGATGTCATTTGGGTTGACAAATGCCCCAGCTGCATTTATGGATACGATGAACAGAGTGTTCAAACAATATTTGGAGAAGTTCGTCGTAGTGTTTATCGATGATATTCTAGTCTATTCTAAGACGCCAGAATATCACGCTGAACATTTAAGATTAGTGTTGGAGACACTAAGGAAGGAGAAGTTATACGCGAAATTCACTAAGTGTGAATTTTTGATAGAAAGGGTACAGTTTTTAGGTCATGTTATCGACCAGGATGGAATTTCAGTAGACCCAACAAAGGTGGAAGCAATGATTAATTGGGAACAACCAAAAACGCCAACTAAGGTACGGAGTTTCCTAGGGTTAACAGGATACTATCGAAGATTTATCCAAGATTTTTCTATGATAGCTACTCTGTTGACTATTTTGACAAGGAAGACAGTGAAGTACGTGTGGACTGAGAAGTGTGAAGATATTTTTCAAGAACTAAATAAAAGTTTGAGTGAAGCACTTGTATTATCTTTACCCGATGATACAGGGAATTTTGTAGTTTATAGCGATGCTTCGCATAGAGGACTTGGTTGCGTGCTCATGCAACATGGCAAGGTCATTGCGTATGCATCACGACAGTTCAAGGATTATGAGAAAGTTTATTCTACTCGTGATCTGGAACTAGCAGCAGTAGTATTTGCCTTAAAGATTTGGAGGCATTATCTATAAGGAGAGAAATATGAGATATACATGGACTATAAGAGTCTAAAATATATCTTCACACAAAAGGATTTAAATATGAGACAAAGAAGATGACTGAAGTTGATAAAGGATTATGACTGCGATATCCTATATCACCTAGAAAAAGCCAATGTAGTGGCTGACGCCTTAAGTAGGAAGGTTGGGAAAAGTTATCTATGTTAACGGCTCAAACTGAGTTAATAACAGAGATGGATATAATGGATTTAGAGGTGAAGTTACCGAGTGAGTCAGATCAAAGATTGTTTATAATTAAGATTCGATCTACCATTGTAGAGAGAGTGAAGGAGGTACAACTTAGAAATGATGAGTGTGACCAGATGAAGGAGCGGCTAGCATATGAAAAAGAGATAAAGTATAGTCTTGATAATGGAGGATTATTAAGATTTGAAGGAAGAATTTGGGTTTCGAATGAAACGGAGTTGAAGGAGGAAGTATTATAAGAGGCTCATAGTTCAAGGTACTCGATTCATCCTGGTAGCACTAAGAGGTATCAAGACCTTCAACAGAGTTTTTGCTGGCCAAACATGAAGAGAGAGATAGCAGAATATGTAAGTAGGTGCTTAACTTGTCAAAGAGTGAAGTGCGAACATCAACGACCAAGTGGCTTGTTATAGTCATTGAAGATTCCGGAATGGAAGTGGGAATATATCACGATGGATTTTGTGGTGGGACTTCCAACTACTCAGAAATGGAATGACGCTATTTGGGTAATAGTGGACTGGTTGACGAAGTTGGCTCTCTTTTTGCCAATAAGAGTTAAGTTTAACTTGGATCAGTTAGCTAAGCTTTATGTTAAGGAAATTATTTCCAGACAAGGAGTACCAGTTTCAATAGTGTCAAATCGTGATCCACAATTACATCAAATTTCTGGAGAAGTCTGCAAGAACAGATGGGAACGCAGTTGAAATTAAGTACAACTTATCATCCATAAACAGATGGGCAGAGTGAAAGAACAATTCAGACATTAGAAGATATGCTACGATCTTTCGTTATGGATTTCAAAGGTAGTTGGGATTATCATCTACCATTAGTAGAGTTTACATATAACAATAGTTATCATACGAGCATTGGCATGCCGCCTTACGAAGCTTTATATGGAAGGAAGTGTAGAATACCATTGTGTTGGGATGAAGTAGGAGAACGCTGAATGCTAGGACCTGAATTGGTGCAACAAATAGCGGATATATTTAAGTTGATATGAATGCGATTTGTAGCAGCTCAAGATAGACAGAAGAAGTATGCGGATTCACATCGAGTGAATAGAGCGTTTGAAATAGGCTCGTATATATTTCTAAAAGGTATCTCCCTAGAAATGAAAGATAGGCATTGGAAAGAAGGAAAAGTTAAGTCCATGGTTTATAAAACCTTTCAAGATATTAAAAAGGGTAGGAGAGGTAGCTTATATGGTAACATTACCTCCAGACTTAGAATGCATCAACAATGTTCTTCATGTATCAATTTTACGTCCTTATAAGCCAGATTATAAGCACGTAATAGAGTATGAACCTATTCATGTTGAGAAAGACTTGACGTATAATGAATTGCCTATTCAAATTGTTGATAGAAAAGAGCAAGTTTTGAGGAATAATGTTATACCTTCGGTAAAGGTGTTATGGAGGAACCACGATGCCGAAGAAGCAACGTGGGAACTTGAACAAAAGATGAAGAAGAATTACCCTCAGTTATTTGATTAATTTATAGCGTGATTCTCGGGACAAAACCCTTATAAGGGGGAGAGAATGTAACGACCGAGAAAATCAAATTATTTGTAAATAATTTTATTTGAATAAATAATGAATAAAATTATAATATATGTTATTTGTAACGAGTAAACAAGATGAAGTTTGTTTTATAACCTAAAAGTGGAATAATGTCGTACTACGTGATAGAATTAAGGTGTTTGAATTTCCAAGACGAAAATAAAAGCTTTATGAGAAATTCTCCAAAAAAACATTATTCATCCATTTATGCTCGGTAATTATTTTTGAAATTCCAAGAAATACATAATGATAGAATGATAAGGAATGATGGATTATGTAATAATAATTCAGTTATGACAAACGCAGTTTTTCGCCTGCGTACTAAGTTCGAGAATGTTAAGGAAAGTAAAGATTGAATGAATGGCGATCGTATAATAAGAAAGTATTATACGAGGCAATGAATACGAGTATGATACGAAGTATTGTACAAGTATATACGAAAGATAGCCTAACATATATGATGAATGATTATACGAATTAGTATATGAGTAGAATACGAAGATTATACGTTAAAAAGCTTAAGCCAATTATAAATGTACTAACAGAATTTGTGTAGGAATTGGGCAAGCCCAAGTGTAAACTTGTTAAGGTCCAAAGAGTAATAATTCAAGCCCAATGTAAGGCCCATAGTTAATTAAACCTAAGCCCGAACTAAGAACCGGACCCGTGGATCAAACCAATGGGTCACCGAGTGAGCAAAACCCCATGGGGAAACCCATGTGGGCCCCCCATAAGTGAGTCATGGCTGGCCAACTTGGTGGCCAATCAAGAGATAGGATTTTAGAGGAGTTGGGAATAGTAAGGAGGTGGGTGATTATGACTATAATGCCCTCACTTTGGAAATCATATAAATATGAGATCTTTGGTTCATTTGTTGCCTTGTTAATTCTCCACCAACATCTTAGAGCTAAGCAACTATATTGAGAGAAAAGTAAGAGCTAGACTTTGCTAATTTAAGAAGAAGAAGAAAGAAAGCTTAAACTTCAAAGGTAATGAACCTTTAAACAACTAATCTTCATCTCTTCATTGGTAGTTTGATAGAGAAGTAATTATTGGTGGAGCATGTATCATAAGGAGGAACAAGGATGGCTATTAGTGGACTTAAACCTTAATAAACCATGTTACAAGTGGAATCATAATCATAAAATTTTGAACTAATGAAGAACATATGAAGAATTGTCATTTTGTTGTTAATGAACAAGTTTAAAACCATCGTGTATACGATTAGATGATATATGTTTGTTTAGTATGGTGGATGTATGAATAATGGAATGAATCCATTTGGAACGGAGTAAAAATTTTAAGTAACAAAGTTATGGAAAAATTTACGAGATTAGACGATAATCGTCGAAATCGCAAAATTCTCGAGATGAAAGTTAAAAGTAACCATTTAACTTGGAAACCTTAGTTTTCGATGGAGTAGAGTATAACTTTGCATTTTAGAGTTGCGGACTCGAGAATTGTCAAATTTTGACTTAAAACAAAGAAACGAGCTATGAACGTTCACGAACGTTTAACAAACGCGTAATAAAGATCTTAAACGGTGAATTCCGTGTTAAAGGATTAAAAAATAAAAAAATTTATAATGAAATCGTAGTACCCATAATATTTGAGCAAAACGGCTTTTGAACGAGCCAATTCCGAATTATAATGAGTAAATTATGAGCCCGAAAAGATTGCAGTAAAAAACTTAGAAAAATTTCTCTGAGGCAGGGTCGGCGCCACAGCACCATCCAAGGTTATAAAGTTGACGCCACAACGCCAAGACGAAACCCTTGCCTACTATTAAGTGGCGCCATAGCGCGGCCCATAGTATAGAATGAGGCGCCGCAAAGACCGAGGCCGTGCATAGAGGCGCTAACTAATGCCGCAAACGCGAAAGCTATATACAAAGGAAGTCAAGGCCGCATGTCACCAAAGACTAGGAAAATGATTTAAATTAATATCATTAGGCATACATCACCTATTCTGAGTCGCCAAATACATGGTACAGAATACAAATACAATCTTTAATATATAACAAGAAAGCTGTGAGTTTTAATACAAATATTGTCTTCTAGACAATATCCACTCTCAGAATAAGTCCTCATTACATTTATTGTCACACTATTTAACAAAATAGTGAGGACTACTAATACTATCATCTAGACCGTCACTCCATTCCCCGACTAGTCCCAGCTACGTTCTCATTTCCTGAAGAGAACAATAAAGGAAAGGGTGAGCTCAACTAGCCTAGTAAGAAATATTATGACTAAGATAATGCAGAATAAATTATCATTAGTTTTCAACAATGTTAAACTAATAAAATACAATAGACATCAAGTTTAAGCTGCGGTGAACAAGCAATCCATTAAAAGAGTCAAGTAGAGAATAAAATCTACTATCTTTTATGATTTAAAAGGTTTTTCATCACTTTTATCGGCGAGACTCAAACAATAAATAATCCACATCATCCACGCACTACTGGCCAAGATATTCATTAGTATCACGACCACAAATTATCCATACACTACGGGCCAAGGATATTCGTGTATTCATCAACGGTCCTGATCATGCCATAAAATAATTCATCTTTGCTCCCTTGACCGAAGAGAATCCATAGCCATAATCATACCAAAAAGCGTCCATCAATGTACTACGGGCCGATGAGGGACTTTTTCTACATCATTTGTAACATTACGGTCATGATTATACTTAATAATCCACGGTCATAATCATACCAAGTCCATCTATGCACTCTGAGGCCACATATGACTTTCAACATAATATAAACATGAGGATGATGACAATGATATAAGAATTCAATAAAACAAGTTCAAGAATTAATTTATCCGAGAACTAATAACGTCCAAATTGTCAACATGATACTTCTTTGTAGAGTAAAATTCAAGAATGCTCGGAAGAATATTTCCATGAGAAGATAGTTGGATGAAGCGCAAAAAATATCAGGATATTCCACTAATTTCATGGAGTATAGAAGTCAAAACTTTAACCAACTGAGTATAATAAAGAATGGAATAACAAAAGAAATCACCATGCATGCGGTACTTCGCATAGACAGGTTATTCCAACAGAATAATAAATAACAAAACCAAGTCAGGCGTAATACGTACTGACAGGATATTCCAACAGAATAATAAAGAATGGAATAACAACAGAAATCACCATGCATGCGGTACTTTGCATAGACAGGTTATTCCAACAGAATAATAAATAACGGAATCAGGTCCGGTAAAAATGCATGCATGTGAGATATTCCAACGAATAATAATAAAGATTTAAACCAGTCCGGCGTAAAAGCGCCTGAACAGGATATTCAACGAGAATAATAAAGAATGGAATAAAGAAGAATTTCACCATATATGCGGTACTTAGCATATACGAGGTTATTCCAACATAATAATAAAGAATGGAATAACAAGAAAGAATTTCACCAAGTATAGGGTAGCCATCGTATACAGTTATTCAACGAGAATAATAAAGAATGGAATAACGAAGTTCTCTTCATGAATATGAAAAAAATAATACCCTTACGAAGTACAACAAATAATATCCCTTACCTTTGAAAGAAGAGTACTCAATGATAGAGCGAGGATATACTTGAAGAAACTTGCACTATGCTCAAAGCTTTCTTAAACTCTAAAGAAATACGCTCAAGATTATAGAAGAAGAACTCTCTCTATAATTTCTCTCTCTAGAGTTTCAGTGAATTCGTAAGAAATAATGAAGGAATGAGCTTCTATTTATAGAAGAATGGACTTAATAGTAACCAATCCATGAATGGTCCAGATCGATTTACTTTAAACGAACGGTCCAGATTTGTTTACAATAAAATATAATATATTCTATTTATAATCTAATAAAATGAATAACTTTTAAAAAGATTTTATTATACAAACACTATGCATGCACTATGCAAATAGTATGCATAATAAAATATAATATAATCTAATTATTGTCTAATAAAACGGATAACTTTATAAAAGTATTACATTTTATATAAAAAATATTTTACTATTAGCCTAATAAAAGCGAATAACTTTATAAAAGTATTATGTTTTATATAAAAAAGTTTTTACATTTTATTACATTAATAATACTAATAAAAAACAAAACTTATATATATATATATATATATATATATATATATATATATATATATATATAACAATCAATAATAAATGAATCAAATAACATGAGATACTATCAAAGAACTCTTCGTGTATCAATAATTGAACAAAAGCGGTGACTTCTCACATAAGCATCGATAATCAATACCATACGCTACTTATGCAACCACGCGTATTATTCTTCGTACTTTTACTACCGAGTAGTTCAACAGTATTAACGGCAAAACTTCCACCGTTATTTTCATAAAAATATTTTTGTCGTTTTCTTAATCCTACAATAATTCTGTTGTGGGGTCCACCAATGATTGTGCCGTCGTACGAATATTCCTTGACACAAAGAATATTCCCCGACCAATCGAATAATATAACAACTTGCATACTTTGCAAAATTTATAGATATTACCCACAACTATAACATTATATTAAATCAACACCATAATATTCAAAAAAAAATCGAGAAATTTAAATCTTTATTCGTAAAATTTGGGATTTTACAATCTCCCTCCTTATGAAATTTCTCCTCGAAATTTATATCACGCACACGGTATCTTTGAATGTATGAGGACACTTCGTCCGATTCTAACTCTTGAGATATAACCTTTGAGTGTTGAATACATTCCAGGATTTTAACAGGTACATCTTCATACGTTAAATTATCCGCTATCTCGTCCGGTTCTAAATCAATAATGTGGTTCGGGTTGTCCACATATTTACGTAACATCGATACGTGAAAAAAAGTTATGAACACGTGACATACTTGGCGGTAAAACGAGTCTATAAGTCACAGTTCCTACTTGATCGAGGATTTCAAATGGGCCAATTAAATCGAGGGTTAAGATAACGCCTTCTTGAACCTTCTTCTTCACATTCATCAGCTCTGAGTATGTAGCTTGAGCGGCTTTAACTTTATCGATTAAAGTCGATTCTAATCGTATATTCGTTATCTTCACATGGGTTCGTATATTCGCACTCGTAAACGCATACGATCTTCTACTCAACGCGTCAGCTACCACGTTCGCTTTTCCACGATGGTATTGAATGGTACGATCGTAATCTTCAATAGCTCGAGTCAACGTCTTTGGCGCATGTTACGTTCGTTTTAGTTGAAGAAATATTTAAGGGTTTTAGAAATGGGGTTTTGTACTGTGGTCAGTACAAAATTCAATTTCACGCTCTAGGGATAGGCTAGGAAGTCTTCATGAAAACGTTAGGAAATTTATTAACGATACAAATATCATTCAAAACTGTGACTCTCATCCAAGACTTGGATAGTACGTCACGTTGATACCTATCAACTTGCCATCTTCATTCACGATGTCGCCTACATAAAGTCTAACTTCGGTGCATTCCACACAAGGAAGTCAACAACGAAAGGATCGGGCTCTTTAATTATGGCTTGATATGACAATGATTGACTTTAGTGGTTTGGTTACTTAAAATTCGCATAACAGGTTGGTTAAAAATATGAAAGCTAACAACCTTACTAAAAGCATGATGAGTAGTTAACCAATCAATTCCAAAAATCACATCAAAGGAAAGTATTTTCAAAGAGATAAGATCGACAGGTAACGTGAAAGTGTTGATTTGAACAAGATTTATAAATAGTGGAGGTAACGAAGGTTTCTCCCAACTGAGTTTTAAATAGATATATCAAAGTCTAACTTCTCCGGAGTTAACTTCAAACATTGAACACAACTAGGTGAAATAAAAGAGTGAGTGGAACCGGTATCTAACACGGTATAGACTTCGCAAGAGTTTATGACTAACATACCCATGATAATTTTATTCAGGTTCCTCGTCATGAAAAAAAAATGCTCTCTCTTAAACTATCGGCTTTGGCTTATCTGGGACATCCTTTGGCATAACTATCCCAGCTGGACTTGACTTTACCATACGACAAAATCGAGCTAGGTGACCTTCTCTTCCATAATTAAAACACGCTTTGGATTCTTTAGCGTATAGTTTGGACGGATGTGTCCCTCCTGTCCGCATTTGAAACATACGACCGGTGGTCGTTCTTCTTCCTTTGAAACGGGTGCTGGTGCCGACGTCTTCACGTCATTGTTGAACCTTCTCTTCTTGAAATGTCCATTCTTATTGTTTTGGCCATGATTACCATCGAAGTGGTTACCATTTCTGGCATGTTGATTCCCTCCATGCTTATTATCACCGCTTTGATGACTGTTATCATCGGTATTATCATTTTGTCGGCTGCTCTCTTTTGGTTGGGTTGACTCATTATCGCGCTCCAATAATTGAGCCCTATTAACAACATCTTAATACAAACACAGTTTATGAGAGATAAGATATTGACGTATCTCAGGTTTCAAACCTCTTAGAAACATTCGCGTCATTCTCTCCTCATTATCAACCAAATGAGACGCAAATCGGGACAACTCGGCAAACTTGGCTTCGTACTGCGACACGGTCATGTTGTTTTGCTCCAACTTGATAAACTCCACCTCCTTCATGTGACGAATACTTTCGAGAAAGTACTTGTCATTGAACAGCTCTTGGAACTTCTCCCAAGACATCTTGAGTGCGTCGGTGGAGTACGTTTCTGATTCCCACCAATGTCTGCCTCTTCCGCAAACATAAAGGTGGCGAATGGAACCTTTTACTCCTCGGAGCATCCCAAGACATCAAATATCTCGGTGATCTGCTTTAACCACGTCTCCGCCTTAAGTGGTTATGGCTTTCCCAAAAACTCCGGTGGTCCCAGCTCCTTGAACTGCTTAGTTGTGACCAACCGTGGGTTAACATTGTTTCCACCTGCATTATGAACATGGGTCTCTCTCGTTTGGTGTTGCATGAATTCTAAAAAGCTCTTAAACGTACCGTCGTTCGTCATTTGATTAGTATTGTTATTTACAGGAGGATTATCGCCTTACTGATGCACATTATCCTGATTATTGATCTGTGGAGACTCGGCGGTCTCCTATGCTCCATTGATGTTCTCAACATTCTCGGATGCCATTTTCCAACACTGCCACAAAACAAGGGTTAATTAACATATCACATATTATCCCTATACTCTGATGAACCAATTAAATATCAAATAGACTTAGGTAGGTCATACTAGCGAAGGAATTCCCCCTCTCCCCTCTAGTTCTTGTCTCACATCTCGGCCGGGGATCATATCCTAAGCTTTGATACCAATTGTGATGCCCCCAAATAGGCGGCATACATCACCTATTACGAGTGCATAAATACATGGTACATAATACAAATACAATCTTTAATATACAACAAGAAAGCTGTGAGTTTTAATACAAATATTGTCTTCTAGACAATATCCACTCTCAGAATAAGTCCTCATTACATTTATTGTCACACTATTTAACAGAATAGTGAGGACTACTAATACTATCATCTGGACCATCACTCTGTTCCCCAGATTAGTCCCATTCGTTCTCATTTCTGAAGAGAAACAGTGAATGAAAGGGTGAGCTCAACTAGCCCGATAAGAAATATTATGACTAAGATAATGCGAGAATAAATTATCATTAGTCTTCAACAATGTTAAACGATAAAATACAATAGACATCAAGTTTAAGCTGCGGTGAAACAAGCAATCCATTAAAAGAGTCAAGTAGAGAATAAAATCTACTATCTTTTATGATTTAAAAAGTTTTCATCACTTTTATCATTGAGACTCGACAATAAATAATCCACATCATCCACACTTTTCTGACGAGGATATTCATTAGTATCACGACCACAAATTATCCATGCACTACTGGGCCAAGGATATTCGTGTATTCATCAATGGTCTGATCATGCCATAAAACAATTCATCTTTGCTCCCTTGGCGAAGAGAATCCATAGCCATAATCATACCAAAAAGCGTCCATCAATGCACTACGGGCCAATGAGGACTTTTTCCACATCATTTGTAACATTACGGTCATGATTATCTTAGAATAATCCTGGTCATAATCATACCAAGTCCATCTATGCACTACTGAGCCACATGACTTTCAACATAATATAAACATGAGGATGATGACAATGATATAAAAATTCAATAAAACAAGTTCAAGAATTAATTTATCCGAGGAACTAATAACGTCCAAATTGTCGACATGATACTTCTTTGTAGAGTAAAATTCAAGAATGCTCGGAAGAATATTTTCATGAGAAGATCTTTGGATGAAGCGCAAATATCAAGGATATTCCACTAATTTCATGGAGTATAGAAGTCAAAACTTTAACCAACTTGAGTAATAAAGAATGGAATAACAAAAAGAAATCACCATGCATGCGGTACTTCACATGACGAGTTATTCAATAGAATAATAAATAACGGAACCAAGTCGCGTAATACGCACTTCAACGAATAATATTCAACGAAGAATAATAAAGAATGGAATAACAATGAAATCACCATGCATGCGGTACTTTGCATGAGACAGGTTATTCAACGAAATAATAAATAACGGAATCGAATCGGTCGTAAAAATGCATGCATACGATATTCCAACGAGAATAATAAAAGCGGAACCCGGTCGAATTCGGCGTAAAAGCGCCTTATGAGACGAGGATATTCCAACGAGAATAATAAAGAATGGAATAAAGAAGAATTTCACCATGTATGCGTAAAAGCATATGAGATAGGATATTCAACAGAATAATAAAGAATGGAATAACAAAGAAATTTCACCAAGTATAGGGTAGAAATGCGTATCTGAGTTATTCCAAATAATAAATAATAAAGAATGGAATAATGAAGTTCTTATCATGAATATGAAAAAAAAATAATACCCTTAATACCCTACAGTACAACATAATATCCCTTACCTTATAAAGAAGAGTACTCCAAGCGGTAGAGGCGAGGATATACTTGAAGAAACTTGCACTATGCTCAAAAGCTTTCTTAAGCTCTAAAGAAATACGCTCAAGATTATAGAAGAATAATTCTCTCTAGGTTTCTCTCTCTAGAGTTTGATTGAATTAAGTAAAAATAATGAAGGAATGAGCTTCTATTTATAGAAGAATGGACTGAATAGTAACCAATCCATGAATGGTCGAGATCGATTTACTTTAAGCGAGACGGTCCAGTTGGTTTACAATAAAATATAATATATTCTATTTATAATCTAATAAAATGAATAACTTTTAAAAAGATTTTACTATACAAACATTATGCGAGCACTATGCAAAATACTATGCATAATAAAATATAATATAATCTAATTATTGTCTAATAAAATGAGATAACTTTATAAAAGTATTACATTTTATATAAAAAGATTTTACTATTAGCCTAATAAAACGAATAACTTTATAAAAGTATTACATTTTATATAAAAAAATTTTACATTTTATTACATTAATAATACTAATAAAACAAAACTTATATATATATATATATATATATATATATATATATATATATATATATATATATCAATCAATAATTGAATCAAATAACATGAGATACTATCGTGACTCTTGTATCAATAATTGAACAAAAGCGGTGACTTCTCACATAAGCATCAAATAATCAATCTGGTATTACTCTTATGCAACCACGCGTATTCTTTATACTTTTACTACCAGTAGTTCAGCAAAGATAACAGTAAAACTTCCGTCGTTATTTTCATAAAAATATTTTTGTCATTTTTCTCGATCAAACAATAATTACATTGTGGGGTCCACCAATGATTGTCTTAGTCGTCATGCGAATATTCCCCGACACAAAAGAATATTCCCAACCAATCGAATAATATAACAACTTGCATACTTTGCAAAATTTATAAATATTACCCACAACTATAACATTATATTAAATCCACACCATAATATTCAAAAAAAATTGAGAAATTTAAATCTTTATTAAGTAAAATTTGGGATTTTACAATCTCCCTCCTTATGAAATTTAGCCCTCGAAATTTACGTATACGTACACAGTATCTTTGAGCAGATGAGGACACTTCATCCGATTCTAACTCTTGAGGTATAACCTTTGAGTGTTGAATACATTCCGATTTTAACAGTACATCTTCATACGTTAAATTATCCGCTATCTCGTCCGGTTCTAAATCAATAATGTGGTTGAATTATCCACATATTTACGTAACATCGATACGTGAAAAAATGTTATGAACACGCGACATACTTGGCGGTAAAAGCGAGTCTATAAGCCACGGTTCCTACTTGATCGAGGATTTCAAATGGGCGATTAAATCGAGGGTTAAGATAACGCATCTTCTTGAACCTTCTTCTTCACATTCATCACTTTGAGTATGTAGCTTGGCGGCTTTAACTTTATCGATTAAAGTCGATTCTAATCGTATATTCGTTATCTTCACATGGGTTCGTATATTTACGATCTTAAACACATACGATCTTCTACTCAACGCGTCAGCTACCACGTTCGCTTTTCCACGATGGTATTGAATGGTACGATCGTAATCTTCAACAACTCGAGTCAACGTCTTTGGCGCATGTTACGTTCGTTTTAGTTGAAGAAATATTTAAGGGTTTTAGAAATGGGGTTTTGTACTGGGGTCAGTACAAAATTCGATTTCACGCTCTAGGGATAGGCTAGGAAGTCTTCATGAATACGTCAGGAAATTTATTAACGATAGAAATATCATTCAAAACTGTGACCCTCATCCAAGACTTGGATAGTACGTCACATTGATACCTATCAACTTGCCATCTTCATTCACGATGTCGCCTACAGAAAGTCTGGCTTCGGTGCATTCCACACAAGGAAGTCAACAACGAAAGGATCGGGCTCTTTACTTATGGCTTGATATGACAATGATTGACTTTAGTGGTTTGGTTACTTTGAATTCGCATAACAGGTTGGTTAGAAATATGAAAGCTAACAACCTTACTAAAAGCATGATGAGTAGTTAACCAATCGATTCCAAAAATCACATCAAAGGCAAGTATTTTCAAAGAGATAAGATCGACAGGTAACGTGAAAGTGTTGATTTGAACAAGATTTATAAATAGTGGAGGTAACGAAGGTTTCTCCCAACTGAGTTTAAACAGATATATCAAAGTCTAACTTCTCCGGAGTTAACTTCAAACATTGAACACAACTAGGTGAAATAAAAGAGTGAGTAGAACCGGTATCTAACACGGTATAGACTTACATGAGAGTTTATGACTAACATACCGTGATAATTTTATTCGGGTTCCTCGTCACGAAAAAAAAAACTCTCTCTTAAACTACTAGGCTTTGGCTTATGCAGGACATCCTTTGGCATCACTATCCCGGTGGACTTGACTTCACCATACGACAAAATCGAGCTAGGTGACCTTCTCTTCCATAATTAAAACACGCTTTGGATTCTTTGCGTATGGTTTGGACGGATGTGTCCCTCTGTCGCATTTTTGAAACATATCTGACCGGTGGTGGTTCTTCTTCCTTTGAAGCGGGTCTTTGGTGTTGAAGCGTCTTCACGTCATTGTTGAACCTTCTCTTCTTGAAATGTCCATTCTTATTGTTTTGACCATGATTACCACCGAAGTGGTTACCATTTTTGGCATGTTGATTCCCTCCATGCTTATTGTCACCGCTTTGATGACTGTTATCACCGGTATTATCATTTTTGCTCTCTTTTGGTTGGGTTGACTCATTATCGCGCTCCAATAACTGAGCCCTATTAACAACATCTGAATACAAACACAGTTTATGAGAGATAAGATATTGACGTATCTCAGGTTTCAAACCTCTTAGAAACATTCGCGTCATTCTCTCCTCATTATCAACCAAATGAGACGCAAATCGGGACAACTCGGCAAACTTGGCTTCGTACTGCGACACGGTCATGTTGTTTTGCTCCAACTTGATAAACTCCACCTCCTTCATGTGACGAATACTTTCGGAAAGTACTTGTCATTGAACAGCTCTTGGAACTTCTCCCAAGACATCTTGAGTCGTCAGTCGGTTTGGATCGTTTCTGATTCCCACCAATGTATCTGCCTCTTCACGCAACATAAAGGTGGCGAATGGAACCTTTTGCTCCTCGGAGCATCCCAAGACATCAAATATCTTGGTGATCTGCTTTAACCACGTCTCCGCCTTAAGTGGTTTTGGCTTTCCCAAAAACTCCGGTGGTCCCAGCTCCTTGAACTGCTTAGCGGTGACCAATCGTGGGTTGACATTGTTTCCACCTGCATTATGAACAGGAGTCTCTCTCGTTTGGTGTTGCATGAATTCTAAAAAGCTCCTAAACGTACCATCGTTCGTCATTTGATCAGTGTTGTTATTTACAGGAGGATTATCGCCTTCCTGATGCACATTATCTTGATTATTGATCTGTGGAGACTCAGCGGTCTCCTGTGCTCCATTGATGTTCTCAACATTCTCGGATGCCATTTTCAAACACTTCCACAAAACAAGGGTTAATTAACATATCACATATTATCCCTATACTCTGACCGACCAATTAAATATCAAATAGACTTAGGTAGGTCATACTAGCGAAGGAATTCCCCGTCTCTCCCCTCCTAGTTCTTGTCTCACATCTCGGCCGGGGATCATATCCTAAGCTTTGATACCAAGCTGTGATGCCCCCCAAAATAGGCATACATCACCTATTACGAGTGCGCCAAATACATGGTACAAAATACAAATACAATCTTTAATATACAACAAGAAAGTTGTGAGTTTTAATACAAATATTGTCTTCTAGACAATATCCACTCTCAGAATAAGTCATCATTACATTTATTGTCACACTATTTAACAGAATAGTGAGGACTACTAATACTATCATCTGGACCATCACTCTCGTTCCCCGACTAGTCCCAGCTACGTTCTCATTTCTGAAGAGAAACAGTGAAAAAGAAAGGTGAGCTCAACTAGCCCGATGAAATATTATGACTAAGATAATGCGAGAATAAATTATCATTAGTCTTCAACAATGTTAAGCGATAAAATACAATAGACATCAAGTTTAAGCTGCGGTAGAACAAGCAATCCATTAAAAGAGTCAAGTAGAGAATAAAATCTACTATCTTTTATGATTTAAAAAGGTTTTCATCACTTTTATCGTTTGAGACTAAGCAATAAATAATCCACATCATCCACACTTTACTGACGAGGATATTCATTAGTATCACGACCACAAATTATCCATGCACTACGGGCCAAGGATATTCGTGTATTCATCAACGGTCTTGATCATGCCATAAAACAATTCATCTTTGCTCCCTTGGTCGAAGAGAATCCATAGCCATAATCATACCAAAAAGCGTCCATCAATGCACTACGGGCCAATGAGGACTTTTTCCACATCATTTGTAACATTACGGTCATGATTATCTTAATAATCCACAGTCATAATCATACCAAGTCCATCTATGCACTCACAGAATACAGATGACTTTCAACATAATATAAACATGAGGATGATGACAATGATATAAGAATTCAATAAAACAAGTTCAAGAATTAATTTATCCGAGGAACTAATAACGTCCAAATTATCGACATGATACTTCTTTGTAGAGTAAAATTCAAGAATGCTCGGAAGAAGAATATTTCCATGAGAAGATACTGGATGAAGCGCAAATATCAAGGATATTCCACTAATTTCATGGAGTATAGAAGTCAAAACTTTAACCAACTGAGTATAATAAAGAATGGAATAACAAAAGAAATCACCATGCATGCGGTACTTCACATAGACGAGTTATTCAACGAGAATAATAAATAACGAGAACCGGTCGGTATAATACGCATCAAGCGGGATATTCAACATAATAATAAAGAATGGAATAACAACGAAAATCACCACCATATGCGGTACTTTGCATAGACAAGTTATTCAACGAGAATAATAAATAATGGAATCGGTCCGTAAAAATGCATACATCGGGATATTCAACGAGAATAATAAAAAATGGAACCGGTCCAACATAAAATGCAGACGCAGACAGGATATTCAACGAGAATAATAAAGAATGGAATATTGAAGAATTTCACCATGTATAAGCAATTGCATATACAAATAGAGATATTCCAACATAATAATAAAGAATGGAATAACAAAGAAAATCACACCAAGTATAGGGTTGAAAATAGCGTATATCACGAGTTATTCCAACAAAATAATAAAGAATGGAATAACGAAGTTCTCTTCATGAATATGAAAAAATAATACCCTTACGAAAAAACAAATAATATCCCTTACCTTATAAAGAAGAGTACTCAATTGGTAGGGAGAGGATATACTTGAAGAAACTTGCACTACGCTCAAAGCTTTCTTAAGCTCTAAAGAAATACGCTCAAGATTATAGAAGAATAATTCTCTCTACGGTTTCTCTCTCTAGAGTTTCGGTGAATTAAGTAAGAAATAATGAAGGAATGAGCTTATTTATAGAAGAATGGGTGAATAGTAACCAATCCATGAAACGGTCGAGATCGATTTACTTTAAGCGGATGGTCAGTTGGTTTACAATAAAATATAATATATTCTATTTATAATCTAATAAAACGAATAACTTTTAAAAAGATTTTACTATACAAACACTATATCACGAGCACTATGCAAACACTATGCATAATAAAATATAATATAATCTAATTATTGTCTAATAAAGCAGATAACTTTATAAAAGTATTACATTTTATATAAAAAGATTTTTTTACTATTAGCCTAATAAAAGCGAATAACTTTATAAAAGTATTATGTTTTATATAAAAAGTTTTTACATTTTATTACATTAATAATACTAATAAAACAAAACTTATATATATATATATATATATATATATATATATATAATATATAATCAATAATAATTGAATCAAATAAATCAAATAACGAGAGATATTTATCACGTGACTCTTGTGTATCAATAATTGAACAAAAGCTGCGAGTGACTTCTCACATAAGCATCAATAATCAATACTGGTATTGCTACTATGCAACCACGCAGCGTATTCTTTGTACTTTTACTACCGAGTAGTTCAACGGTATTAATGGTAAAACTTCCGCCGTTATTTTTATAAAAAATATTTTTGTCGTTTTCTCGATCAAATGAATAATTACATTTAGGGGTCCACCAATGATTGTGCTTGTCGTCATACGAATATTCCCCGACACAAAGAATATTCCCAGACCAATCGAATAATATAACAACTTGCATACTTTGCAAAATTTATAAATATTACCCACAACTATAACATTATAACATTATATTAAATCCAAATCATAATATTTTACAAAAAAAAAAGGATTTACGAGAAATTTAAATCTTTATTAACCAATTTAAAATTTGGGATTTTAAGATAGATTAGTTAAAGACTCAAAAGGAAAGTGTATTAACTGTAGAAGACGCTGAAGGCAAGTGTTCTAAACCCTTGTCTATGTTCTTTTTGGACAAGTTTTGTGATTCATGTATCTTACGCATGAATTAATGTATAACGAAGTCGAAGCCTATTCCTTCGGCTAGACTCAATGTGTTTAATGGATTTCGTTATAATCTATCAAAATAGTATCAATGTTGTTATCTTTTGCCAACTGTTTTGGTATGGATTTCAAAGAAAGACTGAGTATGAATAAACAAATGTTTTTTCGTGAAACGACAGGCACGTGAGGTTGCCAAAACTTAAACGTAGATACGTTTAATGAAGTAGTGTTGTACAACATAGAGTACTATAGGCTGATCACCTAGACGTGCTCGTAAGATATGCCAGACTTACGGACTTGGTGTCGGGTTGTCCTTTTCAAAGAAAGATTGAAATGGTCAAGGTCTTGGACCAAAATTGATGTTTAACGTATATTGTTCATGGTTAAACATTTTAAAGAAAAGAGAAGTGCTATTTTGAATTCTCTATAGTACTTCATAACTATTGATTCAGTTATAGAAGATATACGATTCATATGATTCAAAACTATTGCTTAGATGAAATTATCGTACTTGCTGAGCTAGATGTGCTCACTCTTGCATGAACCATATGAATGCAGCTAAGAACGAACGGTCTGAAGGATCTAGTAAAGATAAAGGGAAGGCTAAGGCAGGCAAATAAGTTGTCTTTGTAATAGCATAGTATGGACTTTGTATTTATTTGATATTATGACAAAGAACATATGTAATGGTTATAAAGAACCTAGGAAGGGAAATATTAATTTTTAATATATAGAAGACACATTCACTCTTTTGAGGTATTTCAATTGAATGTATATGTGAACCGTACCACCGTATAGCACCATCTGTCGAGCTGGAAGATACCCGAATTTGGGGGAATCACACATAAACACCCACATTACGTAAACCACTATATATCTATGTGATTTATAAAAAATTAGGGTTTAAGCCCAAATTCTCAATTGACTACGAATGGTTCTTCGATATATGTCTATCCTAAGCACGAATCATACATTCCATCACCATGTAGAACATACAACCACAAGCTATTAAGTTCAGATCTAATCCCATACTCCGTGTTTCAAGTTTATATGGATTGTCACATTAATTGATGGTCAATCAACTAATAAATTAAGCATGATTCTTAATAGTCAATCCCATAGCAATCATTAAGACTAACAATGAAGTATATCAAAATAAACTAGGCAATAGAATCCATTGCAATCCCAAAATAGAGTTTAACTCATAGATAAATTAAATCCATCATCCACAAATTGAATAAACATCATAAGAATACAAATAGGAATCAAAGAGAGGAGAAGAGTAGAAAATTGAAGTGTAAATCTGTTCTCTTGCTCCAAGTTTGAATCTTTAATGCTATCCAATTGCTTCAAATTTTCAGATCTAATCAGATCTAGAAAATAGCTACTAAGTCTACTCTAATCTAAAATTGAAAGTAAAAAAGAAGAAAAGAGCAATCCTAAACTTAGTGATTGTAACGATCGAGAAATTTGTAATTTAATTTAAATATTTATTGAATTAGATAAATATTTTAAATAATTTATTTGTTGAGGAAAATAAATAATTGATGAATTTTGGTGAATTAATTTAGTAACTAAATTGATTAATGTTAATTAAATTGAGTATTGATAATTTTATTTGAAAGATTTAATTTAAAGAAATAATTAAATTAAATCAATTGCTTAATATTTAAGAAAATATTTAAGCTAAATAAATTGTTTAATTTAATGGAAATAAATAAATTAAATAAAGTTATGTATCTAATTTATTAATTAAATTAGATATATAATTATTTATTAATTATAAGGTATAATGATTTTATTATTATTATAAGTTATTTAAATTAGCTAAACTAAAGTTATTTAAAATTAACTAAAGTAATGTGTGGCACATGAAACTATATAATATAAATAATATGAAAATAATCAAGTTGGGAGTTTGTGCTTAGCCAAACAAGGCTTTGTGGCCTTTGGCTTATTCCAATTGATGTCTTTCTATTTTTCTAACTGAAAGAGAACGTGCCATATCAGTTTATTATACGCATCTTATTTTTCCTCTTAAGGCTATAGTCAGTGAAGAGAGAAACATAGTGAAGAACATAGAGTTTGTGAGAAAAAGGGGAAAAATGTGACGCCCCCAAAATAGGTATACATCACCTATTCTGAGTCGCCAAATACATAGTACATAATACAAATACAATCTTAAATATACAACATGAGCTGTGAGTTTTAATACAAATATTGTCTTCTAGACAGTATTCAAACTCAAAATAAGTCCTCAATACATTTGTTATCATAATATTTCATAGAATAGTGAGGACTACTAATGCTATCATCTGGACCGTCACTCCGTTCCCCGACTAGTCCCTGTTACGTTCTCATTTTCTGAAGAGAACAATGAAAGCAAAAGGGTGAGCTCAACTAGCCCAGTAAGAAATATTATGGCTAAGATAATGCAGAATAAATTATCGTTAGCCTTCAACAGTGTTAAACTGATACAATATAACAAACATCAAGTTAACTGCAGCGCAACAAGCAATCCATTAGAAGAGTCAAGTAGATAATAAAATCTACTATCTTCTATGATTTTTAAAAGGTTTTTCATCACTTTTATTGCTGAGACTCAGCTTATTAAATAAACCACGTCATCCCTACACTACGACCAAGGATATTCATTAGTATCACGACCACAAATTATCCATGTACTACGAGCCAAGGATATTCGTGTTTTCATCAATGGTCATGATCATGCCAACAACTGTCCATCAATGCACCACGGGCCAATAAGGACTTTTACCACATCATTTGTAACATTACGGTCATGACTATACCGAATAATCCCTGGTCATAATCATACCAAGTTCATCTATGCACTATAGGCCACAGATGACTTTCAACATAATATAAACATGAGGATGATGACAATGACATAATAATTCAATAAAATAAGTTCAAGAATTAAATTTTAAAGATTTATAAGTTAATTTATCCTGAACTCAAAAACGTCCAAATTGTCAACATGATCTTTTTGCTTTGTGGAGTAAAATTCAAGAATGCTCGTAAGAATATTTGCATGAAAAGATCTTTGGATGAAGCGCAAATATCCGTGGATATTCTACTAATTTCATGGAGTATAGAAGCCAAAACTTTAACCAACTGAGTATAATAGAATATATGAACCTACAAATAGATTTTCGCCCGCCATGCGATAATCCACGTAGACAGATCATTTCCACAATTTAATAAGGAATGAATACAAAGGATCATTCACCATGCATGCGATAATCCACATAGACAGGTTATTCCAACAAAATAATAAATAATGGAATAATAGAAGAATTCACCATTCATGCGATAGACTGCACAGACATGTTATTCCCAACAGAATAATAAAGAATGGAACCAGGTCATGCGAAATCCGCACAGACAAGATATTCCAACAGAATAATAAAGAATGGTATAACAACAGAATTCACCACTGCATGCGATAGATCGCATAGCATACGAAGGTTATTCCAATAAAATAATAAATAATGGAACCAGTCATGATTAATACGCATCTAAGCAGGATATTCCAATGAAATAATAAAGAATGGAATAACGAAGAATTTTCACCATGTATGCGGTATCAGATGTACGAAGTTATTCAATGAGAATAATAAATAAGGAACCGTGTCATGCGTGTAATGATAGGCGTGATATTCCAACAGAATAATAAAGAATTGAATAACGTAAGAATTTCACCATGTATGCAAGATTACTTATGCATAAACGAGTTATTCCAACATAATAATAAGGAATGAAATAACAATAGCTCTCTTCATGAAAATGAAAGAAATAATACCCTTACCTTAGAATAAAGTCGATCTTTGGAATAGAGAGTAGCAGACTTCTCTTCTTCTTTCTCTCTATAATAATTGCTCTATAGCTTTTAGTGAATTGGTGAGAAATGAAGGAAGAATGAGCTTCTATTTATAGAAAAATATAGTTTCGATAATTGCGTTTTGGGGCTCGAAAAATTACGATGACAATACCTCCAACTTTTCTTTCATTTTTAATTTAGTCCTGCAAGTATTATCAAACTTGCACCACCTCCCCTAATAGTAAATAATATGAATCAATAGTTCAATCATGTGATTCAATAGTTATAATCATGTAAAAATACGAATAACGAAGATAAGTACCTCCATCTATACCTCCATCTTTAACTTAGTCATGCAAGTATTATCAATCTTGCACCAACTCCCCTAATAGTACAAGAATGTGAATCAATAGTACACACTTGTGAACAAATAGTTATATAAGCATGTGAATTAGTAGCAATAATTGCTCATTTATCCGATTAATTACCCGATTTATCAATATAACCCCCAGACATCAATTATCATCGGAATAGATGTCGATTTCCACTAACACTAATAATCCCAACACAATGGAACTATCAAATTAATCTTTAATCAACACAAACTTATTCATCATTAATATTATAACTCACAATATTTAACAACCAAGTCATTCCTAGGAAAGAAGGGGCTTTCCGATAAGGATTTCTCCCTATTGGCTCACAATTAGGTGACCAAACCTCTCCTTGACAGAACTTCTAGACATTATAAATATTGTAATTTAATAATATGAATAACTTTGTTGTCTCAATTATTTATTTAATAATATATCATATTTATACAGATGATACTGTGACAATAATCGAATCAATAATATGAGAGATATGATGCAACAATTACTGTAGCAATAATTGAGTATAACTGAGTGACTTCTCACATAAGCATCAATAACCAATATCGTGTGCTACTATGCAACCACGCGCATTACTGTACTTTTACTACCGGGTAGTTCAATAGTTTTAACGGTAACACTTTCGCCGTTATTTTTATAAAAAGATAATTCTGTCGTTTTCTTACTACGACAATACTTCTGTTGTTGGGTCCACCAATGATTATGCCGTCGTACATGTGATGCCCCCAAAATAGGTATACATCACCTATTCTGAGTCGCCAGATATCACACTATAAAAATCAAATACAAACTTCGTTTATACAACTGTTGAACTGTCGTATATAATACGACCATAGTTAACTGTGAGTTTTAATACAAATGTATGTAACTCTCATGGTGCCTCGACCATTACCTTACAATGATACTTTACATAAAAGTATAGTCAAAAACTGTTTTAGAAATTAAAATCTTTGGGAAGTACCCAAGAAACCTTCAGATATGGGAGGCCATGCGTTGCAGGTTATGATAGATATCATATGTCCACGAAATTATCCTTGGTTGACCCAATAGACCCTAAAGAAAAATGAGAAGATTACTATCATCTTTTTTCCAATGGTGAGTCTTCTCTTGACATATAACTATCTCCACTGTCTCTAAGTGAAAATTATATTTCAAATAAACTCCAAGATCATATAGGTAGTGCTCGTAGATATACTCAGCAAGTGGATGTGCACAACCCTGTCTTATTATAACATGAGGTTGTATATCATTAGACATCTTATATGATAGTGGCAAAATACCCTTTCAAAGTTGGGCTCACCTCACCCTATTCGGTTCACCAAAATTAAATATCAAATAACGTATACAATACGACACACTTATCTAAAGTTCTCAATAAATTTATTTCCATACTATTTAGGGAGAACCTCAACAGCTATAGACCACCGTTTTATTCCCCTATTATCCTCGCTCGACCCAGCTACACTCTTATTACCTGAAAGAAATTGTGAAGCAAAAAGGGTGAGCACAACTAGCCCAGTAAAGAATATCATGACTAAAGATAATTTACATCATCAATAGCCTTCATCAGAAATAAATCGATTTAGAACATATGGTAGATAATAAAACTTTTCAACCATAGTTGCAGCGGAACGAGCAATCCATTAGAAGAGTCAAATAGACCATCAGATCTATTATCTTCTCTATGTTAAAAGTCCACCGATAATGTTTTTTCCCTGTAACATCAATCAATAATTCCTGTCCACAATCATATGAATAACTCATAATCATAATTGTGATTCTAAATTCCTCTTCGCACCCAGGACGAAGATAATTTTCATCACCTATCTTCACCTAAAACATCAAAATCATGGTTATACCAAATCACAATTTCTGCTCATAATCGTACTAATAAATTCATCTTTGCACTACGACCAAAGATATTCATTAACAATTCATCTTTGCACTACAGGCCAAAGACATACAACTGTATTTTAGAAGAGTCAAGTAGAGCATGATATCTACTATCTTTTACGAATTAAAAGTTTATTATCAATATTTTATCGCTGAGACTCAGCTTAATAAATAATCCACATCATCGAATCACCCCTGCACTACGGTCAAGGAAATTCGTTAATATCACATCCATGAATTAATATTTCAATGCTGAGACTCAGCTCAATAATTAATCCATATCATCGAATCATCCTTGCACAATGGTCAAGGATATTCATTAATATCACATCCATGAATTAATATTTCATTGCTGAGACTCAGCTCAATAATTAATCAATATCATCGAATCATCCGTGCATTACAGGCCAAGGATATTCGTTAATATGACGACCAAAAATTATCTATGCACTACGGGCCAAAGATAATCGTGTTTTCATCAACAGTCCTGATCATGCCATAAAACAATTCATCTTTGCACCCTTGGACGAAGAGAATCCATAGCCATAATCATACCAAAAACTGACCATCAATGCACTACGAGCCATTCAGGACTTTTGCCACATCATTTGTAACATTACGATCATGATTATACCGAATAATCCCTGGTCATAATCATACCAAGTCTATCTATGCATTACAGGCCACAGATGACTTTCATCATAATATAAACATGAGAATAATGACAATGATATAAAGAATCAATCAAATGAGATAAATGATAAATATTAAACATTTATAATACAATTTATCTAGCGTTCAATAATAACCAAATGTTATTAATCACTTAATAATCTCATAATCTAATATCATTAATATTATAACAATATTTTAATCATTTCTTAAACTTATAAACAATTTATTTTAATTGTTTACACTTTATCAAATAATGCATTTAATCATTCAAAAATGCCATACTCATAAGATTTCATCATCAATGATCAAATCCCTCATCAAAAATCAGCATATACCCTATATAGGATTCCCAAGCATTAAAATTCTATTTTTCAATTTTATTACTTCACATAACATATTTAATTCATTTACTCATAACTAGTTCATTTTCATGAAAAATACCAAATCAGTCCCAAAAATATTTCTTTTATGGGATTTAGCAGAATATAGGATATACTCCTGTTATATACATGTACTCCCAATAAAAATATCACCAATTTTGGAGTTAACCACAAGGAGTTATAAGGGTTTACTTTTAAAATAGTCTTTTCCTATAAAATTCATAACTCCTAATCTATACATCCAAAAATCACCATTTTAGGACACAATCTAGAAAACTCATCAAATTATCATTTCAAATTTTTCCAGAATTTTTGAGGGTCAGAAAAATTACGAAACTGCCCCTGGCAGAAACCCCCTTTTTGAATGAAAATACTATTCATATGAATATGAAGAATCATTCACCATACATGCAGTAATCCACATAGACAGGTTATTCCAACATAATAATAAAGAATGGAATAACATAAGAATTCACCATGCATGCGATAGACCGCACAGACAGGTTATTCCCAACAGAATAATAAAGAATGGAATAATAACGAAATTCACCATGCATGCGATAGACTGCACAGACATGTTATTCCAACAAAATAATAAAGAATGGAACCAGGTCATGCGTGAATGCACAAATAGGATATTCTGATAGAATAATAAAGAATGGAACCAGGTCATGCGTAAACACATAGATAAGATATTCTGATAGAATAATAAAGAATAGAATAACAGAAGAATTTCACCATGTATACGGTACTCCGCTTATACATATTATTCCAATAGAATAATAAAGAATGGAATAACAAAAGTTCTCTTCATGAATACAAAAGAAATAATACCCCTTACGAGTACAACAAATAATATCCCTTACCTTAGAAGAACCTGGATATAGGAGTAGTGAAGTAGCCGAATACTTTTCTTCTTTCTCTCTACAGTTTCTCTCTAGAGTTTCAGTGAATTCGTAAGAAATAATGAAGGAATGAGCTTCTGTTTATAGGGGAATGGACTGAATAATAACTAATTCATGAACGGTCCAGATTGATTTACTTTTAAACGGATGGTCCATATTCAATTACAATGCAGTATTAATAAAATAAAATATTTTAATAAAATAAAATCTTTTAAATAAAATATAATATATTCTATTTATAATATAATAAAACGAATAACTTTATAAAAGTATTCTGTTTTATATAAAAAGATTTTACTATGCAAACATTATGCAGGCACTATTCAAATACTATGCATAATAAAATATTATATATTCTATTTATACTCTAATAAAACGAATAACTTTATAAAAGTATTATGTTTTATATAAAAAGATTTTACTATGTAGGTACTATGCAAACACTATGCATAATATAATATTATATATTCTATTTATAGTCTAATAAAACGAATAACTTTATAAAAGTATTTTGTTTTATATAAAAAGATTTTATTATGCAAACACTATGCAGACACTATGCAAATACTATGCATAATAGAATATACTATATTCTATTTATAGTCTAATAACACAAATAACTTTATAAAAGTATTATGTTTTATATAAAAAGTTTTCTGTTTTATTACATTTATAATAATAATAAAAACAAACTTTATCACCATTATTATAATTCACAATATTAATCGACTAGGTCGTTCCCATGAAAGAGAGGGCTTTCTAATAAGGATTTCTCCCTATTGGCTCGTAATTAGGTGACTAAACCTCTCATTCGCAGAACTTCTAGACATCGTTAATATTGCAAATAATAATATTAATAACTTCGTCGTCTCAATTATTGATTTAATAATATATAAAATATCGATAATAATTGAATCAAATAACGTGAGATACTATGCAAAGAATTCATCGTAGCAATAATTTAACAAAACCGAGTGACTTCTCACGTAAGCATCAATAATCAAAACCGTAGCTGCTACTATGCAACCACGCCAGACATCGTTTTTTAACAACACCGGTGTTTCAATGCTTTAACAAAGAAAACTTCCGCCGTTATTTTCATAAAAATATTTTTGTCATTTTCTCAATCTTATAATAATTCCGTTGTGGGTTCACTAATGATTGTACTATCGTACGGATATTCTCCGACAAAAAGAATATTCCCCGACCAATCGAATATAATACAACAACTTGCATACTTTGAAAAATTTATTAATATTACCCACAACTATAACATTATATCAAATCCACACCATAATATTGAAAAAAAATATTTCAAGAAATTTAAATCTTTATTCATAAAATTTGGGGTCTCACAATCTCCCATCCTTATGAAATTTTGCCCTCGAAATTTACGTACGTACCTGATATTCGAAGAGATGAGAATACCTTACTTTCTTTTCGGATTGTACCTTCCCGGTTATTTCCTCTGTATCATAATTTTCCCATTGCTCATCTCCTGTATTTCAGATATCATTCTAAAATATACCTTCAAAACAAAGGTTAATTGATATATCACAATTTGCACACATTATTCTTCACATTGAGAGTCGTGTTGTGTGTGTATGCCCGAACTTCAGTCCGTTGTTTTCGTTTCTGTCTGTATATATATACTTATATATGTATATAGTATTATATATAGACTAACATTATCGAGTTATGCCTCGATTGAGCCTGACTTATGTCCGGAGCGGTTATTTGCTTTTATATATATATATATATATATATATATATATATATATATATATATATATATATTTCATCAGTTCGGAGTTTACTTATTGGCGGTTGATCGCCTTTCTTGCTTTCTTTACATTTAGTCCCGCTTGAGTTTACTTCGTATACTGATCGATTTAATACTTTATTTATATTTCGATCCCCATGAGGTGCTTCATGGTGGTTGATCATGTCTCTATATATATATTTACCGCTTTTATATATTTACATTTTCGATCCCCCATGGAGGTGCTTCGTGGTGGTTGATCATGTCTGTATATATATATTTACATCTTTTATATATATAACTACTTACTGCTTTTCATATAAATTGTGGCATCATGTGAGCCTAGGAATCATGTGATCACAGATTCATGCCACTGAATCTAGATTCGGTTCCCGTGATGGACATTTTTAGCTGTAAGCAGCTTGTACATTATTCACGGTGTTTGAATTTCCTTAGATGGTTGTCATGCCCATGAGGAGTTCGGCACTGCTATATATTATTTTCTCGAAGATACTTCGCATCTCAAAAATAAAAGCAAACAAGCCGAGCATTTAATAATAAAATGGAAGTATCAAATGCCTCAATTACTATTGAACACAAGGTTTGAAAAACCTCTTTTACAAAATTTTATTGCTATATCTTATTTAAAACTAAATTTTTATATAAATTCAAACCCTGTGTATATAGGTGCGAACGAGGTGTAGCACTACTTCCAAACAAATAGCACATTGATCCACACACATACACACATTCATAGAATAGTTTCTTGAAAAGTGGTGGTCACTGTGGTAACACGGATGTCGGGGGGTGTCTAACACCTTCCCTCCACATAATAAAACCTTTGAACCCAAATGAATCTCGGTTTCACAGACCCGTTTAGCAGTGTCCATCACTGAGTCAATGTACAAACCTTTTCTTGGTTGCGTTGGTGCAACAAGTTAAAAACACCAACTGGCGACTCTTACAGTCAAATTGTCGACATGATACATGTCAGACCTTTTTCACTTATTTTTTCAAACAAATACAACATAACATGAGAACACCAAAAAATAAGAACAGAAAAGGGACAAATAAAAATCTTACGTCGACAACAACAATATAACAAATCATCCTCTTAGTAGAAGGGATTAATCATTTAAAATCTGATTTAACACTTATATATATATATATATATATATATATATATATATATATATATATATCAATTTGATACTTTTACATATGGCATTGCATCATTAGATATACTTTATCATGTATCGAGTGCCTAGTATTCTTTATTGTGTTCATTTCATTGCATTTCATAAACATGACAAAGGGGGGCATCTGTAGACACCCAAAATTTTGTTTTCCTTTGACTAAGGTAAAAGCGTAATTTCACCTCGAAGATAACCCCGAGGAAAGGCAAAGGCACAAGTTCACCCTGGAGGCAACCTGTGACACCCCCAAATCCCGGTTACCTGACCCCCGAGTTTGGTGTTCACGATCCAAATATAAATAACATTTAACTACCCATAATATATATATATAGTAACTTACATAAGTTTTTATCGAGAGTTTAATAATACATCACCTGTGTTCTCTAACCTTAACTTTACAAACATACCCTTTAGATATACAAAAGGGTTTACAAATACAACATCATAAATATGTTAATCATAACTAGTTTATTACAACGCTTTTCCTTTTCTTCACAAAGACTCCCCGCAACTTCGCTCCTAAATTTAAATGTTTTATTTAGCAAGGGTGAGCAACAAATTTGCTCTGCAAGTTAATACATACAATAAATGTATAAGTATTCAAATCACCGACTATCTATTTTGATAGAATGAAACCAAAGTTCGGGGAACTTTGAAATAAATTAACAAATTGTTATTCAATAACAAGTCTTCTCATTTTCTATACAACATAATAATTCAATAATGAAAGAGTACAACGCTTTCAAAGTTTCTACGATATTCTAATGAATAATCAAGAATCAATTCTACGAAATATCAAAGTGGAATGTTTTCCAGATTTATATCGAAAGCGATCCATCGATCTTGAACTTCTTCTCGAGTAACTATCAAAGTTATACTTTGATATACCCAGTGTATCGATAACCGTAAAGATTAAATCATACCCTCTCAAGTAAGTATAACAAGTGATCAAATTTTATTATACCCTATATTATGCATAATACTTAAGTCACAAGAATGATCGAATATACGATTTAATGATATTCCCTTTTATAAAAGGTTGTTCTTCTCGCCTCGTAATCAAGATTTTGATTTAACAACGAAATACTCGTGATTTCAAATTTATTTACTTCTCGATCTTAGTCAAATAATTGGCATCGATCTATCAATAATAATTGAATTCTCTTCTCGAACTTATCAAGTTCTAACTAATATTCGCCTCAGCTGTAATAATTAGCTAAGACATTTCTCAAAGATAATTTGACAATAAATGTGAATTATCTCAGATTGTCAATTCTAACTTCTACATATATGAATATCCAACAAATGCTTATTCTACAAATATATATTTCTCAATCAATAATTCAATTTGAATTATTAAGCATGCACTAACTGCGAATAATCAACAATAATATTTCCTGGATGTGGTGTAATTAGCAATAATTAACCACTATAATAATTGAATAAATTTAACTCAAGGTCGAGTTAGAAACTTGCCTCTCCCAACCGACATTACCTACACAAAATACTTATCTCGCTTTCGAAAGACCTATAACCAATAATATCTGGCCTTACAATTAGCACAATTATTCATAACACGTAACAATCGTAGTTCACAAATAAACTTCTCCTAGGCACATTACCACATAGCCACATCGTTGTTTATAACCTATATAAACACATAACAAGTCTAACTATATCACCGTTGGACTTCTATCCATTCTCTGTTTTGATCACCCTATCCGACAATTAACACATTGATTGTCCATTAAACTTGGTCTTTAAGCTTCAATATTAATTTAGATAAGTCAATTATCAATTATAATATTTTTCTAAGCTTTTAATAATTATCAAGCAATTATTATAATTTATAATAATTTTTCAAACATCTAATCATTTTTAAATGATTTAATTATCAAATAATCTTATCATTATTAATATTTAATAATATTAAAATATTAATAATATACTTGTCAAAATATTAAAGTTATTATCAATAACTTAAAATATTTTTAAATCAACAATATTCCACTTAAATGATTTTTAAAGTAATTAAAATCATTTTAAATCACCACCATTAATATATAAATATTAATGAAATTATCATCTAAATATTAAAAGTCATTAATTATAACTTAAAATATTTTTAAACTATTTTTCTCATTGTTAAATGATTTTTAAATCAATAAAATCATTTTTAATTCATTTATTTAATATCATAATTAAATAAATCAAATATCATTAATATTAATTTATTAATGAAAATTCTCCAAAAATATTGAAAATTATATTTTATAATTTAAAATATTTTCTAACACTTTATTCTCAATTAAAATGATTTTTAAATCATTTTATTTTTATCTTATTTATTTAATTTAATAATCAAATAAATCTAATATCATTAATATTAAATTATTAATGAAAATTCTCCAAAAATATTAAAAGTTACATTTTATAACTCAAAATATTTTTAAATACATTTTTCTTATTTAAAATGATTTTTCATAATATTAAATCATTTTTCTCTAATTTATTTAATACACTAATTAAATAAATTAAATACCTTTAATATTTAAATAATTATAAATATTAAAGAAAAATATTCCAATTGGTCGTAAATTATTTTTCATAATTTAAAATAATTTTTAAAACCATTTTTGGTAATTTTTAGAATTTATTTCTAATTTTTATTAATTTCCTAAATATTCGTAAAATAAAATTAATTATTCCGTCATTAAAGCCTATAATGACATTTTAGCGTCATTGTGTGGTGTTCTTGACCTCAAGAACACCGACAAATTTATAGCTCAGGGGTCAACTTTGATCACTAATAATTTTTAACTGCCATGTTCGGGCTTTCTAAAACTTTGGTATCAGAATATTAAGGTAACACTACAACACCCAACCAATACTTTGGTCAAAAAACATCACAACAAGGAGATCAAAGCCTCCAAAGTTGTTGTCAAAAACAATTGGGCTTTCTCGGCCAAAACAGATTCGAGTCGCCACTTTCAACCTTAATTTAATCTATGTTCGTCTTATTTTAAGTCGTTTGATGGCTCAAAGTTATATTACTAGTATCAAGGTACATTACTAAAACATAAAATCAAAGTTATCATCAATGAATCAACCTACAAGACACTGGTCAAAGTATGTCGAAAAAAAACAAACATTTTCTTCGAATTACCCAGATTTTCAAAAAATCGCTTGAGACGCCTTACTTTTACCATCTTTCACGATTGATCCAAAGAGGTTATAAGCCTTCTATGAACCCAGATCTATATCCCACATAACCAGCTACAAGATGTACTAATACAAAACATCAAACACTAAACAGACTGACAGATACGATCATTACAAAAACTTGTCAGACATTGATTTCAACGCTCTAGTCACCTGAAAATCACTTCTACATTAATCCCTACCAACTAAGTTTTGACCGCTAATAACTCCCGATCCGTATATCATTTAGCAAAGAATACCAACTACAGATTAAAGACCTCCTACCAAAGCTACCAATAAAAACTTTAAAATAAGAAAAAATCAAAAATGAGTAACGATCTATGGTACCGACATTAGGTTGTCGCATCACGATAATGTTCTCGATAGCTTTTGAAAAACACCATTTTAAAGCCATTTGATGTTATGGATCCGTGTTATATCAACATAGATCAACTAAAAACATCTTCTAGCAATATCTTAAACACATAAACACAAAATTTTCTCAACAACAAAGATCAAAAATAAAAATAGGATTATACCTTTCTAGCTTCGATTCTTGATCTTAATCCTCAAATCATATCGGTCGATCTATGGACTAATTTAGGACCGATATACTTATAATTTTCGAGGGTCTTGGATGGGAAAGAGTTGGTGAGAGCTAAGTTTACAAAATGTCTAAATTATGGATTTTCTCTCTCTAAATCTTATATATATGCTATGTTGCTTTCACGATCATTCGACGATTTTGGTCACGATTTTCTTTGGATTTTATGTTGCAAAGTCAAGAGAGTTGGTGACCTAATAAAGTTGTTGGACAATTTTGCAAATTAACTTAAAAAATCCCATAAAGGGCATTTAGGTCATTTCTAATTTTTTTCTAGAATTTGAACTTTATGAAACCCTTAGGGTTTAGGGTTTGACACAATAAGGTTTAGGGTTTGAACCCTTTAGGTCTAAAAAATTCTAATTCCCATAATTTGCAAATTTAGGGTTTAATTAGAAAAATAAATTTTCTAAAATAAAATTAGGGTTTCTAAAATAGAAATTTAAATTACAAAAATATAATTAGTGATTTCTAATCATATTTATGTTTAACAAACACTTTAGGCATGCTAATAAAAATTAGGGTTGCCTAATTAGGGTTTACAATTCCCAATTTTGAAATTAGGGTTTCCCTGCCGCATAATTAGGGGTTTTAATTGTACAATTTATTTTCTAAATTTAAGATTAGGGTTTTAAATCCCTTATTAAGGTTTATTAATATTAAACCTTATCCATCAACCATCGATCAACATTTCTATACAACAAAACAAACACATAATCAACAATACAATTATTTTAATTATATTTTCTACCTAATCCCTATCCAAAATTAGGTTAGGGTTTTTCTAAAGTCATTAAGCACAACTCTACTCTATTTTCTCACCAAAAAAACATATATCGACTAATTCTCTAGACTCGTCTCACAAATTCTAGTACAATATTAATAAATAATGTCAATATTAAAAAAAAATTATTCGTAAAATTTTTGATTATTCAAATCCCAAGTTATCACATTCACCCTCCTTAAAAGGATTCCGCCCTCTAATCACCGCTTTCTTATTCTCTACAATCTTTTAAAGTTGTATAATCAATTTATTTTTATCAACACAATATTCATTTGTGTCATAAATTCTAACCCGTTAGTAGATTCTATATAAGAAAACAATTCACAAATATATTTATCCAATATCAATCGCGAATTTAAATATTAAGCAAAATCACATCATCACAACCTCCTGAGTAGCTACCGCATCTAGCGCCGTCATGTTGAATGTACGGGATGTTGGTCTTCCTGACTATGCAGTGTCCTCTGATTGCCAAGGTTCCACTACCGTCCCCTTATCACGCTTTTCCTTCTCAAAGATTTCTCTTCTGGACAATTCCTTACTAAATGATCACTTGATCCACAGTGCATAACAACCTTGTATCTTCTTTGGGTTGGGACAATTGGGTGACATGTGGCCCTCTTGTCCGCAGCTATAACAAACCCCTTCCTCTTCGTATACAAACACCAAGCATGGTTCTTTCCACAATTCGAGCATGGTTCTCCCCCTTCCTATTCCTTCAGCTTTTACTACCCGATTGGGTATTCTCGCCCACTTCCTCTTGTTTGGATTACTACCACCACCGCTTCCACCTTCATCATCTTCTTCTTCTTCTCCCGATGAAAACGAGATGCACCTCGCTTCCTCCTTCAAAGAATTAATGCTTTCTCCAATAAGCCGCAAAAGTGTTGATTTGTAAAGACATTACTTTGTTATAAATCCCTGGCTTCAACCGCTTCTCAAACCTTCTCGCTTTTCTTGCTTCAGATCCACCGATGAGGTGCAAATCGTACCAATTCATTGAATTTAGCAAGATACTCCAAATGATATATTCTCCCTCGCTTAAGTTCCAAGAACTTAACTTCCATCCGAAGCAGAGATACTCTATCGAGAAGTAGTTCTCAAAGAACAATTCTTTAAATCTTGTCCATAATACCACCTCCGCATTACATTTCTTGCTTGATTGGTTTCCCCCACCAATAATTGGCTTCTCCCTTCATTAGATAAGTTGCAAAGCCGCCTTTTGCTCTTCTTCCACACGCCGCAATCATGAAACGCTTTCTCATTTCTTTCACCCAAGTTTGGGCTTCGATCGGATCCGTAGTCCCTTTGAATTCAAGCGGTCCCACCGCTTTAAAATCCTTGAAATTAGCCAACTCATTTACCGGTCGATTCTTTACTCTTCCTTGAAGCGAGCCCTATTTTCCATAGCTTGGGCCAAAGATATCCACAAAATTTTGCATCGGTCCGCTTGACCTCCTTCATTATTCACCGATGCTTTTCTCTTTGGTTCATTCGTCGCCTAGGCGCATGATCTCGATTTAAATGAAAATCTTATATTAATATTCTTTCTCTATACAAATTCTTAACACAATAAGAATTCAACACATAATTTTCAAGTATTCGCATATTTATTCAAATAGCACATAGTACTTATAAGTACTTAAATACATTTTACTATCCTCGTTAAAATATTTTAGGATTAACGCTCACAACTTTACAAAAGTTGCAATTCTCCAACTTTACACAAAAAGTTGACATTCTCCATTTTCAAATTACCATTTCCAATTCATCAAACTTACCACACTTATGAGTTCATTAACTTGCCACAATTATATTAGTGTATGAACTTATCCTAGTCGAATTTTTGGCGCCCATTCACGAGGGGTTCAAAACATTTCATATAATTATGAGTCATTAATTTATCATAAGTATGAGTTTTAAGAACTCACAAATTTATCTTAATCTTATATTCATATAGAAAATAAAGATTTTATTCATTACAAATATATATTTACATATGTTCAAACATCGCTTCTTGATATTACAATGCTTAATATCAAAACTTCTACCAAAAGATACTACACTTATATCTTAATTATCTATCGACCAACGCTTTCTCCATCTTTTCTTCATAGGGACACTTGTTAAATCCGCGTCTCTGCTTGCCCACATGAAAAACATTTCCTCAAATTTGGCTTAGGACAATGCAGAGAAATATGTCCTTCCTCGCTTGCGCTTGAAGCATACATTCTTCCACATCATGCATTCTCCAAATGCGTGAGTCTTTCCACACTTGATACAAGCTTGCTTCTTCTTCTTTTGAATTTCCGTAGTTGTCATGTCTTTGTTTCTCTTCCTTTTCTTCTTGTCTTTCTTCTTGTCGGTTCCTTCAGATGATCCTCCACCTTCGCCTTTCATCCTTTCAACTCGCATACCCCTCGAGCTCATTCCGCTTCTTCCGCCATTTCACGTAATGCCCACTCCGCCTTCCACAACTCCTCCAAGAGAAATACCTTGCTTTGAGTTCCCGGACTTCCACAGATAGTCGATCTTGTTCACCAACCTTGATCTTATTCTTCGTTCCACCTTAATTCTTCAGACTCGCTCCCTCATCACCACTTAGATACATCTCAGATAATCGCTATGATCACTCCCAAGATTAACCATTGGTTCATCTTCTCCCAACTTCTCAATCGATTCGCTTTGTCATGGCCGGCACCCTGCCATCGGCATCGGTGCAACAAATCACCAAGCATCTCCGCACTCTTTTTACCTTCTTCGTACATCCTATAATCATTTTGAACAACTTGATTAGTACTTCACCAAGACAACATTCTCACACTATGTGTCCACATTTATCACTATCCTCGCACTTTTGGCAATCTCTCACTTAGTACTCTATTCGAGTATTCTCTATCTCGCTTTTGGTTATAATCCTAGGTTTTCCACACCCCACTTAAGGTTTATAACCCACCCCCACTATAAGGTTTATACCTCTGATCACAACCGATACTAACCAAAGGACGCCCCAAATTCGTAAGTTACTCAAGACCCCCAGTTTGGTTTGGTGTTCACGATCCACAATATAAATAACATTTAACTACCCATAATATATATATATAGTAACTTACATAAGTTTTTATCGAGTTTAATAATACATCACCCAGTTCACTAACCTTAACTTTACAAACATACCCTTTTAGATATACAAAAGGGTTTACAAATACAACATCATAAATATGTTAATCATAACTAGTTTATTACAACGCCTTTTCCTTTGTTCTTCTTCACAAAGACTCTCCTCGCAACTTCGCTCCTAAATTTAAATGTTTTATTTAGCAAGGGTGAGCAACAAATTTGCCCCGTTAGTTAATACATACAATAAATGTATAAGTATTCAAATCACCGACTATCTATTTTGATAGAATGAAACCAAAGTTCGGAGAACTTTGAAATAAATTAACAAATTGTTATTCAATAACAAGTCTTCTCGTTTTCTATACAACATAATAATTCAATAATGAAAGAGTACAACGCTTTCAAAGTTTCTACGATATTCTAATGAATAATCAAGAATCAATTCTACCAAATATCAAAGTGGAATGTTTTCCAGATTTATAATCGAAAGCGATCCATCGATCTTGAACTTCTCTTCTCGAGTAACTATCAAAGTTATACTTTGATATACCCAGTGTATCGATAACCGTAAAGATTAAATCATACCCTCTCCTGCAAGTATAACAAGTGATCACTTTTATTATACCCTATATTATGCATAATATTTAAGTCACAAAGAATGATCGAATATACGATTTAATGATATTCCCTTTTTATAAAAGGTTGTTCTTCTCGCCTCGTAATCAAGATTTTGATTTAACAACGAAATACCGTGATTTCAAATTTATTTACTTCTCGATCTTAGCCAAATAATTGGCATCGATCTATCAATAATAATTGAATTCTCTTCTAACTTATCAAGTTCTAACTAATATTCGTCTCAGCCGTAATAATTAGCTAAGACATTTCTCAAAGATAATTTGACAATAAATGTGAATTATCTCAGATTGTCAATTCTAACTTCTACGATATGAATATCCAACAACAGCTTATTCTACAAATATATATTTCAATCAATAATTCAATTTGAATTATTAAGCATGCACTAACTCATGTAATAATCAACAATAATTTCCTCGGATGTGGTGTAATTAGCAATAATTAACCACTATAATAATTGAATAAATTTAACTCAAGGTTGAGTTAGAAACTTGCCTCTTCCACCGATTACACATACACAAAATACTTATCTCTGCTTTCGAAAGACCTATAACCAATAATATCTGGCTTTTACAATTAACACAATTATTCATAACACGTATAATCGTAGTTCACAAATAAACTTCTCCTAGGCACATTACCATTATAGCCACATCAAGTGTTTATAACCTATATAAACACATAACAAGTCTAACTATATCACCGTTGGACTTCTATCCATTCTCTGTTCTCGATCACCCTATCCGACAATTAACACATTGATTGTCCATTAAACTTGGTCTTTAAGCTTCAATATTAATTTAGATAAGTCAATTATCAATTATAATATTTTTCTAAGCTTTTAATAATTATCAAGCAATTATTATAATTTATAATAATTTTTCAAACATCTAATCATTTTTAAATGATTTAATTATCAAATAATCTTATCATTATTAATATTTAATAATATTAAAATATTAATAATATACTTGTCAAAATATTAAAGTTATTATCAATAACTTAAAATATTTTTAAATCAACAATATTCCACTTAAATGATTTTTAAAGTAATTAAAATCATTTTAAATCACCACCATTAATATATAAATATTAATGAAATTATCATCTAAATATTAAAAGTCATTAATTATAACTTAAAATATTTTTAAACTATTTTTCTCATTGTTAAATGATTTTTAAATCAATAAAATCATTTTTAATTCATTTATTTAATATCATAATTAAATAAATCAAATATCATTAATATTAATTTATTAATGAAAATTCTCCAAAAATATTGAAAATTATATTTTATAATTTAAAATATTTTCTAACACTTTATTCTCAATTAAAATGATTTTTCAAATCATTTTAATCTTATTTATTTAATTTAATAATCAAATAAATCTATTATCATTAATATTAAATTATTAATGAAAATTCTCCAAAATATTAAAAGTTACATTTTATAACCAAAATATTTTTAAATACATTTTTCTTATTTAAAATGATTTTTCATAATATTAAATCATTTTTCTAATTTATTTAATACACTAATTAAATAAATTAAATACCTTTTAATATTTAAATAATTATAAATATTAAAGAAAAATATTCCAATTGGTCGTAAATTATTTTTCATAATTTAAAATAATTTTTAAAACCATTTTTGGTAATTTTAGAATTTATTTCTAATTTTTATTAATTTCCTAATATTCGTAAAATAAAATTAATTATTCCGTCATTAAAGCCTTATAATGACACTTTAGCGTCATTGCTAGGTGTTCTTGCCTCAAGAACATCGACAAATTTATAGCTCAAGGGGTCAACTTTGACCACTTGTAATTTTTAATCGCTTCATGTTCGGCTTCTAAAACTTTGGTATTGTAGTATTAAGGTAACACTACAACACCCAACCAATACTTTGTCAAAAAACATCACAACAAGGAGATCAAAGCCTCCAAAGTTGTCACGCCAACAATCTGGGCTTTCTCTCGGGCTTAAACAGATTCGAGTCGCCATATTCAACCTTAATTTAATCTATGTTCGTCTTATTTCAAGTCGTTTGATGGCTCAAAGTTATATTTCTAGCGTCAAGGTACATTACTAAAACATAAAATCACCTTATCATCAATGTAATCAACCTACAAGACACTGGTCAAAGTATGTCGAAAAAAAATGTTCAAACATTTTCTGGTTTTACCCAGAAATTCAAAATCAACCTGAGACGCCTACTTTCACCAAATTTTCACGATTGATCCAAAGAGGTTATAAGAGTTCTATGAACCCAGATCTATATCCCACATAACCAAATATAAGATGTACTAATACAAAACATCAAACACTAAATGTAATCGACAAATACACGATCATTATAAAAACTTGTCGACATTGATTTCAACGCTCTAGTCGCCAGAAAAGTCACTTCTCATTAATCCCCGGCCAACTGATTTTGATTGCTAATAACTCCCGATCCGACATCATTTAGCAAGAATACCAACTACAGATTAAAGACCTCCTACCAAAGCTACAACTTAAAAATTATAAATAAGAAAAAACAAAAAGCGAGTAACGATCTATGGTACCGACATTAGGTTGTCGCACCACGATTTTGTTCTTGATAGCTTTTGAAAAACACCATTTTAAAGCCATTTGATGTTATGGATCCGTGTTATATCAACATAGATCAACTAAAAACATCTTCTAGCAATATCTTAAACACATAAACACAAAAATTTCTCAAGCAACAAAGATCAAAAATAAAATAGGATTATACCTTTCTAGCTTCACTTCTTGATCTTAATCCTCAAATCATATCGGTTGATCTATGTACTAATTTAGGACCGGTTACTTATGATTTTCGGGTTTAGGATGAGAGAGAGTTGGTGAGAGCTAGTTTACACAAATGTCTAAATTATGGACTTTTCTCTCTAAACTATATATATATGATATGTTGCTTTGGTGATCATTTGACGATTTTGGTCATTGATTTTCTTTGGATTTTATGTTGCAAAGTCAAGAGAGTTGGTGACCTAATAAAGTTGTTGGACAATTTTGCAAATTAACTTAAAAAAAAATCCCATAAAGGGCATTTAGGTCATTTCCAATTTTTTCTAGAATTTGAACTTTATGAAACCCTTAGGGTTTAGGGTTTGGACAATAAGGTTTAGGGTTTGAACCCTTTAGGTCTAAAAATTCTAATTCTCATAATTTGCAAATTTAGGGTTTAATTAGAAAAATAAACTTTCTAAAATAAAATTAGGGTTTCTAAAATAGAAATTTAAATTACAAAAATATAATTAGTGATTTCTAATCATATTTATGTTTAACAAACACTTTAGGCATGCTAATAAAAATTAGGGTTGCCTAATTAGGGTTTACAATTCTTAATTTTGAAATTAGGGTTTCCTAGCAGCATAATTAGGGTTTTAATTGTACAATTTATTTTCTAAATTTAAGATTAGGGTTTAAATCCCTTATTAAGGTTTATTAAATATTAAACCTTATCCAGATCAACCATTGATCAACATAACCAACATACAAAGACAAACACATTATTAACAATACAATTATTTTAATTATATTTTCTCACCAAATCCTATCCAAAAATTAGGGTTAGGGTTTTTCTAAAGTCATTAAGCACAACTCTACTCTATTTTCTCACCAAAACATATATTGACTAATTCTCTAGACTTGTCTCACTAAATTCTCAAGACACTATTAATAAATAACGCTAATATTATAAAAAAAAAATTTATTCAGAAATTTTGATTATTCAAATCCCAAGTTATCACAAAGATACCTCCCAGCTATTTGCTTCTTCTTCCCGAATTCAAAATCAGACTGACTCAACTCCATTTCACAGTAATCGGCAGAAGCTTTTTGGGATATTTGGGTACAGAGCTAAACTTTTCCTTGATTAATGAACAAAGGACCATACTTTGAGGTTATGGGACCCACTGGGCCTAGCTACAGTTGCACCAATGACTGGCCTAGGATTCCTTTAACAGGAGATCAGCGGCTCAATCAAAGAAATGTTGGAAAAAAGATAAATTTTTCTAAAGAGAGAGAGTTTGGATTTAGAGAGATAAAGGCTCTATCTTTACATTAAATTACTATATTTTTGCTGAATCCATTCCATACCTTGTAAAGCTTGCGCACCTAGAGTAAGATAGCTCAAATCTAAGCCAGAAGAAACTCGTTTCTTCGTTCCCCAAGGTGAAAAAGTGAATCTGTGTACATTTCATTATAAATATATTTAAATCACTAGATATATTTCAATGTAGTGTTTATATATAGCTAAACTTGTTATTTTTGTACATATATTACACGTTGGTTGATAGATCTATCTATTTTACCTATTAGTTTGTACATATTTAGTTAGAAATTAAGTTTTCCTACTAGATCTACCCAGATCTAGCCATTAATTGGTTTATGAGCTTCAAAGATCAAACCCCCATGCTAGATCGGCTTAGATCTAGGATAAGTCTAGTCATTTTAATGCTTTCAATCAATTTTGATTACTCCATAGAGCCCTAGATCTATATCTAGTGGTGAGGGGGTCTTAAATATCTGTGATAGGTTTTTCAATCAATGAATCACCTAATAACGGGTTTAGGATACATTATATACGTTTAATCATATCAATGTGAGCCTAGGAATCCTGGGATTGAGATCCACTAATCGAATCTCGACTAGATTTGCACTATAGACTTTTTGGTTTATAATGTAATTTCAAACAGCACAAATCAATGTATATGTAATATTAGGCCCTAAAATGAATTCGAGGGCTTCATCCCGTAAGATTATATTTAAGGCCCCGTGATAGTGAAAAATTATGATTGTGGGTGTTCGGGTTTGTCAAGATGGTTTTCATGCCCGGAGATGGCCCGAACATTTTTAATGTTTTCTTTCATGCATTATCACTAAAACAGTTTTCAAACAAAACAACAAAGAGCTTTTATAAAAATTACAATGCGCTTCTGGGTTAGACAAATCTAAGTTTAATAACTAGAAGTATCAAAGGACCTTGATTCCTATTTGTTGAAGGATTTGAAAACCTTGTTTTCCAAAACATCACTTCAATATATTTTATCTAAAAAAGAATTTTTATTTAAATCAAATCCTACATACATAGGTCCAAAGAGGTATAACACTACTTTAAAAATAACGTCTCTCCTAAGTTAAAACAAGGCTTGGAGTACCTCTTAAAATAAAAGCACTTAACACAAGAAAAATAAATATCAAAAGAATTTCCAAATAAACACACACACACACACACACACTTTATGTTTAGGAAAACTAACAAGATGTGGTAACCGTGTTTTCACTGAAGTTGGGAGTGTCTAACATCCTCCCCTCGCTTAAGCAAGCCCCCTGAATTCCTCGAGTCTCGGTTTCCATACTAATTCTATGGAGTCACATATTAAGCCATATTGTGAAAACCTTTAAAATCTGGATGAATTGATACATCCATTTGAAACTATACCGACTGGCTACTCCGTCTAAATTCGGCTCAACCATTAAAATTAGTCTTTTTAAATAGTTGACACTTATGTCGGTCCTACTTTTCTAAAATACTCACCTTTCAAATAAATTAAATCGATATATCAAAATACAAAGGGTAGAGACAACAAACACATTTCCAAGAAAGTGAGATTTTTCCCTCAGACAGTAATGTATATATTAAATATAACCCAAATTAATACATTCAGTATATATTCAAACCCAAATTGAAGTAATTCTAAGATTCATCAGTAATATAATTAAGCCAAATTACAAAAAGCTAAAGAATTAATAGTAAATATCACACTTTTATTATATAATCAATATACATATTAGCTGTCATTGCACAAATTTAACCCAAATTAAAACGATAATAGCCATTTCAAACTCAAAGTTTGCACAGAAAACCCAACTTGATAACATTAAAATAAATTATTTTAGTTGATAACCTAAGCTACATTAATAGACGGAAGTGGCGACAGTTGTGGCGACACTGTGGTAGTACCATCGGTCAACGGAGGAGGAATAGAAGGAGGCGGTTGTGGTTGTACCGGCGTCGGTCAAAGGAGGAGGAGTAGTAGGAGAAGGGAAGGAGGAGGCATTGTTGAGAGAGGGAGAGCTCGATGAGAGATGAGAGATAGAAGTAAGAGATAAAAATGAAGGAGGCGACTGGGGGAACATAACATGAGTTAGGTTGTAATTAAGTCCGACAAAACTTTCATCGATATTAAATCCCTCAGAATTAACTATTCTCAATAGAAGTTTCGTCGAACTTATATCCCAATCCTTCGAATTTATTCTTGTCACGAGCATGAAAGTTTGGTGCCAGGATTATTCCTATCCCTGACAGAATTTCATCGAGATAAGTCTACTTACGAGGGAATTATATTCGACAGAATAGTCTGTCAGAAATATTATAATGTTAATAGAATATAATCAGTTGAAAATAATTTCGTTGATCTTAAGAGCTTTTCTTGTAGTGACATTTATGTCAATATTAGTATGTTGAATGAATAGTACCATGTAACACTGAATACGGGTTTGAAAGTACCTGGATTTGGGGGCGTCATAAGGAGCATAGCTAAAACCTCCAAGTTAGCAAGGGGAGTGTCCCGAGTCTTTATATTTGAGGCTCTCATTCTCCTGATGTCTCGGATAGCTGACTCGACTTCCTGAAGTCGGGTGTTCAATTTTGCCTGGTATCTTGAAAGTCCAAAAGTTGAGCTGAAAGCTAATCATTTTCATAATGATGTGAAACAACCTCTGACTGTAGTACATTAACAGAAAAACTGGAACTAAGGAGATCAGCTTGGCACGGAAGGGAGGCATGTAAAGGCCCATAGAGGAGAAGTCATCAACCTCACAGCTAAACATATCTAAGTCCTCTGCTCACAAAGAATAAAGAGAAAGACTATAAATATGAATCCGATCAAGTATATGTGGAAAACAAGCTAGGAGACGAAAGAGATTCACCTGAAAAAGAATAATAGAGAAAAAAAATGATGAAGGAAGAGCCAAAACCTCCTAGGGTTCGGCCCCTAAGGTTCAACCACCTAGGGAGGCTCTCCCCTCTTACCTTTGACTTCTCGTACCTTGTTGATCAATTTACCGAAATGAACACTTCTTCATTAAGGAAAAAAGTGTGGCCTTTCTTTGAGAATATCCAGAGAAAAAACCCAAAAGCCTGTTCAGGCGAGATGGCCCGGAAAATAAAGTTTATAATCACCTTAAAATGAAGAATTAGATGAAAAAATAAAAAAGAAATCTAAATTAAGCATGTAAGATAAAGGAAAAGAAATCAAAAAATGGAGGAGGCGTCGAAGCCCCCTAGGGTTCGACCACCTAGGGGGAAGATGATAAGTATAATTTTATTTTATATTTTGATGATAACAATTATGTTTTAAATAAATATGTAATTATTTATTTTTCCTTATTAGTTTATTTTAACTATTTTCTGTTTTACTTGAATTAATTTTTATTGACCTTAATAAATTATATGTCAAGTGTTAAATAAATTAATTCATATAATATTCAAGGCAAGGAAACCTTATTTCTTTTTCTAAACTAAAGTTGGGAAAAATATTTTAGGCATGCATTATAAGCATTAAATTTGTATTACAACGTGTAGCAAATATTTTTATATATATAGAAACCGGATAAATATATACTATCTTTTAAACTGTATTAGTATACTAATGTATCTATGCTTAAAATATGTACTATATAATAAATATATCACACACACACACACACACACACACACATATATATATATATATATATATATATATATATATATATATATCCTTTGTACCAACAAGCTTTTATGCCACTCTTTTTGGGACTAAAGAAAACGCGTGAGTGTTGGCTTTCCTTTTGAACATGCTGTCAAATAGTTATTAAATGCTAACTTGGCAAAAAATACACCGGGCGAATTATGAAGCACTTTCGTGTAAAAATTTTACTCCAATCTGGACCATTCAATTCAAAAATACTTGATCAAAACCGTGCATTCAAAAATTAGTTTTCAAAATTACAATTTTTCCCCAACTTCAAAAAATTCTATAAATAGGGAGTATTTCATTCATTTGGTTTTTACCAATTAAGTGAAAAGAAAATCATACTCTCTAAAAAGTTTTATATCTCTTCTTACAAAAGTTCTGAATCTTCGAAGAAAAAAATTGGTCCAAGTATTGAGATATGTTTAATTTCTGTTGAATTATTTCTTACTTGTATTTTATCTATAGATATACAAATACATATTATTCTACACAATTTTATATATCTATATTTCATCTATTTGTCAAAATAAAAGGATACTTGGGCGCCGCAAGGCTATGGAGATACATCTCTACGGAGAGGAATTCGAACCGTACGATTCCTTATAGTCTTTAGTAACCTTTTATCGACATTATTTATATAAATATCCTAAAATAGAAACGACACTTTATAGCTCAAAACAATACTGAGATACTGCTCCAAAAAGAGTAGTCATCTGAACCGAATTTGAAAATCGTAGTGATTTATTGAAAATATTTATATAAATATCAATTGTGAAAATTATAAATTTTGTCATACTTAGACGTTGCAAGGCTACGAAGATACCGCTCTACCAAGGGGAATTCGAACCGTACGATTCCTTATAGTACTAAGTGACATTATCTATAAAAGTTCACATAATAGATAAAATATTCTTATATATTATTTGAGTTAAACAGTAATATTTTTTATATCAGTTTGTGCTTAACTGATTTAAATATTATACTTGATTTGATTTATTCTTTTATACAAGTATTGATTCATAAAAATAATTCATATAATAATCGGTAAAGACTATCTAAGAAACAATTCTATAATATCCATAGAAAAACACTCTGTATTTTATAGAATTGTTAACCCTTTATAAAGTGCCTTAAAATCTTATAATCATCATAGGTTCTAGAACGATTAATAAACACATAGCACATAATATTATTAATAAAAATTCATTTTATTAATAACTAATTCTTTAAACTTAAAATTTGGAAAATCCGAATTTCCGGGTCGTTACACTTTTCCCCTCTTATAAAAATTTCATCCTCGGAATTTCTCAAAACCACACCAATACCCGGGTCATCAAATTTACCCCTTCTTCACAGAATTTCGTCTTCAAAATTTTAGCCTACCCATCTTCTCAACTTCTCTTCAAAGAAGTTCCTATCTTTCAAACATTCTCTCACCTTCACAACTTATCAAGAATTACGGAGTAGAATGAACAACAAGGAATATAAGAATTCCTTTAAAACATTTCACACTTTTGTTGAGGGGTCAAATTAACCATGAACTCTTACTAGGTTTAACATCATTTCACCATAAACCCTTCTTTCACGGTCAGTTTACAATCACCAAGAAGGTAAACTACCTCTTCCATACGTAGGTGATCAACCCATCATATAACCCCATTTCGGGGTATGTTCACCTCAGACTTATTCATCAGATTCCGCACCAAAATAATTTGGTTCTGCATAAGTTCTTAAAGAAAGCTCGATTTTCTTATAACATGACATACCATTTGTCTAGCCGAATCAAATAGCTTAGACCATACCAATAAATTGGATATCAACTTGAAAAATTCGTCTAGTCAACTCAATTGACATCGACTACTTCTTTAAATTCGTTTACAACACATCAAAACATTTTATGACGTCATGATACTGCACTTTTCATAGTATGTTGAGGACTTCGTCAGTTTTTGACTTCATCATTATACATCATACCATAGCAAGTAGTTGATCACAAGATCAAATCCAACACTAGGTTTAATTGTATTAATAACTCCATCCGTTTACCATCTTTGCATCAAATGCATTGATGATATAAAATTCATTTTGATATTTCAAATCAACTTCTGTCTAGCCAAAACAATTAGCATAGACATACCAAGAATAGTTCTTTTAAAATCTATTGGTTCTAAAAGTTGAACCAATTCTTTTCTTTTTTAAAAAATGCGCACACATAAGCATGATTTCAAGAAACTTCAAAATCTAGCATAGCTAGATGACTTGGAATATCATATTCTCCGTCTTTCTTCATTGTTTTATTGCGACAATACTTAATCTTCTCTAGCACCATCAATACTAAGCCTACTAAAAATAACTTATTTTTAGTCTAAACATCCTAATACCTTAGTACAGTCCATCAACTTACCACACATTATGAGTTCAGGAACTTTCCACAATAATATGAGCTTAAGAACTATCTCGAATGCACTACCATAGCGTTCATTCACCGAGAGAAGTTCAAAAACCTACCATATCAGTAAGAGTCACGAACGTACCATAAGTATGAGTTTCAAGAACTCGCACCTACCTTATCGTTCTCTACCTACGAAGTATATACATGAGAAAATATTCACCTTCTCGTCATATACATCTTGACAGCGCGACCAATTCCAATGATTATCACTGTAATAAGATAAGTAGTTGTTACACCAAGCACAAACCTCTGCCCATAACAAAGGTTCACACAACTCATCTATCACATGAGTCCTCAATTGAAATCTTACAACTTCTAACTTTCTCTTTACTTAATATGAATTTTCTTTAATTCGTATGCTATCCTTTACACTCAATCTGAGTTCTTCTTCCCGTATGACTTCGTAGTACTATAAATCAGTCATCATTTAACAGCTCATCTGTTACTACGATTTACTATGATCACATGGTGATCTTCTTATCCCTCTCTCTACGATTATAGTCTTAGATACTCTTACCTAAGATTTATAACCTATCGACTCGATACCAATCAGAACGCATACGAAATCCGATCTATCTTCATACCCTGATTCCGTACGTCACGATCCCATCTTCTTCCAAATATACATCATTATATAGCTAAATATAACAACATATACTCTCAAATCCCAGGTTCTAAAAACCTTATAACCTTTTTCATTACAAATAATGATAAATACATTATTCATTTCATATTATAAGAATGACTTTTATCCGCCACTAAGGATACATAACAGTTTCTTAAACTAGTCTATAGTTCAATTTCATATTTCTATATTACAAGTCTTCACTTGATCTTCTCGCTCATTCACATTCTGAATGGCACTTCATCTGGATACCGTCAGCTTGATCTTTACGGGATCCTTAAGTTCTTCTAACATCATTCGCTGAAAATGTTTTTCATTTAAAGCAAGTGTGAGCATTCAATTGCCTAACAAGTCATAGTAGTTGAACAAATAGCTTTAAGATTCAAACATTTCTTTAGAACTTCGATAACCGAACAAAAGTTATGAAGCAGCTTGAACAATAGGAATAATCTCGATTCCTATCATTTTAAAACATCAGTCAATTTCACTTTGAAATATTTTCATTCTTCTACCTTTTTCATACACATCATGTCTGGCTAGAATCATTAGCACAGACTTAACAATAACGGTTCATGTATAAATAGATCATACTTGTATTGAACAACTCAATCACAGAACAATTCAGATCATAGAAACACCAAAGTGTTCACATTGTGGCTCAAGGCCTCATACATTCTACCACCTTGTACAAATATCGCACATTCGCACATAGAGAGAACTTCTCAAGTTCCACATCTAAGAAGTTTAAGAAACTAGCATTCATTTGAAATATGAATGAAGTTAGGAAACTTGCCTTACGCCCAGCTACAGCTTACGCCGAACTACTCATTTCAATTCCTATATAACACCTAAGAAAACACCACATAAACCAATTAGTCATACATCTTTGACTTATGCATTAGTTTACTTAACTTTACTTCTTAGGGTTCGCGTTCTTGCAACCTAAGTTTACGCGACCACTTTCATTACCGTTCTACGACTTCATGACATACAGATATATCTTACTTATATGTTCATCATCTTTGATGTTTTATAAACTTATCTTCTTCTTATAACTCTTCTATGACTCAGTACACATCGCTTCTCTGCTAGTAGTCCATATGGTACTCTGAGTGGTTTCCCACAAACAACCAACAAACAAGTTCCCGTCTCATCTACACTGCCCACACAGTGAGTTAGATTGGTTGCCAGTTTTGTATATACCTTCGCTCTCTGAAGGAATTGTTTAGCCCAGCTCCCATATGTCAACCATCAAAGGTTACGATTGTACCATAACCTAAACTTGTCGTAACTTATTCGAACCATTAAACTTAATGTTAGTTAAATTAATTTCTTATTCCTTACGGCTCTCTGACAACTAAATGCCATACCTTAGGATTCATTCTTATACGACTAACCTTCGACTTTCATTACTCTTATTACCGTTCATTACGGCTTTCTCGATAGTTCACGTCTTACTTACTACCTTTGTCAACGTCTGGGTCATACAACCAGGGTATACTTAGAACGCTCATTCGACGCGAATACGATTCACGAGGATCGTTTACGTATTCAACGTTCATGTTGCTCGTCTCTTAATTTCTCATTCAACCTTTACTCAAGGTTTTAATCGCTTTCGATCGTTATCCATCCCATGTACACCATATTCATTATTCTTTAGCCATACTATTCGTTGTATGCTACGACTGATCGTTCATCACAACAGCGTTGCATTTGCAGCATCTATATGCTTTAAACTTATCTCTCACTACCATGTCATAACATCGAAATGTTATTCATTACCCTCGTTCCCCAACATCTAGGGAATCATAATCATAGCAATCCCCCTCGTTCCCCGGATATCGGTTACGTAACCCGCGTTCACATTCTTTATCTTTTATTCTTGATTAATCTTTTTGTTTAACCTTCATTAAAGGTTTAATTCACTTGTTTAAGTGTTACATTTGATTAACTATACGCTCAATAGTTTTCGTTACACTTCCCCAAAGATTTTAGCAGTTAAAAGCTCTTCTCTGGCTTTTTCTATACAATCGTGACTGCAGTTTTCACTCTCCTTCTATCTCTCACGCCACGGTCTGCAAGTTTGCGATTTTCGGCTCCTGATGCAAGCGCCATGACGCCAAGCCCTTCTTCTTGAAATTTTTCTCTAAGTGTTTACACTAGTTTGAAACGGTTACTTCCTGCTTCCATAACTTATTTGTTATAACTCAGAACGAGGTCATTCCAAAGCCATTCTCTTCCTTATCTTACGTACTTCAATTCCCCTTAGATAGAACTTCATTTTGAATCCATTAACATGCCATTCAATTGGCTTAACTTTGCCCTTCGTTTATTTTATATTTTTAACGCTTTTTTTTCGTTCGTCCGTAATTCGGTCATCCGAACTCGAAATTCATTTGTTCTTGAGTACACGACTCACGTTTTCTACGTTCTCTTATTTTCTTATGAAACCCTACATGATCGGGTTCATTTACTAACTTTCTAATTCTCGTTCGTCTTTTACAAAATTTTCACCATAACTTCATTATAGCTAAGTTTTAATTCGTTCTTCATGAACATTTCTACCGTTCCTAACCAAGAAATAAGCATCTAACTTATGGTTTTAAACTTTTCCATCAACAACAATTATCCTACGATGGTTTTAAATTTGTCCATCAACAACGTTCTTCGTGTTCTTCGTTCGTTCTTCATTTTAATCGATATTTTGGATTATAATTTCACTTTTTATTGGAATTTGATGTTATAGAATATTATTCCTTACTTATTTCATCTACTCATTCATATAATCCATTCGGATCGTTCTAATTCATTATCGAACACTTCCTTAAGAAATTTACAACTAAACTTCTAATTTCTTATTTCTTCTTTTCTTATGATTTCAACCATATAAAATCATTCTTCATATCTTTTACTCCTTATTCTTATTAATCTATGTTTTTGAACATAGAAACTTAAAGAAAATTTCTAAGAGACTAGGTTTCAGATTACCTTTCTCCTTTGATCTCTTTCCATCGGACAAAGTTTGCTCATGAGCAACTTTTCCTCCTCCTTTTCCTCTTCTCCCTCATCCGAACTCTCTCTCTCTCTCTCTCTCTCTCAAATATTGGACAATTTTCAAAATTCCAAACAAATGAAATAAGCTTCCTATTTATAGAGTTTCCAAGATAAGGCTATTTTAGTCATTTCACCCCCTAACTCCTTAATATTCATGCCTTAAGGACTAAGTTAACTTACTCCTTAAGTTTACTTAACACTTAAGTCTACTTAGCCTTTAGGTTTGCTTAACTCTTAAGTTTATTACTTCAACCTCCTTAGTTAACCTCCTTACTATTCACGAAACTTAGCCTATAAGTTTCGTGGTTCCGTCTTTAGGGTTTTGTCCGACAGTTTTAAAAACTGCGATTCTCGGAATCCAAATATTTTTGGATATTTCGTCTTTTCTTTACCGATTAACTTTTATGTATTCTTCGGATTTCCGAAAAACTGAAAAACACTTTTTGGCGATAAGCGTTTTCCTTCACGTTTTACCCCAACGTAGTTAAACGAGTGAAAAATGCACAGCTGTACTTTTCATCGTTTTTATTTTGTCCGATTTCTGCATGTTTTTCGAGAAAAACTTTTATCGGCTTACTTAACTTTTCACGACATATTATCGTCAAATCTTTCGACGAAATGTCATTTTGACATACCGAACTCTCAGAATGGCTTAGGTTATTCAAACCCTAACCCTTAGGTTTCGTCGGGTGAATATTGCATATTTTGTCTTTTTCCCCGAAAATATTTTATTCCCGGAAAATTTTTATTTTTTTGTCTTGAAAATTCTTACTCGTTCAACCTAGCTCGTAGCCAGAATCCTCCCGACTTATAATCATCCTAGGTTCTAGAATGATTAATAAACACATAACACATAATATTATTTATAAAAATTCATTTTATTAATAACTAATTCTTTAAACTAAATTCTGGAAAATCCGAATTTCCGGGTCGTTACAACATCACAAGACTTATTCACTATTCGTTGTATACATTAAGTCATAACGTGTTCGTAACTTACTAATCCTTTACAACTTTGAAATTATCAATGACATGGCATGATTCTGTTTTAACCTCCATATTCCATGTTTATTATATTAACACATCATTAGACCAAGTTATATCGATATCCCAGTGCCGCAACAATGCAAAAAGCCACATCTCGAATCGATCGGTATGGTATGCGCAATGCTACCATACACAAGCTCTGGACAGACAAGTAGCAATTGCTTTTTAGCCTTAACACTAGCAGCTAAGCATTCTGGTTGCATGCATGTAAAAAGCAAAACACGCCTTTAACGGTGATGCATTTTAGCACAACTAACACGAATTTCACCCACAAAACAGTAAAATTAACATATACAATTGGTATAGAACTAACACAAACGTGATTCCTCACATATTTAACCATTTAGAACACTTAAACCAAAACTTTAACTAATTTAATTTCTCAAATTTCATGTTTTCATACAAAAACTCTATTTTTTGACATTCTTCATAGAAATCATCATTGTGATCTCAATTCTAGTCCAAATTACTTCATTCAAACTACGTTCTCTTCATTTCTTAATGGACTAACACAATCAAGACTCAATTTACGGACTAACATACAAATTGACCATCATATTTGGTACTTTCACAAGCCACATGTAAAATATACATACTGTGATTACTTTTCTTCCTTTTAACCGTAATTAGCATACCAAATTCTTATCTAAACACTAGTTCTAACATCACAACCACATACAATTACCATAACTTAGTTGTATAGCAATAATTCAAAAAATATAAAATCCACAAGACATAGAAATTCGATGGCGTAAAACCCATATATACATATATATACATATATATATATATATATATATATATAATATCAATGTGTTAAAGAAAATACCTTAAAATTGCTTAAACAATCTTTGCTAAACATTGAAATTGCTGTGAAATTCTTAGATTTTCTCTCCAATTCTCTCTCAAGTTCCTCTCTGTAACTTTTCTCTCTTTCTCAGTAGACCAAATTCTTAGTTAAGCGTAAACAAATAACCGATAGGGCTATAATACGTAGATTTAATATAACAATTTCTAAATAATAAACGTATAGATTATAAATACATTTTATTTATTAATTAATTTATTTTATTTGTTATAATAAAATTAAAAATTTAAAAATCCAAAAGCCATAAGGCTTTGTTTAACAAAAAGTCTTTAAAATAAAGAATTAATATTTTAAACCTTGTTTGGCTAAATCAATTTAAACTTCTTTAATTTATTTTAATAAATCACTTATACTATAATTTACAATGCCATATTATTTCCTTGGATTCTCCATATCCAAAATTAATTAAATAAACTAATTACAACATACTAAATTTTAAATAAATCTTCCACTTAAATAAATATCATAAAATTATAATTTCATTATAATTTTATTTAATAATTAACATTCCACTTTAAATTATTAAATTAAAACAATAATATAACATCTCATTTTATGTTACAACTCTCTAAATTCTAAATTAATTTAGTTTAGAATATTATCTAATAAATTTAATTCATAAATATTTAATAACAATAATCACATCAAATAAATATTCACAAACAACAATCACATCAATAAAATATTTATTTAATTTAATAAATATTTTAAATTATACATAATAAAATCTTGGATTGTTACATCCTTCCCTCCTTACAAGGATTAAGCCCCCGAAATCACAACTCAAGTAATTCGTTCGTCACATTCTTCATTCTTACAATGATTTTGTTCCAAGAATCAAAGACACGGACTAAACAAATAACTCAGGGTAACTCTTCATCATTTCAGTTTCGAGTTCCCACGTAGCATCTTCGACGTTGTGGTTCCTCCATATCGCCTTCACAGAAGGTATCACCTTATCCCTGAGCACTTGTTCTTTTCTGTCAACTATCTGGATATAAATTTCCTAGTAGGACAACCATAACGGTTCGTACTTGATCACATGATTGCATTCGGGCTTGTTCGATTATATCACCGAAACATGAAAAAAAACATTGCGAATGCACTCTGACTATAGAGGTAAAGCTACCTTAAAACCATCTTTTCAACTTTATCAATGTTCCCTGTACCATAACTGTTTTATACCCAATATAGTTCATCAAACTTACCACACTTTGAAAATTCAGGAACTTGCCATAATCATATGAGTTTAGGAACTTATCCTAGTCAGACCATAGGCGTCCATTCGCTGAGGGGTTCAGAACATAACATATTATTATGAGTCACGAACTTACCATATGCTTAAGTTTTAAGAACCGACCCTAATCTTAATATCATCTAACTTAATCTTAAAAACCTCTAACTATCAAATATATACATGAGAAAAGAATCACCTTCCCACCACATATACATTGATAGCACGATACCAATATTCCAATGATTATTAATGTGATAAACCAAGTACATTCACAAAACCTCTGCCCATACAAAGGTTTGTATGACTTAGTTACCATATGAGTCCTCAATTGAAATCCCACCTAGCATATCTTACTTTTAATTTATTCTTAACTTGCCCATAACTTGCTCAATGCGCATTCCTCGTATGACATTATCGAAAACTTCTCGTGTGCCTAGCACGCCCTCCGATGTCTGGATTTCCTTTTAGTTTGGCTATCGATTTGCAAACGACATGGCATACTTATTTCTAATTGCGTTCCACACGTTCTTGCAAACCCTTTTGAAAATTTGATGTAAATCGTGAATCTCGGTTCGACACAATTGACACTGAAACACCGTGCCTTGAATTTTTTTTGTTAACATATAACTTCGCACACTGATGGATAGGTAATATGCTAACTTTGACATACCATAAAATCTATCACCATATCTTGCCACCAATAGTATTATCGAAGGCAATATATATTTTCGTGCTCCGTAGTTGATTCAATATATAAATTTTATGCAAAACTTCATTTTTATTTCCTGGTATTAGCAAAACCTAGTTTCTTCCTTCTACTTTCAACTATCATTCAGTATCGATTATGAATTTGACACCTTCATCTTGGACTACTCTTCCTTTACTCTATCCAACAAAGTTGTACGATTTTCCATCTAAATAGCTTCTCCTCTGAATTTTTCATATATCTTACCTCCTACCACAAATTAGTCATTTCTATTATGAACCCATCTTGCACAGTTAACAAAAATAACTACTACCTTTTTCTTAAGACGTTGGCAACCACATCCGTTTAGGATTTTGCAGTCATAATCCTTGAACAACTTCAACTATCACTATAAACATATGCTTAAATATCTCTGTGAGAGGATATACTTTAGACACTTATGGTCTATTTATATCTCACAAAACTACCCAAAAAAAATATCGTTAAATCCTCAGAGCAAACACTATTAGCTCTAGTTCCGAATCATGAGTCAGATGCCCTTTCACATAAAAATTTTAACTTACGCGATACGTATAAAATGACCCTACCGTCCTGCCTAAGCCCACAACCTATTACATTGTGTGATGCATCGCTATACAACACAAAGTTTCCTGTATTATCTGGTAGAGACATCATAGGGGCCATAGTAAATTCTTCTTCAATTCGTGAAAATTCATTCTATAATTTTTGGCCCATATAAATTCTAATGATTTCCTCGTCAATTTAGCTAACGAAGTGGTTATCTTAAACTTCGCGTATCCTACACAATAATTTCTTAATAACTTCTTGATTCACAACATCGATAGATAACACCACCGTACAAACGTCTTGCAACTAAAAGAATAAAATACTACCTTTGACTTCTTCAGAGTCTTTAGGTTTATGCATTTTCTTTGACAATGACTTATCACCACATGGTTTAACAACTTAAGAGTTTCTTAAATCAAATCGAAAATAAATCCATTGACATCACGTGGCCTTAAATACCAATACAACAATTCTACACATCAATTTAAAAGAAATCATTATTCACACTTTCTATATTTAGAGAATAGTCTAACTCTTCCCGGAGCGAATCTAGTTTCTAAACAAATTCATCAGATATACATTAACAAGTGGCACTTGAATTAAATAACACGCAGTCATATAAATAACTAATCGGAACCATACCTTGCATTGCGCCCTGCTTTGTCATGTTGGCCAATTGTTCGGTTGGTCGACTCGGTGGAGCTGATTCTATAATAACCAGTTTTCCATTGCCCCCTTTGCTTCCACTTGCTTTTCCTACCACTTTCTTTGGGCAACCTCGAGCCAAGTGCTCCTTCGATCCACACGTGAAGCAGGCTCCCTTCCTCGGTCTTGAACATTTTGGTGCAGTGTGGCCCTTCAAGCCACAATTAAAGCACAACCTTTTTCCTTTCAAACAAACACCTACAGGTTTCTTTTCGCAGTTGCTACACGCCTCTACCTTCTTCTTTTCCTTCCCTTACTGATTTTTAGAGTTAATATTATTGTCCCACTTTCTTTTCCAAGCGTTACCGGTATGGCTATCACCCATCTTATCATCTTCACTCTTCTTTCCCTTCTACTCTTGATTGTATGTCAGCGTATTACCTTCCTTGTCTACGTCAATCATTCTTTCCAGCCCTGTTGTGAATGAATTTGGTTGGAACATCGAGATTTGATTATACAGCCAGAAATTTAGTTGATTTACCAATGCTCTCACCAGCAAATTCACCAATTATGGCACTGGATTTGCGTTAGCTTCCCTATTGTATGCATATTCCTTGGGGCTCTGTTGACGTTGTTGTCTTCTTCTAGGCGGCATCTTACTATTTAAAACTAAAACTATTAGATCATCGTTCATCCACATATTAAAATTTTCAAACTTATCTCAACCACTTTTAAATAACACATGATTTATCGTAATAAATGATAATACTTTATTCATTTATTATACAACACATAACAAAAATAGCCTTGCTGCTATTTATATTATTTATCCTATAATAATAAAATTCTAGGATTACTTCATCATATCTCACTATTTATTTCAAAAGTCAAGATTTACATCTTATTAATTTTCATCATGATTTATATCTAATCTTAATGTTTTTCTTGCAATCTACAAGAACATTCCACATTGTATAACTGCATTGCGCTCTTGCTCCATGATACGAATCATTGACGATCCATCATATACCAAAGATAAATCTCAACCTATACAGAAAATAGAATACTAAATTCTAAGTACCATCATTCGTTTGGCCTTCTTCAACTTGTCTTCAACACGATCTATGCGTTTAGATGCCTTCACCCATGTGTCTTCAGCTCTCGCACGCTTTGTTGACTTCTTTCCCCAGTCATTCCTGCACAATCTCATTCCCAGCTAATAACTATCCTCTTTACGGCTAGACCTTATAATTTCTCGACCTTCTTTTATAACTCAATGTTATGACCATACACCTCATTTGAGGAATTCCCCCTCCTCGTACTTGTCCTTCACCTTTATCACCTCAAATTTATCCTCTCATTAAAACTCAAGCCTATACCCAAGGTCTACAATAGAAATCGACGGGTAAGGCTTTCCCAATACCAACCATACTCAGACTATACGAACTTCTCAGGCTTCTAATACTTATCATCCTTCGCCAATCACTCTGACAACAAAGTTTTAACAACCCCACAACTTGATATGTATAATACTCGCTACTCCTAAGTACTCGCATGCAAAAAAATTCATTAACATATAAGCACATAAAGTCTTTTATCATTTTATCTTCAATGAATTTCCCTCAATTCTTTCCTTAGAACTTGATGAGAGTTTATCACCTCTATTTTTTTGATCTCCTAGAAGGTTATATCCTAAGGTTTCCCCACCTAAGGTTCATAACCTAAAGCTTTGATACTAACTTGTGACACCCCCAAATCCGGGCACTTCAATCCCACAGATTTGGTGTTCACTGTCCAATTAAATCATAACTAACTACCCATAAACAAAGGATATAATTAAACTCAAAAGTTTAAATAATAAATCTCCCATTAAAGGGGTTACATAATCTTAAATAAATCCCAGGTCATCTAACCTTTATTACAATCATCAGCGAAATATTAAAACATAGCCATAATCAAAACTATTACATAAGCTTCATAAATAAAAGGTAAATTAAACGTCGTCTATTTAAGCATCGTGCCCTTTCCCTCTCTTATAGAAAACTCTTCAAACTTCTTAACTTCATTTGCATTGTTTTGTGCAAGAGTGAGCAAACAATTGCCCATAAGAAGGATAGTATACATTAACATTTTATGGATGACAATTAACTGAACTTTCAATGGTAAAATACTCTTACCGGAACAATAAACTTTAATTCAAAAGCTACGAGTTCAAAGGAATAATGAACGTTTAAGTTAACAATAGATATCAACATCAAAGAATACACTGAGGGTCACAAGACCACGAACTATACTCTAGGTTTTCAAGTATTTCTACTTTAACCTTTAACAGTCTAAAAGACTATAATTATCATCTATGTCCTAGGTTAACAAGTGTTTCTATTGTAACCTTTAACAATCTAAACGACTATATGGACCATCATCCCGTACTCCAGGTGATCAGCCCTTTGTACTATGTATTGCGCAAACATTTTAACGCTATGGCGTAGCTCTAAAAATAATCCCCTAATATAGGGTTTTTCTTCTCAGCTTAGATTATCAGGTTCCGAACCAAAGGAAGTTTGGTTGGGAATTAACTTCAAAGGAATTCTAGATTTTTTTAGAACGTTCATCAACCAAGTACTGGTTGAATCAGATAGGGACCAATAACTATTCAAGAGTTTGATTATAATATTTTCATGAACAAGGTATATCGATGAATCAATAAGAGATAGAGTATTAACAATTTCTAAATTGAACAAATGTTATCATTGACAACATGCTTTCAAAATTGTCTGAGTACATAAGCAAACCAAAGGAAGTTTGGTTTGCGTTGACCTCAAGGGTAATTTAGAGTTATTCACTATTCACTATTCATTTCAGAAATCACAAGTGTTAACATCACAAGACTTATTCACTATTCATTGTATACATTAAGTCATAACGTGTTCGTAGCTTACTAATCCTTTACAAATTTGAAATTATCAATGACATGACACGGTTCTGTTTTAACCTCCATATTCCATGTTTATTACATTAGGACATCATTAGACCAAGTTATATCGATATCACAGTGCAGAGCGATAGTAGAAGCCATTGTCCCCGTCGGGTATGGCACAAATTGTGCCATACACAAAATCTGAGACCGCAGCAATTAACTTATTTTTTTTTTGCACTTTTAAGAATCAGCCTGGTGCATGCATGAAACGAAACACAGCTATAACAGTATGCGTTTTTAGCCCAACTAACATGAATTTCACCCACAAAATAGTAAAATTAACATATACAATTGGTATAGAACTAACACAAACATGATTCCTCACATATTCAACCATTTAGAACACTTAAATCACAACTTTAACTAATTTAATTTATTAAATTTCATGTTTTCATACAAAAACTACATAACTTAGTTGTATAGCAACAATTCAAAAAAAATAAAATCCACAGAACATAGAAATTCTATGTCGTAAAACCCATATATATATATATATATATATAATATCAAGGTGTTAAAGAAAATACCTTAAAATTGCTTGAACAATCTTTGCTAAGCACTGAAATTGATGTGAAATTCTAAGATTTTCTATCCAATTCTCTCTCAAATTCCTCTCTGTAACTTTTCTCTCTTTCTCAGTAGACCAAATTCTTAGTTAAGCGTAAACAAATAACCAATAGGGCCATAATACGTAGATTTAATATAATAGTTACAAAATAATAAACGTATAGATTATAAATAAATTTTATTTATTTATTATTTTATTTTATTTTATTTATTTGTTATAATAAAATTAAAAATTCAAAAATTCAAAAGCCATAAGGCTTTGTTTGGCAAAAAGTCTTTAAAATAAAGAATTAATATTTTAAACCTTGTTTGGCTAAATCAATTTAAACTTCTTTAATTTATTTTAATAAATTACTTATACTATAATTTACAATGCCATATCCAATATTAATTAAATAAACTAATTACAACATACTAAATTTTAAATAAATCTTCCACTTAAATAAATATCATAAAATTATAATTTCATTATAATTTTATTTAATAATTAACATACAACTTTAAATTATTAAATTAAAACAACAATATAACATCTCATGTTATATTACAACTCCCTAAATTATAAATTAATTTAGTTTAGAATATTATCTAATAAATTTAATTCATAAATATTTAATAACAATAATCACATCAAATAAATATTCACTAACAACAATCACATCAATAAAATATTTATTTAATTTAATAAATATTTTAAATTACACATCCACTCATTTCGGCAAGTGGGCTTATTCCAAAACCTTTAGCAAGACCTTCCTGTGATCTTCAGAAGAGAAAACCAAGTCTAGTATGAAAATTTATTCTGGAGCTTCATTATGGCCCATAGTATGGAGGAACTTTTCAATCTTCTCCATGTGAACTTTCCCCTTTGACATGATGGTGGGTTTCATTACCCGTTGGGGAAGATATAGTGGATTCTCCTTCAACATTGTAACAGTTATGTGGGATGTGGATCCTTCAACCTCTCTATAATTCCATGGCACTTTTTTCAGGCTGACAACAGGATACTGTGGTCTGTATGACAATGTAATTGGTTTTGGCGCAGCCACCTTCAAAGGATTATCAACACCTTTGAGTTGAATTGCTTGTATTGTGGGTGGTCTGGCAGCCAAATCATCCTCAGCGGATATAACTGCTACGACTTCCTCTCATTTTTTAGGAAATGTGTCCCCACTCTCGAGTAACACAATGTCATTATCTGCCAACTGCAGGACACCGCTGTTAATTAAGTTCTGAATAAGATAGTGGAGTGCCCAGTATTCTTCATTGCTGTGTCCGCGAGAATGGGAGTGATACTGACATACTCCATTAGAATTGAACCGTCTTGAACGCGGATTGATTGAAGGTAGCAGAGCTGTGATTCTTCCTTTATTGATCAACATCTGAAATATTTCCCACGTCGGTTAGCCCAGATAAGTAAATTCCCTTTTGTTGGCAAAATCCCGACGGGCTTTGGCACTTGCTCTTTTTGCAACTTTATCCTCCAGAGTTTCAATTCTCTAGAGTCAATGGAGTATTCATAACTAGAGGAAGGAGACTAGTATGCTTCTGGCGGACTAATTGGCGTGTGACTTAGTGCTGATGGATCACCAGTTTTTCCAATTGATTAACTTACTCACACAGAGCCTTCATTTTCCATTCCATCATAAACTAAAACTCTGTGTAATCCCATTTATCAGCATCCTTGCTGATTTGGGAGAATTCACCACCATAATTGGAACTCTGTCCACTGCTCCAATTAATCATATTAACCTCTTCTTCTTTGTGTTGAGGAAGAGGGTTGTCTTGCATATGAGGCTGGTAAGGTTTTGTTACCACGATCTCACCGTTATCAATTAAATCATGGATCTTATGTTTTAAGGCCCAGCAATCCTGAGTATCATGTCCTGGAGCTCCAGCATGATAGGCACACTTCTTGTTAGCATTGAAACCATTCCCATTCGGGTTGGCTGGTGGAAGAAGATGGGTAATTTTCTTCTAAGTAGTCAGAAGATTGAGAATATTCTCGAGTGAGTCCCCTAGGGGTGTGAACACTCAATTGCATCGGACTTCTCCACTCTTTGGAATTAAGGGTTTGAAGATTGTGCTTGAAAAGGGGAGTAGTTTCTCCTTTGGATAGGCATGTTTTGACTGCCTTTCTGGCCTTGTAGTATCAAGAAAACATCCTCCTCTTTCTTTTTATAGACCCTCTTGGGGTTGTTTCCATAATTTCTAGACTGGATGTGCTCAGCAACAGCTTTCAGAGTGGTTAGGTCTTGAATCTTTCCTGACTTTAATCCCATCTCAGCCCTCTCCCCATGTTTAATCATTTCAGAAAATTGCTTGCCAATGCTAGCTAAGACTCTCTCATTAAATGGAGCTTCTTATATGTCTATGAAGGTAATCACCATTTTAGACTCAGTCATAGAGGGAATAACTTGAGCAGCAAGGCGCCTCCACCTTTGAGCATACTCTCTGAAGGACTCATTGAATTATTTCTTGAGACTGGAAACTATACTGGCTGAGGAAGGCATGAGCCAACTCTTCCCAACTATGAATCTTGGTATTGTCTAATCTGGTATACCACGATTGGGCTTCTCCAGTCAAACTTTTCTAGAATAGCTGCATTATGAGCTTCTCATCCTCGGTATAAGATCCGAGTTCTCTAATGAATACCTTCAAATGTGTGAAGGATCTCCCAACCCATCATACTTTTCGAAGTCAGGAGTTTTGAACTTCTCTGGATAGTGAACACCAGGGAATATATAAAGGTCAGCATATAAAACACTCCAGTGTTCTCTAATCCCTTTAATAGACCGAATGGTCTCTTCCATTTAAAGGACTTTCTTCCTGATATCACTGGTGTCTAGATCTTCTCTGAGATGGGTAATTTCAGAGGTTTTGTTGGTTTTGTCCAACTGAGACTCAGGTGCTAGCGTTTCTTTGCCCGGACCTTGAGTTCCTCCATGTGCAGAGGATTCTATATTTATGGGTATTCATGGACCCTGAGTAGATTGGTGTAGTTCTTTAAGAAGAACAGCCAAATCTGTAATTTGTTTACTTAATCCTTTAAACTCCTCACGAGTCACAGGAGTAGGATTAAACTGGTCAGATGAAGACATAATTGGTTGGAGGCTTGTTGCCTTTTTGGACTTTGAACGGGTAACATGCCCAATTGTTTCCCTACAAAAAACTTATGTAGTTTAGTCATAAGGAATGTATAAATGGTACATGCTATATGATGTGTCCATTTTAGGAGTATTATCCTGCAAAACGGATGTTAGCTATTTGTAAGATAGCATGGCAAAAAGGGAATGTATGTACACATTTTCCTTCATACTTTCCATTACATAGAGATTGACATGGAATGAAATTACAAGTTATTAAATTTACAAGTAATTGAAATGGGAAAGTATGAAGAGACTTCCCTCCGCATTTGGTTTATTAGAGGCTGACCTATCTTAGGTAACTCTCGCAGCTTTTTGGCATGAAGGTTCCTAAATCATCGCAATTTACTTGATGAGAAGTTAATCCGGTCTTTCAACAGGAGCGAATCTGGGTGGTGCCTTTCCTGAGCCTCGTTGGAATTAGTCTTCCTACGAGTCCAGTAATCAAACACTGATAGGATAGCCTTTAGGTGGAGGGACCACATAATATACATTCACATACAATGTGTCTCACCATTTATGGAAATGATGACATGTGCGAAGCACTTTAATATCACAAGTAGATATAGTGTGAAGCACTAAGTGCAATAAGTAAATGCATTCGTACACATTCATTCAAATGTAAATTTAATATCCACACATAAGCATATAACAGTTTGAGAAGTTTGTAGCAGCGGCTTAAGCCCTCTTACTAGATGTCCCCAGCAGAGTCGCCACCTGTCGACGTCGGGATTTTTACTGTCCCTTTTCTATTTTTGTCTTTTGGTGTTCTCATGTTAGGTGAGATTTGTTTGAAAAAACAAGTTATGAAAAGGTCCGACATGTAAACGTCAATGATTGGACTGTAAGAGTCGCCAATTGGTATTTTTAAATGGTTGCACCAACTCAACCGAGAAAAGGTTTACACATTGACCCAGTGATGTGACACTGTTTAACATGTTTGTGAAACCGAGATTCGTTAGGGTCCAAAAATGCAAATATATAAAAGCTATAAATATATATATAAAAGTGATAAACACACCAGATATTATATCCAGGCTCAATCAAACAAAGTTTGATGATAATAATATATATAAGTATTTATATATATAAAAGCAGTAAACACTCCAGATGTAAATCCAGGCTCATCGAACAGAGTTCGATAACAGTTTATATATAAGTATATATATAAAAGCAATAAAGGCTCCGGACGTGAGTCCAGGCTCAATCGAGGTAACACTCGATAATGTTAGTACAAATATATATATATATATATATATATATATATATATATATATATATAAGTCTCTATATATATATTTAAAAGAAATAAAAAGCCACGGATAGAAGTCCTGCTTATACATATACGACTCTCAACGTGAAGAACTATGTGTGCAAAAAGTGGAGAAAGGCTTTAAGAAAAGTAAGAAGGCTTACAGTGGACTGCCAAAGAAGATTGCAATTGCTTTAAATGGATGAACACTCAATTCCCACCGGTAAAATATAGCAAAATATAAGCTCACAAGTGTTTGAAATAAGAAAGCACTCAGTTTATAGTGTGTACATAGCAAATTGGACAGGGCTTCCTCGCTTTTTCTCTATGAAAAATGGCCACTCCATGCCCTCTATTTATAAAGGGGGGAGCCGTAGGTGTACCTCGACACCCCATGCACTCCGCGGGTCTTGCCATCTCAAAGTACGTGCACACATACAACATGATGTCCACTCAAACTTTCAGAACTTCAATCTGGGCAAATGCTATTGTCGAGAGTTACACAAATGATATGGGATTAGAGGTTGTATGAAGTCAGGAAGATAGGACCATGCCCAGGTTTTCAGGCTTCAAATTCTATTCGGTGTGCTGTCTTGTGTAATAGTCACTCGGGATTAGAGCTGAGGTTCTTGTAGGACACTTATGTGTGTAGTGTATGTTAAAATGTTATTGAGATGGCACAATATGGGATCGAGGTGGCAAAATGGCATTTTTTCCCTCACCAGGGTTATATCCGGTTTGGGCTGATGTAGTAGTCATTGCTCAGGGTTATCTTTGAGATTAGGCTGCTGTGAGTGCAGAATGTCCTCGGGGTTATCTCTGAGGTGTGCCTGACCTCTCAGGGTTGTCTCCGGGGTTAACACTAAATGCCTTGGGGTTATCTCCGAGGTTGAAGCTAACTATAAAGGGGCTGAAATGAGCATTTCTGGGGTTATCTCTGGAACTACAACTGCACTCCTCGGTGTTGTCTCCAAGGTTGGAACTGGAACTCCCAGGGTTGTCTCTGAGATGGAAAACTGATGATTCTGGGGTTATCTCCGGAACTGGAAATGCACTCCTCGGGGTTGTCTCTAAAAGATAATTCTGCCCTCCTGTAATGTTAGTAACAGGAATGCAAAATTTTTAGTGTCTACAATAATCTTTCAAAAACATGAAAATGATAGCGTCGCTGCTATTTACATCACTGTCTTGAACTAATAAAGTTTTAGGATAACATCACCATATCCCATGGGTCACACAATGCTTTGGATTTACATTTTATTTATTATATAATTATTCACATAATAATTATTTTCTATCAAGGCCTACTAAGACGTTGCACAACCTTAATTCATTCCTATTCCATAATACGGAACATCGTTCTACGATCGAACATATACCATGTCATTTCCTTGAACTGAGTAGGATAATACATGACTCGATCTTGACTTTGTCCATCGCAGTGTGGAAGACACAATCTATCTCTCCCATCTTGGCCTTTTTTGCTTGCACCTCTTTCTCGGTTATATTTGCACGCTGGGAAACCTTCTCGTAAGCATCTTCAACCCTTGATCTCTGTTGGTTGTATTCCCGATCAATATATGCATAAAAGTATACACGGTCAACAAGTAATAAAGAGTAAGTAAAATATCATTCCCACAGAGAATTAACTAATAAAGTTCATCAAGCAATAACCCATAACCATTTCAGTCTTATTTAAACGATTGATTCTATACCTATATATTTAAACTATGAAATTAAATAAGCCTAACTATCCTTAGAGTGAGACTAGATAATGAAGACTTGAGATTACTGATGAGTGGGAATTATACCCGCGAATCAGATCCTTTATTGCTTAAATAGTTGCTTGATCTTCATAGATTTAATATAGCTTTTCTATGATTATAATACTATTTTGCTTAATTGATGTGCTGCAGGGCTTAATAGGTCTTTTCCAACTCTTAGGGGAAAACGGATAATTTCCCTACACTGGCGCTGCAACACCAATGCCAGGCTTAAACCTGGTGCTGCAGTGCCCCAACCTGGTCAACAATGACATTATCATGGTGCTATAGTGCCACAGTTCCTTCATGAACTCGCGCTATAGCGCGACCTCTGGTGTTTTTGGTGCTGATGTGGCTCTGCAGCTCCATTCTAAGATTTATTCCTCACACAAATGACAAGACGACTCCTGTTCTAGGCGGTGCACATCCCGAATTTAACCTAACTTTAAGAGGAAACTGATATATATATATATATATATATATATATATATATATATGAAAAGCTAGCCGATGTGATATAATCGGTTATCTCCCCCCTCTGGAATAGTCTCTCTCTCCTCTTTTATAATTTCTCTCTCTATGTCTTAGGTAAATAGAGTTTAAGTAGAATAGGGAGAAGTTTGGGATTCCTTAGAGCATTAAGAGCAGTGAGCAATACGGATTAGAAATCTTGAAAAGAATGGAATTCTTAGAGACTGAAGAGCTTTTACATAGTTTGTTCTTGTCCATCTGTTTCCTTTGATTTTGTAATCCATTAATGTTGTCTTTATTGCAACTTATATTTTGTTCAAGAGCTATGAACTAAGTATTGGCTCTAAGGTTATAATAGAACCCTTTATTAATTTGTATTGATTGTCCTATCTCTTTGGTTGTCACCATATGGTTTGGTTTAATATATTCATGCTTCATGATTCTTGCTAAGACATTAGTGATGATTTTGGTAATCTATATGATGTTGAAAGAAAAATTATAGATTTACACATTAATATATTGGCATGTGATTATGAGTTGTCGACTTGTTTCGACGGCATAAGTTTTGTGTAGAATAGACATATATTTGTGCACCACGTGTGACCTATTTGAAAACTTAAGCTTTAAATACTTGACATGGTTAATTCATATAGACATTTGTAGGATTATCACCTAGCTTGGATGTTCTTCTCTATTCTATTCCCTATCGGGTGGATCTAGAGAGGATATGTTTGTACATACCTTGATAGAGGTGTATGAGCACTTGTGTGTTCTTAGTCGACTAACTGTCGTGACCACTAAGACAAAAGAGAGAAGGGTAGGAAGTTTGATGAATCATAGCACACCGGGTGTTTGACAGAATGCCAGTGTGGGGTGAAGTTATGACCTTATCTTGTAGTTCCTTCGTTACCATTTGTTATCCATTTACTTGCTTTGATAATTAGTTATAACTAGATTAATCACACTTATATTGGTCTATTATTTGAATAAGACTTCAGCGATACAAAGTCGGTGTTTGGTAAATATTAGTAATAGTTCCTCGTGGGTACGACACTTTCCTTATCACTGTATTACTTGTTAGACCGGGTATACTTGCGCGTGTTTAGTGATCGGTTTTTTGATCAACAAGTTTTTGACGTCGTTGTCGGGGACTTATTATTCTTATATTGTCTAATATTGATTTCAATCAATTTAGTCTTAATTTGAACGTATATATATTATTCTTTTATTTGTTTGATCTTCCTTTTTGTTTTTAAGTTTACAGGTTATGGACGATCATTGTTATAATGCCTTTTGAGAGGACGACACAACCAAGATCAGAAGAAGGACTTAAGAGATTGGAAGATCACATTTTAAATCTCTTGAGGTTTTCTGACAATCTTGAGTGTCAGTCCACTCAGTATGCCTACTGTCAGGATTGAGCTGACATTGAACCGATTTACTATCATCCAAACTGTCAGGGTTATCCAAACTCTTGGGACTACAGTCAAGAGCAGTATCATGATCCAAATTACTCCTATCCGAATCAATTTGGATATCAGTCTCCGCCGCAATATAAGGTGACATCTCAAACCAATGAGAGCTTTTCTGTAGAGTCAACACAAGAAGAAAAGAAAAGGCTTGAAGAGCTCCTCGCCAACTTTATAGAGAGAAATGAGGTTCGAATGGAGAGCTAAGACGCCTCGTTGAAGAGCCTCAAAGTCAATTGGGACAACTCATCAATGCCATCAAATCCACCACAAGGCAATCTACCGATCATAATTAATCTCAATAATGAAGAAGTAGAGAATTGCACAGTGGATACGTAAGGAAAAGGCGGTGATTCTCACAAACTTGTTGAGGGAGATGTCAAGGTACAAATTGACCAACCTGTGGAGCCTGAAGTAGGAAAAGAAAGGATAAAGAGTGGTTGTAATGTCAAGACCAATGAAAACTTGGAAACCATGCTCACAGTTGTGGAAACCTTGGAGGGCCCACTAGCGCACAAAGAGTGCTTTCAGATTGCTGAAAAAGGAGAATTAGTGGATAATTCTAGTGGTGAAAGATTCTTCATGCCAATGGGTGAAGAAAATGGGGATGACCAATCATTCATGTCTGCCATAAATTTAAAGGAGTTGACAAATAGGTGGCATGAAATGGTCATTTTCGCATATAAGCCGGACTGAACGGCTGCGGAATAGTCAAGCCGACGACTTTCAAACAAGCGCTTGGTGGCGAGGAAACCCCATCTCAGTATCAATTTTCTCTGTTTTTCTTTAGTTATGTCAAGTTTATATGTGTCTTTTCTTTTTAAGTTGTGAATATAGCTGCCAGTATGATTATTTCAATGTCTTATCTCCTATGCATATGCATGTTTTTGTTACTATAGGAAAGAGGCACCATGTTATTTATTATATTGTATTGTTTATATATAGTCATTAGATTTAAAATAGTTATTATGTTGTTTTTAATAATGTAAGTTTGCTTTGGTAGTCTATTATCTTATCATTAACTTGGCATGTACAGAAAACCAGATAGAAAACACTTATACAAGGCTCAAGACTGCAGAGCCATCGATTCATAATCAAACTCACCCCAATAATGCCACTTACTGCAAATACCTTCGAAACAAAAGGGACCTCGCACCACAGTGCCATCATATAGCATGACCCACTGCATTCTCGCGCTGCAGCGCTATCAACTAGCCTATGATTTGCGCCGTTGCGCCACCCTATTGCAAAGCATATTGCTTTCTCGAAATAATAGTTATTTAAAAAACAAAGGGCGGTGCGTGTGTGCTTGATTGCCTGGCGATTTTTTGTTGCCATAAGTAGGCAAAACTCGGCTACTACACTCAATTTCCCCCCTCTTTTACACACAAACCTCCCCTTTGCCCTATTCCTACCAGCCTTTCAACAATATAACCTCTCGTCAATACAACCCCTCCTCTCATCAAATATCCCCAAAGACGCCCCCCAATACACTCTGACCATCACACACAACAACCGAGAGGGGCTCCAATTAATTATAGAATGAGGGTTTGTGTAGAGGACTGCTACTAAGGTTTTTCCACTAAAGGTATTGTGGATTTCATTCAATTAGAAACTTATTGTGGTTTAATTATTGGAATTTGTGCATTTCTTGTTGTCTTTTTAGGTGATTTTCATTGACGAAAATCTAGATAGAGAACTTTCAAGCAAGGGGTTGTCTAGTTGGGTTTTCAGAGCGCACGCTAGGTGCTTGATAAATGTCTTGAGAGAAGGATTAGGTGGTTTGGGGCTAACAATTCTGTGGATTTCATTGGGGATTCTCTAACCATTGATTTAGGAGCTATTTCTGCATAGATTGTGGCAGATTGGATCATTGGCTCGAATTGGCAACCATAGGCTACTTGTTTCTACTAACCAACTGCGACTTCAGAAATGTCTACAAAGAGGCAACGACTTAGCATCGACAGTTCCTCGTCCGCAGCACCACGGGCTTCGAAAAATGCCAAATTCGTTAGCGAAGAGACATGGAAATGGTTCAAGAACCCATTTGCCCAATAAAACTTGATTCCTGAATGGGGTTCGAGGCCTGATCAAACAAAGGATGGCGAGCAGGTGGCTATGATCCTGGGACACAAGTGGGGGCTCTTCATAGAACCACCTGAGTTAGCTATCATATATGTGGTCCGCGAGTTCTATGAAAATGCCAGTGCAAAAGGTCTTATTGTTGTTCAAGTCAGGGGCCGATCAGTGGCATTTAGAAGCTAATCCATTGATGCACTCTTCGCAACGCGTAGCTACGAGGGAAAGGACTATATGGAGTAGGGACTGTGCAGCTACGACTTAGATGATATTTTTAGAAGGCTCTGTAAGCCCGAGACAACATGGGAAACAAATGACATGATGGGTGAGAAGACCAGTTTCCAGCATTATGCACTCAGTCACTATGGGAAGGTGTGGTTCAGTTTTATATGTTCCAACATGATCCCTACTCATCACCTTAGCGACTAGACTAATGATAGAGCGATCCTATTATTCGTCATTATCACGGGTCTGGACGTGGATATCGGAGTTCTCATTCATGAGTCCATCCTGAAGGCTATCAAGAGTACCACCTCTACGGAGCTTCCACATCCATCCTTAATCGCCCAATTATGCAAAAGGGTAGGTATTAATTAGGGACCAGAAGAGATAGCTTTGCCACCCATGTCAGTCATCGACCATTAAGTCATCTCACGCTTCAATGTATGGGACGGGGCGGCTTCACATGTCAGAGGCGAAGGGTATAGGCCACCTACTGAGCCACCTCCTACATCAGAGGTTGATAGCTCGCAGCCACCAGACGCATGCTCAGCTTCACAAGGTCTATTAGTAGAGATCATGGCATCCGTCACCCTGCTACATCAGAACCAAAACGCCAATGCTAAGATGCAGCAGAGGCACATAGCAGCGATTACCCAGAGGTAGGACATCGCGATGCAATATCAGGCTGAGCTGGTCAACACTATGCAGAGCATCTACACTATTTATAGTGGCTAGGATACTGAGTTCACACCATTCCAGTTTCCAGAGCCTCCTATTCCAACTATACCCTCCACCATCACCACCCGAAGAAGCTGATGAGGATAATGATGATGCCGAGTGACCAAACTTCAGGGAAGCCCTCTTGTAATGTTTGATATATGCTTAGCAATGAGGGTATTCCTCATCTTAAGTTTGGGGGTATTATGGTTTTTCTGTTTTATTCTTATGATGATTTTTCTGTTTGATTTGTCTACTGCCATGATAGGTTGCCATATCTTATTATTTTGTTTATGTTTTTATCTAGTACTGTAATGCAGTCATGTATGAACTGCGTTTTGGACATCATTTTGGGTTTTATTAACCTTTGGTATTATGTTTTGGTATTATTATGGATGGATGCCATTAATAGTTTTTATTATTATATATGGATGCTTTGATTATTATCAGCATGTTTGTTTGGTTTATAGCCATCTTTTTTGGGCTTATACAGATTTGTATTCTTGTGCCATGTTAATGGTGTTATTACCCTATTTTGATCTGTTATTATGTAAGGGTTTTATATAATTTTTTTTATTGTGGCTAATGACAAGCGCCAAGTGATTATGTCTATCTCTTAGAGTCATGTCAAGTGTTGACATCGGGATTTTTATTTGTCCCTTTTTTGTTACTTGTTCTTTGGTGTTCTCATGTTACGTGAGATTTGTTTGAAAAAATAAGTGAAAAAAGGTCCGACATGTGTAATGTCGACAATTTGACTGTAAGAGTTGCCAGTTGGTGTTTTTAACTGGTTGCACCAACACAACCGAGAAAAGGTTTGCACATTGACCTAGTGATGTAACACTGCTAAACGGGTCTGTGAAACCGAGATTCATTTGGGTTCGGGGGCTTGATTATGCAAAGGGAAGGTGTTAACCAACCCCCGACATCCGTGCTGCCACGGTGACCGCCACTTTTCAAGAAACTGTTATATGAATGTGTGTGTGTATATGTGTGGATCAATGTGCAATTATTTGGAAGTAGTACGAGGCCTCGTTCACACCTATATACAAAGGGTTTGAATTTGTAGAAAAATTCAGTTTTAAACAGGATATAGCAATGAAGTTTTGTAAAAGAGGTTTTTCAAACCCTGTGCTCAATACTAATTGAGACATTTTCATACTTCCATTTTATTATTAAATGTTCGGCTTGTTTGCTTTTATTTTCGAGATGCGAAGCATCTTCGAGAAAATAATATACAGAAGTGTCGAACTCCTCATGGGCATGACAGCCATCTAAGGAAATTCAAACACTGTAAATAATGTACAAGCTGCTTACAGCTGAAAAATGTCCATCACGGGAACCGAATCTAGATTCAGTGTACTGAATCTGTGATCACATGATTCCTAGGCTCACATGATGTCGCGGTTTATATGAAAAACAGTAAGCAGTTATATATATATAAAAAAAAGCTGTAAATATATATATATAAACATGATCAACCACCACGAAGCACCTCCATGGGGGATCGGAAATGTAAATATATAAAAGTGGTAAATATATATATATATGGACATGATCAACCACCACGAAGCACCTCCGCGGGGGATCAAAAAATTAAATAAAGCTGTAAAATACGATCAACCACCACGAAGTAAACTCCAGGCATGACTAAATGTAAAGAAAGCAATAAAGACGATCAACCGCCATGAAGTAAACTTTAAAGTGGGACTAAATATAAATAAAAGCGGTAAAAGGGCCTCAAGTAAACTCCGTGCTGGCGAGAATATATATATATATATATATATATATATATATATATATATATATATATATATATATATATATATATAGCGATAAACGCATATGATGTTTCTCAATCTCGGCTCGGTTTATCATTTCAAAGAATTTGTCGTTATATATATAAAAGCGATAAACGCATAGGATATAAGATCCGGTGCTCATCGAGCGAGTTCAACAACAGTTCATATATATATATATATATATATATATATATATATATATATATATATATAAGTATAAACAAGGATGAAGTGCATACCCTTATCTTACTCACCCGTAGCTCGACCCCTTTAGCGATGGACGGTGGCGGTTTGCTTCAAATATAAATCGTCATCTATACTTTTAGCGACGGACAACATATAGCGTCGCTAAAAGTATAGACGATGGTTGTATGACCGAACCGTCGCCGGGTCTGTCGCTAAAGGGGGGTGAGCACGGGTGAGTAAGATAAGGGGTATACACTTGATTCGGACCGTATAAGTATATATATATATATATATATTTATATATGAAAGCAAGTAAACGCTCCAGACATAAGTCTAGGCTCAATCGAGGCATAACTCGATAATGTTAGTCCATATATAAAATATATACATATATAAGTATATATATATAGACAGAAATGAAAACCACGGACCGAAGTTTGGGCATACACACACAACATGACTCTCAATGTGAAGAATAGTGTGTGCAAAGATGAAGAGAAAGGCTTTATAGAGTGTAAGAAGCCTTACAATAGGCTGCCAAGGCATGCTTCTATGACTTTAGATGGATAAATACTCAGCTCCCGCCGGTAAAATATAGCTATATGTGAGCTAACAGGTGTTTAAAATGAGAAAGAACTCAATATGGGGTGTGTACAGAGCAAATTGGACAGGGCTTCCTCGCCTCTTTTTCTCTTATAAATGGCCACCCCAAGCCCTCTATTTATAGAGGGGAAGCAAAGAGTGTACCTGCTACTGGCACCTTTTTAGATGCACCTAAAATCGCCCGGGTGCCTCTCGCATCGCAGTCCCACCATCTCAAGCACGCGCATTAGGTAATCTTTGTGATGTCCGCTCGAACTTGCAGAACTTCAATCCGAGCATCTGAACGAGGTGTACAAGTCCATCTTCGGACTGCTTTTGTCGAGAGTTACGCAATGACATGGGATTAGAGGTTGTACGAAGTCAGGAAGAGGGGACCATGCCCATGGTCTTTAAGCTTCAAATTCTATCCGGTGTACTGCCGCGTGTAATAGTCACTCAAGATTGGAACTCCTTGGCTCTTGTGGGACATTGTTGTGTCAAATGTATGTATGAAATGTTGAGACGGTGCTGGGGTTAAGGTGGAAAGATGACGTTTTTGCTCCTCACCGGGGTTATCTGCAGTTTGGGGCTGATAGCAGACGTTGCTCAGTGTTACATCTGAGATTGGACTGCTGCAAGTGTTTGAATTCTGCAAAGTCATCTGTAAGTGTGCGTGTCTTCCCGATTTTACCTCTAGGTCTTTGGTATGAGTGCCTCGATGGGAGGTCTGAGATTGAAGCTTATTGCATACATTTAAAACAAGCATTTCTGGAGTTATCACCAGAACTGCAACAGCACTCCTTGGGGTTATCTCCTAGGACAAAACTTAGGGTTATCTCCGAGGTTGGGATTGAGATTCCCGGTGTGTGTTCCGAGGTTGAGACTGAACTTCCGGTAGTATCCAAAATGCATGTGAGTTGTCTTCAAGGGTTATCTCTGAAAGACGAATCTGCCCTCATATAATGTCAGTAACAAGTGTGCAGAAAATTTCGAGTGTCTACAGATGACCCTCTTTATCATATTCATGCAATGCAAAGCATAGATAGGATAAAGAATCCTAGACACTTAAAATGCAACAAGATAAACATGATGTTATGTGCATCATCATGATGCAAATGTATGATGCGTGTATGAATGATTATCGGTTCCTTGTTAATCCTGTCGGAGATGACAATCAGTGATGTCTTGGACATGCAGTCCAAGTATTCAAGGATGTTGATGTTGGGGCTATCACCAAAGTCCTGGATCCTTGATACAGACTTCTACTCTATAGAGGTGCCTCTCTTGTGCAAGTGATCTGTGGGGATAAAGCTTTGTCTGTTTGAGGATGTGTATAAAATATTCCATCAATGGTCCTCTCCGATGAGGATGGTCTTCTCTGGTTTGTGTCGCCAGCATATACCAAGGTCCTATTAGAGTTACCGCCAACAATATGTATTGTTAGGGCTGCCTGACCTTTACTGATGTGTGTATCACCAGATAGATCCATGTTGGGAAAACTGTCAAGGCTGCTTGACGTTCATTGATATGTGTATCAATGGTTGACTTAAATTGTGACCCTTGCTTGGGAGTATGTCAAGGCTGCTTAACCTTCACTGATGTGTGAATCAATGGTTGAATCGCGTTGTGACCCCCGTCGAGGTATGTCAAGGCTACTTGACCTTCATTGATGTGTGTATCAATGGTTAAGAGCGCGTTGTAACCCCTGTTGGGGATTCATTCATAGATGAATAATGCATTGTAACCCCCGCCGGGGTTATGTCAATGGATGACAATGCGTTGTAACCCCGCCCTGGGATTTATGGATGATCGAAAGTCTGCGTTGTGACCCCCGCTAGGGATACTTTATCAACATTTGAAATCGGCATTGTGACCCCCGCCGAGGATACTTGGATTAGGGTTACGACCCTGTGTTTGGCGGCATCAGATCTGTATGAGGTATTGCCGAGCATGATTTGAAAAAGCTGAGCTCATCGGTATAGTGTACCCTGCATTCAGGTGAATACCAATGAGTGATGTGCAGAGCCAGAGTTTGGCCCGTGAAAACCAGGATTCCAGGCTATTCCGCTCAATCGTGTAGCATTTTTATTCCTGATTTGGCCTTTTCAGCTTGTGAGACCTCCTTTGCAACTCGAATTGAACTGAGCCGGGTGTGGACCCATGTAGGGGTGCCACAGGTACACCTGCAGCAGCTGTAGGTGGACCTGCGGCCAACCGTGGGTATGTATTGCCTGTGGGTTGCTTTCATAAGTAATTTTCAAGCTGCGCTGCGAAAGAAATCTGAGAGCTCTTCTTCAAACCTGCTGAGTCCGTGCAACTTTCTGCACATTCTGCCACCATACAAGTGTTCTTCACTATCCTGTTAACATATACATGTATTCTTTTCAAATTTTTATTCGTTGGAAAATGACTTATCACATAAAATGCATTTAGACACATAGTAGTGAATATGCATGCGAATATGACTTGATAAAAAATATTCAACATAGTAAATGTTAGTATTAAACCATGATGAACATAATGATGTGAAAAAATTTGACTTTTGAAATAGTTAAATTGGCACCTTTTACTGTCATTTCTTATCCTATTTGAAGACAAATGAGTAAAGGTAGAGAAGCAAAATAATCCTGGTAATTAGACTACACTTACGGATTTTTTACTGTGATGTATTAATGCATGTAGGATGTATATGACTGTGGGTAGGTGTGCTACTGAATGGCCACCTAATCATGCCTATGTGCATGTGGATAGTCCTATTTACAAAGGGGACTATGTCAAAATTTATCCAAAACGTAGGCATTGGGTAGTCATGCATTTTAACTCTACTGGAGACGTATGTTAAAATAATGCATGCATGCATATAGTAATAAAAATGCATTTTGAAAAGCTCCAGGTTAAACATTTACCACACCCTTTCTGAGGTGATTTGGAGACTTGTTGTCCCGATATTATGGATCCGGGTCAGCCAAGTAGTTCCGAAAGGACAACTTCTGGTGTACGGAGGAGGGCTTCTGAAGTGCCTCGACCCCGTTCTGTTAGACAACCTCATCGTTTGGTGGAGGGAGTGAGACGTCCTATCCAGGTTGAAGTTCTAGACGTTGAGGACGAGGAGGAGGATGTTTCGGTCGTGGACCCCGCTCCTGCTGCACGTGTTCCTCGTAGGGTTTTGCCAGATATTCAAGTGGCGAACCCAAAGCTTCTAGGCGACTTGAGTCAACATCCTTCAGTCTACCTGCACGCAAATGAGGTATAAAAGTTAGATCTTAATCTTCCTTGTTTCCTGTTGATGAGGAGTAAAGGATTCTGATGTCGATCTGCATTTGATGTAGGTTCCCAGCTTTACACAGCCTCGAGGGAACTGGTTCAGTATTCACTCTATGTATCAGGCTTTGCACGATGACTATAGAGCCATTGTACATAGTTGGGGATTCAGGACGTTCTTTTCCATTCTTCCCCATCGTTGTCCTTGGGGTTACCTCAGGGCATTGCCTGAGCGTTGGTTTCACCAGACTCAGTCACTCCATTTGCTAGACTATGAAGTGATGATGACGCTGATGAATTGGTGGTTTATCACAAGTATGGAGTTTGGAGGGGCACCAGTGCCTTTTATGGCGGATATCACCCCTACTGCCGTCAAATCCTTGTTGGGAGTTCCGACGGAGGCGCTCAAGGGAAGGACTATTCGTATAGGTCCTTTGAGCGTAGATGCTATGAGTGGGCTATTGAGTGAGCCCATACCCGATGATGTGAGAGTCAGGGATCTCATTCTTCGACGATTGTTCCTGATGATCATTAGGGGCTGCTTCATAGCAGATAACTCTTCTACGGTGTCCTTATCTTTGATCAGCACCACTCGACACGTGGACCATATAAGAGAGTATTGTAGACACTCAAAATTTTTTGCACTACTATTACTAACGCTGCAAGAGGGTAGATTTATCTTTTGGAGATAACCCTGAAAGATAGCTTACATCCATCCTGGATACCACCAGAAGTTAGGTTCTAACCCAGAACACAAACCAGGAATGTCATGATAACCCGGAACACACACCGGAAATGTCATTTCTGATCACAGAGATAACCCCGAGATATGCAGATCAAAAGACCGGTAACAACACTGAAAAGGATAGTTCTGTCTTGGCAATAACACCGTGACGTTCAGTTCCAGTCCCAGAGACAACACTGGGAGTAGCAACACCATCCTTAGTGATAGCCCCAAGGGATTCCATTGCAGTTTTGGAGATAACCCCGGAAATGCTTGTGTCAAACATGCGATCAGCTTCAATCCAGATGACAGTGAGGCATACAAACAAGTAGCCCAATCTTAGATGTAACCCTGAGCAACATCTACTTTATGCTTAAACCAGCGATTACCCCGGTGAGGAGTCACAAAGTCATCTTACCACGTCAACAAGATGATATCGCGGCATGCCAATAAGTAGTCCAATCTCAGCTGTAACCCTGAGCAACGTCTACTTTTAACTCAAATCGGCAATAACCCCGGCGAGGAGTCAAACATCATCTTGTTCCTTCGACAAATGGCACGTCGTCTTAACACTTCATACATACATACATGTCCCACAAGATTCGAGGAGTGACAATCCCGAGTGACTATTATGTGTGGCAGTACTTTGGATAGAATTTGAAGCTTGAAGACCATGGGCATAAACCCATCTTCGTGACTTCGTACAACCTATAATCCATGTCATTGTGTAACTATTGACACCAGCGGTCCGAAGAAGGTCAGATATACCTCGTTCGGATGCTCGGATTGAAGTCCTACAAGTTCGAGCGGACATTACAGTGCATGAGTGCACGTCACTACGAAGACAACGGGACTCATGAGGCTCGGATCCACCACGACCACCGCGTAGTACAATCTGCGACTACTGCGCAGTGTACTGCTGGCCATCCTTCTATATATACATGGCTTGGGTCAGCCATTTGAGAAGAGAAAGAGAAGGAAAAATGCGAGAAAGCCCTGTCCATTTTACTCTGCATACACATCTTTTGAGTGTTTCCTCTTCTTTAAACACTCGTTAGCTCACATATGGCTATCTTCTATCCGGTGGGAGCTGAGTGTTTATCCATTTAAAGTCATAGAAGTCTACTTTGGCATCCCACTATAAGCCTTCTTACATTTTATAAAGCCTTCTTCTCATATAGCACACACTGTTATACATATTGAGAGTCGTATTGTGTGCATTTGCCCGGACTTCGGTCCGTGGTTTTCATTTCTGTCTGTATATATATACTAATATATGTATATATTTCATATATATGGACTAACATTATCGAGTTATGCCTCGATTGAGCCTAGACTTCGGTCTGGAGCGTTTAATTGCTTTATATATATATATATATATATATATAAACTATGGTTAGACTCTGTCTGATGAGCCTGGATTTTACATCCGGTGTGTTTATTCACATTTATATATGCTGTCGGACATATCCGATGAGCCTGGATTTACATCCTATGCGTTTACTAAGCTTTTACATATATATATATATATATATATATATATATATATATATATATATATATATATATATATAATTGCTATCGACATATTCAATGAGCCTCGGATTTACATCCTAATTGTGTTTTACTCGCTTTTATATATATACATATATATAATTGCATCGGATATATCCGATGAGCACGGATTTACATCCAATGCATTTACGACTTTATATATATATATATATATATATATATATATATATATATATATATATATATATTTACATTCGTGTCGTGCCTCGAGTTTACTTATTGGCGCTTGATAAACTTTTACTGACTTTATTTACATTTCGTCTCACTTTGAGTTTACTTCGTGGTGGTTGATCATATCCATATATATATTTACCACTTTTATATATTTACATTTCGATCCCCATGGAGTTGCTTCGTGGTGGTTGATCATGTCTCAGATATATATATATATATATATTTACACTTTTATATATATATATATATAATCGCTATCGCTTTTCGATATAAATTGCAGTATCATGTGAGCCTAGGAATCATGAGATCACGAGTTCGATTTCTTCAATCTAGATTTGGTTCCCATGATGGACATTTTTCATTATAAGCGACTTGTACATTATTTTATAGTGTCTCGAATTTCCTTGGATGATCATCATGCCCATGAGGAGTTCGCAAGATCACTTTGATATATATTTTCTAGAATGCTTCGCATCTCGAATATAAAAGCAAACAAGCCGAACATTTAATAATAAAATGGAAGTATCAAAGGCCTCAATTACTATTGAGCACATGGTTTGAAAAACCTCTTTTATAAAATGTCATTGTCATATCTTTTTTAAAACTAAATTTTTCTATAAATTCAAACCCTATGTATATAGGTGCGAACGAGGTATAGCACTACTTCCTAATAATTGCACATTGATCCACACACACACATATTCATATAACAATTTCTTTGAAAAGTGGCGGTCACCGTGGTAACACGGATGTTGGGGGGTGCCTAACAAATTTCGTCTGCATAATCAAGCCCCCGGACCAAAAATGAATCTCTGTTTAACAAACCCGTTTAGTAGTGTCAAATCGCTGGGTCAATGTGCAAGCCTTTTTGGTTGCGTTGGTGCAACCAGTTAAATACACCAACTGGAGACTCTTAAAGTCCAATCGTCGACATTATACATGTCAGACCTTTTTCACTTATTTTTTCAAACAAATCTCACATTAACATGGGAACACCAAAGAACAAGTAACGAAAAGGGACACTCAAAAATCCCGACGTCGACAGGTGGCGACTCTGCTGGGGACTCCAGTAAGAGGGCTTAAGCCGCTATTACAAGCTTTTCAAAATTGTTATATGCTTGTTTGTGAATGTTGCATTTATATTTCTGATGAATGTGTACGAATGCATTTTAATTACTGCATTGCTAAATATCTATATGTGATATTAGTGCTTTGCACATGTCATCATTTTGCATAAACGGTGAGACACGTTGTATGTGAATGTATGTTGTGTGGTCCCTTTACTAGAAGCCTATCCTGTCGGTGTTTGATTACTGGACTCATGGGAAGAATTATTCCCCATGGGCTCAGGAAAGGCACCACTCAGATTCGCTCCAGTTGAACGACCGGATTAACTTCCCGTCAAGCAGATTGCAATGATCTGGGAACCTTCATACCGAAAAGCCGCGAGAGAAACCTTAGGATAGGTCAACCTCTGATAAACCAAATGCGAAGGAAAGTTTCTTCATGTTTTCCATTTTTAATTACTTGTAAAAGCATTTACTTGTAATTTTATTCCATGTTCATCCATATGTAATGGAAAATACGAAGAATATATGTGCATGCATGACATGTTATTAATTAACAACCGGTTTTGCAGGACAAATTCCTAAAATGGACATGTTATGATAACATTTATATTACCCTAAGACTAAATTACGTAAGTCTTTTGTAGGGAAGCAATTGGGCCTGTTACCCAGTCAAAATCCAAAAAGGCTAGGAGCCTACAGCCAATTAATCCGAATAGTCTAATCTTGTTTCCCGAGAAGAATTTGATGTATTGAGTAAACAAATTACAGACTTGGTCGTTCTACTGAAAGAATTGCACCAGTCTACTCAGGGTACGAAGATACCTACACATACAAAATCCTCTACACAAGGGGGAGTTCAAGGTCTGGAAAAAACAATTCCAGAACATCAGTTGGATACAAAAACAAAGACCCTGAAGGCACCCATCTTGAAGGAGATCCAAACACTGGTGGCATCATGAAGAAGGTCCTTCAAATGGAGGAAACCATTCACATTCTGAAAGGGATTGGAACACATGGTAGTGTTTCATATGCAGACCTTTGTATATTTCCTGGTGTGAATTATCCAGAGAAATTTAAGACCCCTGATTTTGAAAAGTATGATGGATTAGGGGATCCTTACACACATTTAAAGGTGTTCATTGGAGAACTCGGGTCTTACACAGAAAATGAAAGGCTCATAATGCAAATTTGTTTTGAGAAAAGTCCGATTGAGAAGCCTGCTTCATGGTATACCAGATTAGACAACTCTAAGATCCATAGTGGGAAGAGTCGGCTCACGCCTTCCTCACTCAATCTGAGCTAATCTCGGATGGCTCCCCGACCAGACTACCATATCACCAAGGTCAAGCAAACAAATAATGAGTCATTTAGAGTATGCTCAAAGGTGGAGGCGCCTTCTTTCTCAAGTTATTCCTTCCATGATGTAATCGAAATGGTCATGACTTTCATAGATGTACAGGAAGCTCCTTTCTATGAGAGAGTTCTAGCTGGTATTGGCAAACCAATTTTTGAAATGATCAAACACGGCGAGATGGCTGAAATGGGATTGAAGTCCGGTAAAATTCAAGACCTAGCCGCTCTTAAAGTTGTTGCTGAGCACATCCAATCCGGATCTTATGGAAACAACCCCCGGAGGGTCCATAAAAAGAAAGAGGAGGATGTTTCCTTAATACTACAAGGATAAAAAGGCAATCCAAGCATGCCTATGCACAGGAGAAACTACTCCCCTTTTTCAGCACAATCTTCAAACCCTCCATTGCCTAAAAGTGGAGAAGTAAAGCGACCTCGGGCGTTCACACCCTTAGGGGATTCGCTCGAGAACATTCTTGCTCTTCTGACTGTTCAGAAGAAAATTACACATCTTCTTCCACCAGCTAACCCTAATGGCAGGGGTTTTAATGCTACTCGAAAGTGTGCTTATCATGTCGGGCCACCCAGACATGATACTCAAGATTGTTGGGCCTTGAAACATAAGATTCAGGATCTGATAGACAACAGTGAGATTGTAGTCACAAAACCAGATCAACCTCATGTGCAAGACAACCCTCTTCCTTAACACAAAGAAGAAGAGGTCAACATGATCAGTTGGAGCACTGTACAAGATTCCAATGGCGAATCATCCCAACCCATCAAAGACGGTGTTGACAAATGGGATTATGCAAAGTTCTTGTTTACCATGAAACGAAAGATGAAAGCTCTTTGCAAACAAATTGAGTAATTGGCAGAACTGGTGACCCACCAGCATCAAGTCACACGCCAATTAATTAGGCAGGAGCATGCCTATCTCCTTCCATTTGTTATAAATGCTCCATCAACAACTTCAGAAAGCAAAGCTATGGAGGATAAGGTTGCAAAGCGAGCAAGTGCTAAAGCCCGTCAGGATTTTGCCAATCAAAAGGAATTCAGCTATCTGGGTTAGTCTATGGAGGAGATACTTCAAATATTGATTAATGAAGGAAGAATCACTTTCATTCTCCCTCCAATCAATCCCCGCTCAGGGCGGTTCAATCCTGATGAAATGTGTCAATATCATTCACATTCTCGCAGTCACAGCATAGAAGAATGCTGGGCACTCCGCCATCTTATTCAGAATCTTATTGATAGCGGTGTCCTACAAATAATAGATGATTACACTGTGCAACTCAAGGGTGGGAATGCATGCCCTACCCAATGGAAGGGATCAGTTGCAGTTATCTCCGAAGTGGATGATGAAACTGTCAAAGTATTTCCCATACAACCAATTCAACTCAAAGGAGCTGACAATCCTTTGAAAGTGGCCGCACCAGAGCCAATACCTTTACCTTGCAGACCACAACATCCTGTTGTCAGCTTGCACAAAGTTCCATGGAATTATAGAGAAGCTGAAGGATCCACGTCTCATACTACTGCTACAGTGTCGAAAGAAAATCCACTGTACCTTCCTCAACGGGTTATCAAACCTACTTGCGAAGTAAAGGGGAAATTGCCCATGGAAAAGATTGAAAAATTCCTCCGTACTATGGGTCATAATGAAGCCAAAGTGGTTTTAAGCTTGGGAGAAGCTCCACACCTAATTTCAATACTGGATTTGGTTTTCTCTTCTAAGGATCATCAGAAGATCTTGTTGAAGGTTTTAGAAGAAGCCTACTTGCCAAAATCAGTGGACGTGGAAAAATTTCAACATTTGGTTGATAACATTTTCAACAACAATGTGATATCCATCACTGGTGACGATATACCTCTCGAAGGGACCGGTCATTGAACATCATAGTGTTATCTTCCAAGTACATGCTAGCAGGAGTATTGATAGATGGAGGCTCATCTCTAAATATCTTTTCGTATTCCACCTCGGTAAAAATGAATATCAATCTCAAACGGATCCAAAGCAGCCATACGGTCATCTGAGCTTTTGATGGATCCCGATGAAATGCCGTCGGAAAGATTAAATTGCCAATTGAGATTGGTCCAAATACATTCAATGTATCCTTCCACGTCCTCAAGATAGATTCAGGATACAACCTGTTATTGGGGAGACCATGGATACACATGGTTGGAGCTATTCCATCCACATTACATCAACAACTCAAATACATCATCAACAACAGTCTAGTTACTTTCAACGCTGACCTGGATTGTCTTGAACAACGAATTCTACCAATTATCAGCTTCAATTCAAAAGTTGAACCGGCCAATTTCCATATGATGGGTGAGTTTTATACCCATGAATTGGATACATTCGGGCTTAATTTATGGTTGTTCTTAAGTCTTTTAGGATGTTTTTATGTGTTTGTGTCTATTCATGCATGTTTTATGTTATTTTATAGGAATTGGGACAAAAGTTACATGGATCGATGTTTGGGGTGGCTAGATTCGCGTTTTCGGCTTGCCATTTACACAGCAGTCACTTCAGAGCCAATTTGACTATAGTTCCTGATATTATTTCGAAAACCTCAATGAATGAAAGTTGTAGATCTACTTCTCCTCTTTCCGGAACATCTTGAATCATCAAAATCGAAGTTCGGACGAAGAAGTTATGGCCATTTTCCCAAAGGACGTCGAGCGAAAAATGTCGATTTTGGGCCGACAGCGGGCGCCCATTTTTAGCCTATGCCCAGCGCACGGGCGCTAGAAGCGAACTCAGCAGCCGTTGCTGTTATTTGAAGCGCTGAAATTTGAGGGGAAGGGTTTGTGTGCGCTGCTGGACGCGTTTTGGGCGAATTTTGACACCTTTTTTACTCCAAATAGGATTGGGTTTGTTCCTAAGCTCAAAATTATACTTGTAACCTATAAATACATGATGTAAGACATAAAATAAGGGGAGATTACATAGCTTAGCCTAGATTAAACACTCCTTTAGATTAGAAAATAACCCTAGTTCTTATTAGTTTTGGAGATTGAAGCAACTTAGAGACCATTGAAGATCAAGAGCAAGAGCAAGAGGGGAGCATCAGATTTGCTGACAACAGATTCTATTCTCTTCTCTCATCTTACTTTTATCTTTTGATATCTATTCAGTTGTGGATTCTTGGTTTTAATTCATTAATTATGAACTAACTATTTTTGAGATTTCAATTGAACTTTTTATGGCTATGAATTAGTTATTCATTATATTCTAATTATTTATGTTAAAGTGAGTTGTTTATCTTGTCTTGTGCTTATTGCTTAATTATTTGATCAGTAATTACTTTGTTACTCTAGAAGGAATTGGAAGAGGAATTCTAGGGTTAGAACTGGGCATGATATCATGTGACTTAGTTATTTGCATGTGAATAATTAGGTTTGTGAATAGAATGGAAATATCTTTTCATGCATGTAACACATAAGGAATTGGGATTATAACGAGTTTAATTCAATTGTTTTGCATAAGAATATAGCAAAATTAATCTGGATTAAATAGAAGGCAATTGATCACTTGAAAAGGGCTCTTGGCAATTGAGAATTCTCATTAACAATTCAGTAGACATAATAATTGGGTTAATTGGATAATTGATTTATAGTTCATAATTGGGGATATTGGAGTCTTAATCCTTATTTACCTGAATTCAATCAAATCTTAGTTTTGTTTATTTGCTTTCTTTTAGACTAATCTCTTTTAATTGTTTAATTTAGTTTTCTTAATTAGAAAAATAACGATTTGAGATTGTTTAAATAAAATTAGTTTGGTTAAGAATTAGTACTTGGTGATTTTTATTAAATAATTCCTCGTGGGAACGATACTCTACTTTCACTTTATTACTTGTTGACCGTGTATACTTGCGTATTCATTGATTCTTGTAAATCGATCAACAAGTTTTTAGCATCATTCTTAGGGAATTAATTTAATAATTATTTACCAATATTAATTTCAATCAAATTAGTCTTAATTTAAACATTTTATTTTTATTTTAATTCTCTTTCTATATTTCTCTCTTTTTTCGTACCATGGATGACTTTGTGTATCAATGGCCATACACGAACATGACTCAACCAAGGGGAGTGGAGATTGAAAGACTCGAGAAATTTTCTCGCATTGTTAAGCACAGATTGAGACACTTTCGAGGATGTTTGAAGCTTTTGAAGCTCAAATCGTCAAAAGTATGGTGGTTACTTGTGATTATTGTCTTGGAAATCATATGAGTCATCAATGCACCATCGGGCTTAGTAGAGTGATAAAGATAGTGGTGATTACCCCAATAATTATGTTTATCCCAACAACTATCATCGAGTTTGGGGTATCACCCAGATTTTTCATGGAGTAACAATCAAGATCAATTTTATGCTCCAAGTCCAACATACCCACAGTGATTTCTTGTGTCCACCTCCACTACAACAGAAGAACATTCAAATTGGGAAGAAGCCTTGGAAAAATTTATTAAAGCTTCAAAAAAGGAATGAGGAACAAGACAAGAAAATGAATCAAGTAGAATTTGAATTTGCAAAGCCAAGGGCGCTGATCAAGAATTTGGAAAATCAAGTGGAATGAGATAGCACATGCATTGAACAACCGTCCTCAATACACTGCCCTATGACATGGATTCCGAGTCCGATGGTGAGCCCGAGCCAAATCTACAACCGGATGAGCCACGAGATGAAAAAGAGGAGACAAGTGGGGATAATGACAACAAGGTTTGGTGAAGAACTAATTGTGAGACCCAATGATGATGAGCCAATGTTATTTATGCCTCAAGTGCCTTCTCCTCCACAGTTCAAGAGTCCCAAGTTAGATTTGCAAAACCTTGTCCGATTGGTAGTCATGTCAGTAAGCAATACTCTCGTGATGTAAAAGCAAGTACACCTTGAAACCATGGTGCGATGAGCTAGAGAAGATAGAAGAAGAAATTGTTGTGTCCGATGAGCCTCTATGCCGAATATATTTGCAGACACAATGGAGAAACCACCTAGATCTTTGGACGTTCTTGAATGTGATCTTATCTCAAGAAAGCATTCTAGGTGACTTTAATACAATGGCTATTATAAATGGGAACCTACCAAAGCTATATTATTTCCGATGGATGGAGGGTTCCTCAACTTTCATAGGGAATTGGATAGAGAATTGAAGAAGTCAAATTTGAGACTATAAAACAAGCGCTTATTGGGGAGGCAACCTAAGTTTAATTTTTATTTTTAGTTTTTATTAAGTTTTATATTAGTACTTTTGAATTTGCATTTATTTAGGATTTAATAAAATTGCTTCTATCATGGTTTTACAGGTTATTTAAGTTAAATTCAAGTGTGGTGCCCAATTTGTTCCATGTGCTTAGCCTATTCTCCAAACTTAGCGGGCAAGGAGGAAGATTGCTATATTTTCAGGGAAGTCCTCTGCTTTAATTTTTTCTATTTCAGTCATTGAGGACAATGTCTAGTTTAAGTTTGGGGGCATTTTAGTGTCGTATTGCATATAGTTAGTTATTTACATTGTAGTTCGTTATGTTTTCGGGTTATTTATATTTAGTTGTTGCATTCGTTTTTTTTTTTTTTGTTTAAAAAAAAAATTTTAAAAATTTAAAAATCGCAAAAATAGTAGTTAGTTTACTATGTTTGTTGTAGTTAGTTTATATTTGCATGATTCCAACTGTTAGATAGTAAAAGTCTATTTTGGCCAATGATGAGACTGGATAAGTAGATAAGTATAGTATTGAATATTCAGGGCTTTGATGTGATTTCTTGTTATGAATTGAATCTTTTCTGTTTGAAACCGGTATAATCAAGGTTAAGACGTTAATAATAAATATGTATTAATGATTAAGTTTAAATTGATACATAATGGATTTCTTAAGTATAATACTAGTGTGAAGGAATGAAAGACATGAATAGGCGGAGATGGCTAAATTTTGATAAAACTTAAGTTTGGGGGAAATTTTTGGGGTATATAAGCTTTAAAAAAAAAAAAATGTTGAGTCTTGTGGTGGGTTGAGGAGAAATACTCCCCATAAACACAAGCGTGAGATGGAGCGTAAAAGCGACTCAACAATCATCTATAAAAAAGAAAAAGAAAAAAAAAATTTACTAGTGGCTAGTTTTGTTTGGGGCCTTTGTTACTTAAGTAAAATGCGCCCAAGGGGTATCTTAAAACCGAGCGCCTAAGGTCTTATATGGTCCAGGGAGTCGTTGGTCGAAAGCTCAGCTAAGGGGTGACAATCATTAGCCTAATGGAATGAGACATTGCACAGTTATGGTTAAAAAAAAAACAATAAAACGGGAAAAGAGCAAAAAGCCCCCGTAAGTACGAGCAGGTTCCTCAAGCTTCCGCCGCACGACAATTTTCTATGCCTTTACCTCGTGAGTTAATGCAATCTCCAGTAAAGGTGTCAGCCCATGTTGTGGCTATGCTATTTCCGAAACTAGTTCCAATCAAAGATAAAGAGGTGCTGATTCCTAATCCCAAAGTTTAAGAAAAAGAACGAAAAACGTAAACATGACCTTGCCTTGATGATGGCAGGCATCCGCGTCATTGTTCGTGATGAATATACAAACAGATACACCCCAGACGATGATTGCCCATATGTCATGGTTATCATTCGGGAGAAGGAAGACACTGACGATACTTCCATTACTATAGTCCTTCAGGACTTTGCCCTCGATAATTGGAGCAGCACTCCATGCATTGGTCGACGAGGGTAAAATGAGCAGAAAATCCCTCTGCCCTGTAGATAACTGTAATTTCTTGCTTTCCTTTACAGCACTAGCAGTTATTTTATCACGTACATGCTAACACTTTTGTATGATCAAACAGATGAATATATTAAGTGAAAGCATCTTTTGTTTCAGGACTCTGAATTTAGATGTACTTGTACTTGCTGATGAGGTGCCTTCTCTCCACAAGGGCTGTAACTTTGATGCAAAGTTAGACTCAGACTTGATGGACATCCAAGAGGACATTGAGACACCTCAAGAGATTAAGGAATGGGTCGCAGACAAACCCAAACCCAATCTTGATCAAACCACTCCTTTCAATCTTGGAACCTTAAACAACCCTAAGCTAATCCAAATTGGTTCAGACCTTACCACAACTCAGTGGAATGACATGGTTGCCTTTATTAACCCAATTCCGGGGATGTGTTTGCATGGTCTCATGAAGACATGGTGGGTTTGTCCACTGACGTTGTTCTTCATCGCCTTCCCATTAAAGAAGGATTCAAGCCAGTTAGGCAAAAGCTCAGGCGATTGAAACCTGAGTGGAGTTTAAAGGTTAAAGAAGAAATTGTGAAACAATTTCAAGCTGGCATCATCATGGTGTCTACATATCTGGAGTGGATATCCAACATTGTTCCCGTTCCTAAACCAGGGGGAAATGTGCGAGTATGTGTGGATTATCGGGATTTGAACAAAGCTTGCCTTAAAGATAGCTTTCCCGTGTCCGTTATCCACATTCTTATTGATAATACTGCTCAATGCAGCATGTACTCCTTTGCTTATTGCTTTGCGGGGTACCACCAAATTATGGTCGTTGAGGAAGATCGTGAGAAAACAACTTTCATCACGCCTTGGTGAACATTTTGCTAAAGACGGTTGTCATTCAGCCTCATCAACGCCGGGGTAACCTATCAGCGAGCTATGATGGCTCTTTTCCATGATTTAATGCACAAGGAGATAAAGATCTATGTGGATGACATCATTGTCAAATCCCGAAAGGAGGATGACCATTTAGACCATCTCAAAAAGCTTTTCAACAAGTTGCATAAGTACAACTTAAAGTTGAATCCCGCCAAGTGTGCCTTTGGTGTTAAGTTAGTCAAGTTGCTAGGCTTCCTTGTTAGCCACAAAGGGATTGAACTGGATCCTACCAAAATCCAGGCCATCAAGGAAATGCCCATTCCTCAGATAGAGAAGGAAATACGGGGATTTTTGGTAAGGATCAACTTCATTAGCAGATTCATTTTTCAACTCACAACGACCTGTGAGCCTATCTTTAAATTATTAAGGAAGAGCTCATCCATGAAATGGAGTGATGAGTGTCAGAAAGCTTTCCTCATAATCAGAGAGCAGTTGATTAACGCTCCTATTTTGGTACCTCCTAGGGATGATGTTCCTCTGTTCATATACCTATCCATAAATGACAATGTTATGGGCTGCATGCTGGGGCAAAAAGATAATAGAGGCCAAGAACGAGCTATCTATTACCTCAGCAAAAGATTCAGCATCAGTGAACACAAGTACACTCTGATCGAGAAGACTTGTTGTGCTTTAGCATGGGCTTCCATGAGGTTACAACATTACCTCCATGGTCACACAACCCATCTCTTATCCCGCGTGGATCCTCTCAAGTATGTGTTCAGTAAACCCATACTGAATTATCGACTGTCCAGATGGCAGTTGATCCTACAGCAATTTGACATCGTCTACGTGACACAAAAGTCTATCAAAGGTCAAGGAATTCTGGATCAACTGGCCACCGCACCTGCAGGGGATTATAAACCCTTAGAAACGTACTTTCCCAGTGAAGGGGTAATGATAGTTTAGTTACAACATCAGTACGATACATGCCGTGAGTGGAAAATGTATTTTGATGGAGCTATTAATTCAGAAGGCTCCGGAGCTGGAGCAATCCTAATAACCGGTACGGGGGAGCAGTATCCCGTCGCCGTCAAATTGTAGTTTGTCAGCACCAACAACACAGCTGAGTATGAAAGTTGTATCATGGGGCTAAAACTTGCCCGTTTAATGGACATCAGGCGGTTAACTATCTTTGGTGATTTTGAATTGGTAATCAAGCAATCCACAGGAATCTATCAAACCAAAGAATTACATTTGCTGCCTTACCATCGACAAGTTTTACAGATAGCTTTGGAGTTCAAGGAAATCTCCTTTCTACACATTCCTCATAATAGGAATGATTTTGCAGACACATTAGCAACGTTGGCCTCCTTGGTTTACATACTTGACAAGGAAAACATGCCAAGCATCACGCTTGCTCTGCAAAAAGCCCCAATCTATGGGAATTACATTGGAGAAGTATCGGATGAGCTACCTCCCATCCACAACCCTTGGTACCAACACATCAAGGAGTATCTGCGAGATGGATCTACACCCGCTGAGGCGAGCCTAACTAAGAAGAGGCGGATTCATCGACTTGCTATGAAATTCTACCTGAGCGGAGATGTACTCTACAAAAGAGATGCAAGATTAGGTCTCATCCGATGTCTAGATAAAGACCAAGCTCAGCGACTCATGGATGAGATCCATGGTGGATTATGCGGCCCTCACATGAGTGGACCCCTACTTGTCAAGAAAATTCTTAGAACTGGACATTATTGGCTCACACTCAAAGTTGACCGTGATGATCACGTCAAGAGATGCTATCAATGTCAGATTCATAGGAATGCTATCCACACCCCTCCAAGGGAACTCCACAATATGAGTTTTCCATAGCCCTTCTCAATGTGGGGAATGGACGTAATCGGGCCCATCGAGCTCAAAGCCAGTAATGGACATCGATTCATATTCACCATGATCGACTACTTCGCCAAATGGGTAGAAACAACTTCCTTCCCCAAGGTTACTAAAGAAGTTATCATTGCTTTCATAAAAAACAATGTCATCTGTCGATATGGACAACCAGAGGTCATTGTGTCAGACAATGCTAAGAGCCTCAACAATAAAATGATGGAGGATTTATGCAGAAAATTCCACATCAAACACCTCAACTCCGTCATCTACCGACCAAAGATGAATGGTGTTGTCGAAGTGGCTATTAAAAACATCAAAAAGATCATGCAAAAAATGTCCGCCAACCACAAAGGATGGCCTGACCTCTTGCCTCTGACTTTATTAGCCTATAGAACTTCCATGCGAACTTCCACTAGGGCAACCCCCACTCATTAGTCTATGGGATGGAAGCAAAGCTCCTATAGAAGTGGAAATGGAATCCCTCAAAGTATTGATGGATGCTCAGCGGTTGGATGAGGACCTATGGGTACAAGATGTATCACTAATTGTCTCTAATAGGCGAAAGGCGAACCGCGGCTATCTTCCATGGTCAGTTATATCAACAAAGGATCGCACGATCCTACAACAGAAAAGTCCTACTACGGAAATTCAAACAGCATGACTTGGTTTTGAAGAAGATCATTGGTAACCAAGATCAATCTAAAGGAAAATTCGCCTCCCTAATCGGGAAGGCCCATTTATTGTCAAGGAAGTATTGACAGGAGGTGCTCTCAGATTGCAGGAAATGGATGGCAATGAATTTGCATAGCTTATCAACTCGGACACCGTGAAATGGTACTATGTCTGAAGTTACCATTAAACAAACATCCCGGTTTTGATCATCAAATCACCAGTCATTCCGGTTTTGAACCCTTTCACCCTTTACATGCTCTTCTGCCCCTCAGGGAAACATACACTTCAAGCCAGCAACCTGGTTTTACTTCATTCCAAACCTTCCATATAGTTTCGGTTATCCTGAAGACGAGATTGAACCTTTCTCAATTCTGGTTATCCTGAAGACGGGATTGAACCTTTCACACCTGCAGTTTATCCTGAAGACAGGATTAAACTTTTCTACGCTTGCAGTTAGTCCTGAAGACGGGATCAGACTTTTTCCACACTTGCAGTTTATCCCCATTATGGGATTAAACTTTCTTCTCCCCACAGTATAGCCTGCATATGGGATTCACATTTTTTCAGCTACGATTCGTCCTGAGGGGCGAACTACGTCGACCTGATCTCCCTGATACCTAGGGGTACGTAGGCAACCATATGTTATATGGCCCGGTTGCAATAAAAAAACAACAAAAACATTTCTTCCCTTTCTTCACAAAAACAACAAAAAACAACAAAAATACTTCTACACCCTTCTACCTTTCACATTCAGCGTTGAACCCCCTACACTAGGTTCGAATTACGTGACTTGATCTCCTCTTCAATAGGAGTACATAGGCAGCCATTCATGGTGCAATCTAACCCCTACCAGAACAAACATACTTGTCACACGGTACCGGGATCTACCTTCAATTTGCCCCATTTCATCGGTTTCAGATCAAAGGGATGAAATTACCCAACTTCTTCTCACAAATAGAAGATTCGGTGACCATCTAAGCTGTGATCGTGCCTCAAAGAGCAATGCCAATCCATAAGAGATGGAATTAACTAGGCTTCTCATAAATAGAAGTATTGGCGACCATCTGTGGTGCGGTCAATCTCAGAGAAGAAGAAACCACCCTCCTCTCCACTTTTCCATACAGATACTAGTCCCAAGACACCAAAGATGGTAGGGATTCACAGAAATCAATGATCTGCTTACGAGAGACCTTCATGGCGCCTCAATGTCCATCTATCAAGGATAAGTTCAGAATGCATCAAGATCATAAGGCCCTGGAGAAACAGGCAAATATCAAGCAAGTATCAAGGCATAACTAAAAGGGAAGTGAATCAAAATATATTTCCCTGCAATACATAATACTGTTTGATATATACATCTGTGCTGTACATGACAAAATTGCTAAGCTAGTTTGTGCAGAAAAATACAAAGCTATCTATAGCTCTGTGTGTATGCGGACTATCAGATCTAACATAGCATCCCTCTCTGAAGACAGAGGAAGCACCGCAAGCTCCTGCCCAAGGGTATCTACACGAGCTAGCATATTAGAGGCTAACTGCATGGTGGCATAATGCTCATTAATGTAAGCACTTATGTCAGCCAGACTGACAATCATCTAGGATCTAATGGAAGTGCTATCTGCAATGGCCACATCCCTAGTAGATAAAGCAACATCCCGCTCTCCAATCAATGCATCCCTGGCTGATCTAGCCTCATCCCTCTCCAACAGAGCGGTGTCTCTCTCATCAAGAGCTGTCAACATCGCGGCCCTTAGCTCGATCTTTATCATAGGTCATCGATGTAAGCTCGCTCCCAAATGATGTGCCAATAATCTTTGGTAACAATGGCACTTTCGGGTGGGAGAATCCATCACAAATCTTTGGCAAATTAACAATACCAAATCATCGGCCGAATAATGACCTCCTCTATAGGCTCCTCATCATCGTAATCACCCCCCGCACTATGGATACTGCGCAACCAATGCGCCTATGTCTCCATCCATGCGGAATACTCTCTGACGTAACAACCCGGATGATCGACGGAAAACTCAACCACTCTCTCGCCGATCCCAACAGCATACAACTGGATCTATCCTCCCGACAAATCGGTGTGCGCTGTTACCGACTCATCGCCCCTCATACGGATGGAAATCCTGGCCCGGTCAAACCGACACATCACGACCAAGTGGGTGGTAAGTGATCATGCCCCTCAATCCAGCCAGAGGGAGATTATTCGTGCCCGGAGCATGAGTAATGAAGTTGTAAGGTGAACTGAGCCTTGAACACTACAATATATTAAATGGATCTCTAATCCTCGCCAGAAAGTCGACCACGATGCAAAGATCTATACACCAGAGTGGTAAATTTGGAAGGAATGCGTCATGGCTATGTCATGGGTGAAACAAAATCCATGATGTTTAAATGTGCCAATCGGTCTCAAGTGTGACATAAACCACACATACAACAAGACCGAGCTACCTGTGAATACTCCTGTCGGATAAGTGCAGCAGTATGTAGCTAACCTCAAGGTCTCTGTAATGATCATTGGAATAATGGTATGACCCTCCCTGAGAGCTCTCACTACCATGATAACATCGATATCTAGCTCATCCATGTACCGCGGCATGTAGTCGTATGCCAATACGCATAGAAGCAGTACATCTACTCTGGCTGAACGCCAATGATCCTCCGGTGTGTTGAAATCCCCATAATGTCATGCATAGCTGTCCTCAGAGCCAAACCTGTCAAACAGGAAACGCTGGGATATAACATGGCCGGATGTAATCTCATCCTGCACCACTTTGCGCCTCAATCCTGTGAGAGTCATGAACTGTCTACTCATGTCTCCCATCACCATATGCACGCAAGGTCTATCTAGAGGCAGCATTGTCAATCGTGCATACTCTTCCAAGGTAAGAGTCAACTCACGGGTCCCAAATCGGAATACCTGTCTCTCTGGTACACAGTGCTCTAGCATGCCCTCTATAAATCATGGAGGAACCTAAAACATCAGTAAGGTCATAGTATGCTGCAGTAAATCATCTACGATCACCATGTCTGATGGTAATACTATCATACCATGATCGCATACTAGCTACCACCACAAATGGTGGGGTATGATCGATACGGCTAACTATCAAAGAAGATATCTGTGCGGGTCGTGTCATAAGACCATCCAGGGGTCAATGCTGAGTATCTCTAGACATACATACATATGCATAACATAATAACATGCATGATATAATAGATGGCAATATGATATAGGGAATGGAAAACTATACATACATTCCTAAGTATATCGTCATCTAATACATCTCTGTACAGCTAAAATACAGGGAAATGGGGTGAAGCTACCCAACATACAACAGAGGCCTATCAAAAGATATAGCGAGAATGGGGCGAAGCTACCCAGATGCTAACAGGGGCCTATCAAAAGAGATAACGAGAAATATATCAGAAAAAGTCAGTAATATAGATGTCTACATCATCGATCCTGTCCACCTGATGTAACTCCTCCTGAGTCACTGGATCTCTATCTACAGGGATGTCAGGCCAATACAAAGGAGGATCTGCGCCAGCAAAACCATATGGGTCACCTGAGGAACCAGCGCCAGAGCTGGAAGGATAAAAAGTATCTACCTTTGCAGGATCTCTGCCCAAATACCGAATGAAAAGATGTGATCGGTCCAGCTGCCGAGTCAGTGTGTCAATCTATGTCACATGAGTCAGATCTCTGACACAGGCTAGCCAATCTGTCATCATCACGGATCCTGGAACCATATCTCCATGAACTGTGTGGCGCGGGTCTGAGCTCCAATCGTACGAGGGATCCACCAATGCTGGAATAGTCATGAACTGCTTACTACTTTCCATATAAATTACAGTATCATGTGAGCCTAGGTATCATGTGATCACAAGTTCGATTCTTCAATCTAGTTTCGCCCTATGATGGACATTTTTCAGGTTATGGCGACTTGTACATTATTTTATAGTGTCTGAATTTCCTTGGATGGTTGTCATGCCCATGAGGAGTTCAGCACTGCTGTATATTATTTTCTCGAGAATGCTTAGCATCTCGAAAATAAAAGCAAACAAGCCGGACATTTAATAATAAAATGGAAGTATCAAATGCCTCAATTGCTATTGAGCACAGGGTTTGAAAAACCTCTTTTACAAAACGTCATTGCCATATCTTGTTTAAAACTAAATTTTTCTATAAATTCAAACCCAATGTATATCGGTGCGAACGAGGTATAACACTACTTCCAAATAATTGCACATTGATCCACACACACACATTCATATAACAATTTCTTTGAAAAATGGCGGTCACCGTTGTAACACGGATGTCAAGGGCCTTTTAAAGCTTTATTTATATTTTGTCCTGCCTGGAGTTTACTTCGCGGCAGTTGATCACTTTTACAGCTTTATTTACATTTTGTCCTGCCTGGAGTTTACTTCGTGGTAGTTGATCACTTTTACAGCTTTATTTACATTTCGTCCCGCCTGGAGTTTACTTCATGGCGGTTGATCATGTCCATATATATATATATTATCGCTTTTATATATTTACATTTCTGATCCCCCATGGAGTTGCTTCGTGGTGGTTGATCATGTCTGTATATATATATTTACAACTTTCATATATATAATTGCTTACTGCTTTCCATACAAATTACAGTATCATGTGAGCCTAGGAATCATGTGATCACGTGTTCGATTCTCAATCTAGATTCGTTCCCCTATGATGAACATTTTTCAAATTGTATGCGACTTGTACATTATTTTATAGTGTCTAAATTTCCTTGGATGGTCATTATGCCTGCATGAGGAGTTCTAAGATTGTCAGATATTATTTTCTCGAGAATGCTTCGCATCTCAAAAATAAAAGCAAATAAGCCGGACATGTAATAATAAAATGGAAGTATCAAAGGCCTCAATTATTATTGAGCACAGGGTTTGAAAAACCTCTTTTACAAAACGTCATTGCCATATCTTGTTTAAAACTAAATTTTTCTATAAATTCAAACCCTATGTATATAGGTGCGAACGAGGTATAGCACTACTTTCAAATAATTCCACATTGATCCACACACAGACATTCATATAACAATTTCTTTGAAAAGTGGTGGTCACCGTGTTAACACGGATGTCGAGGGGTGCCTAACACCTTCCTTCCGCATAATCAAGCCCCCGGACCAAAATTGAATCTCGGTTTCACAGACCCGTTTAGCAGTGTAAAATCACTGGGTCAATGTGCAAGCCTTTTCGGTTACGTTGGTGCAACCAGTTAAATACACCAACTGGCGACTCTTAAAGTCCAATCGTCGACATTATACATGTCGGACCTTTTTTACTTATTTTTTTAAACAAATCTCACATTAACATGAGAACACCAAAGAACAAGTAACGAAAAGGGACGCTCAAAAATCCCGACGTCAACAAGTATGATTGGGGTTCCTACACATTAGCCTATTTCCTCAGGGGAATTCACATGCGATCGCAGGACTTAACCTAGGCTTGGTTAGGATTCTACCCATTTCTGCTGGTGAGTATTTCTCTTATCTTTTCCCATATATAGGTTAAGAGTGTTGACTGACAATAGATCTTTGCCTTTGTGTTGGCAGTTTTGGAGCTATGAGAGGCTTCTATATTTGCATCCTATGAGCGTGTTAGGTTTAGACACATGTCCAAGAGGACGGAGATGGCATCATTCTATACTGGCGGAGGTCCCTGTTGTTGAGGGTTTCACTCATTGCCGCCTACAGCTGGAGTTGTTGATAGCGGATGTCATCACGTGGGTTCCCTATTCTAGGGAGCATTTGAGCATTAGATTTGAGGATGGGTACCCGATTGGTGTCGAGCACGTGATTTCCACCCGTAGGATTCCTCTCTTCACAGATGGAGGATGGGATCTCTATTTAGGAGAGCGTGCTATCAAGAGCACTACAGGAGAGATTCTCATGCCGATCTTGCCCCTTCCAAGCATTATTGGCCTATTTCACAGTCACCCGTCATTGATATCCCATTGTTGGGGATTGACGGTTTCACATTATCAGAGGGTCCCTGCACTCAGAAGATGTTCCAGAAATAGTGGTTCCCTCATACCATTGGATCCCAGACCCGCGCCACTCAGTTCATGGGGGATATGGTTCCAGGATCCGTGATGATGACAAATTGGCTAGCCTGTGTCCGAGATCCGAATCATTTGACACAGATTGACAGTTTGACCCGGCAGTTAGACCGGGTACATTTCTTTATTCGGTACTTGGGCAGAGATCCTTCAGATGCAGATACTTTTGATCCTTCCAGCTCTGGCGCTGGCCCCTCAAGTGACCCATATGGTTTTGCCAGTGCAGATCCTCCCTTATATAGGCCTGACATCCCTGTAGATAGAGATCTAGTGACTCAGGAGGAGTTACATCAGGTGGATAGGATTGATGATGTAGACATCGATACCATTGACTTCTTCTGATGTATTCTCGTTATCTCTTTTGATAGGCCTCTGCTAGAGATTGGGTAGTTTCGCCCCATTCTCGCTATATCTTTTGATAGGCCTCTGTTAGATGTAGGGCAGTTTTGCCCCATTTCCCTGTATTTTAGCTATACAAAGATGTATTAAATGATAATATACTTAGGAATATATGCACAGTTTTTCACTCCCTATATCATATTTCCATCTATTTTATCATTCATGTTATTATTTTATTCATATGTATGTATGTCTAGAGATATTCAGCATTGACCCCTGGATGGTCTTATGACACAGCCCGTATAGATGTCTTCTTCGATAATTACCCGTATTGATCATACCCCACCATTTTTGGTGGCATTTGGTATGCGATCGTGGTATGATAGCATGTCATCATTAGATAGGATGCCAGTAGATCATTTATTGCAGTATACTATAACCCTGTTGATGTTTCAGGTTCCCACAGAATTCGTGTAGGGTATGCTAGAGCACTAGGTATCGGAGAGGCTGGTTTTCCGATTTGGGACCCAGGAGTTGACTCCTACTTTGGAGGAGTATGCACGTTTGACGATGCTGCCACTGGACAGACCTTACGTGCATATGGAAATTAGAGACATGAGTAGGTAGTTCATGACCCTCACCGACTTGAGGCGTAGAGTGGTACAGGATGAGATCACATCTGGCAACGTTATATCCCAGCATTTTCTATTTGACAGATTTGGCTATGAGGATAGTTATGTACAACATTCTGGAAATTTCACCACACCAGAGGATCATTGGCGTTCGACCAGAGTAGATGTACTGCTACTGTACATACTGTCGTATGTCTACATGCCATGATACATGGATGAGTTGGACATTGGCTTCATTATGGCAGTGAGAGCTCTCAGGGAGGCTCACACCATTATACTGATGATCATCACAGAAACTCTGAGGTCAGCTACATATTGCTGCACTTATCCGGCATGAGTATTTACAAGCAGCTCGGTAATGTTGTACGTGTGGTTTATGTCACACTTGAGACCGATTAGAACTTTCAAATGGCATGGGTATTATTTCACCCATGATATAGCCATGTCATACTCATTTCAACCCGCGGAGTGTACAGATGTTGCATCCTGGTCAGCTTTCTTAGCAGAGATCAGAGCTCCGTTTGATATATTGCCATATTCAGGGCTTAACTCAACCTACAGCTTCATTACTTATGCTCCGGGCATGGATTATCTCCCTCTAGATGGTTTGAGAGGCATGATTACTTACCACCCACTGGCCGTGATGTGTCAGTTTAACCAGTTCCAGAACTTCCATCCTTTTGAGAGGGCATCGAGTCAGCGCTTCGCTTCTCGACATTTATCGGCAGAGGACAGATCCAGGTTGTATGCCTGTTGGGATTAGCTAGAGCTAGCTGTGTTTTCCATCAGCCATCCGGGTTGTTCTATAGAGTATTTCGATGGATGGAGACAGAGACTACATCGGCTGCAATAGTATCCACAGTTCAGGGGACTGATTCTGATGATGAGGAGCCTTTGGAGGAGGCTGATATTCCCATCGAGGAGGATTTGACTGCTGGGTTGCCAGCATTTGTGATGGATTTTCCCACTATGAGTGTTACTGTCATTTAGCATTCAGCACAGTATTTGGAGTAGAGCCTACATCTGATGACCTATGAGAGAGATCATGCTAGGGCCTTGATGTTGAAAACTCTTGATGGGAGAGACGCAACTCTATTAGAAAGAGACGAGGCTAGATCAGCCAAAGATGCATTGATTGTAGAGCGGGATGCTGCCCTATCTACTCGGGATGTGGCCATCACAGACAGTACCTCAGTGAGATCCCTTACGACTAGCATCCTTGCCGATATGAGTGCATACATTGATGAGAATCATGCCACCATATAGTTAGCCTCGGATCTGCTAGCTCGTGTAGATACCATTGGGTAGGAGCTTGCAGTGTTACCTCCTTCTTCAGAGAGGGATGTTATGTTAGATCTGATAGTCTGCATACACACAGATCTGTAGATAGACCTGTATTTTCCTGCACAGACTAGCTTAGCCATTTTTTCATGTACAACACATATGTATATATTAAACATTATTATATATGGCAGGGAAATATATTTTGATTCACTTGCCTTTCAGTTGTGCCTTGATACATGCTTGATATTTGCCTGTTTCTTCAGGGCTTGTGATCTTGATGCATTCTGAACTTATCCTTGATGTGTGGACATTGAGACGTCGCAGGATCTCTCAAAACGGATTATTGATCTGTGTGTATCCCTACCATCTTTGGTGTCTTGGGACTGGTTTCTATATGTAGATGTGGAGAGGAGTGTGGCTTTTCCTCTCTGAGATTGACCGCACTACAGATGGTCGCCAGTACTTCTATTTATAAGAAGCCTAGTTAATTCCATCTCTTATGGATTTAGTGTTGCTTTTTGAGGCACAACCGCAGCTTAGATGGTCGCTGAATATCCTATTTGCCAAGAGAGGTTGGGTAATTCCATCCCTGTGGTCTGAAGCCGATGAAATGTGGTGGATTGAAGTTTGATCCCAGTACCGTGTGACAATTATTTTTGTTCTGGTAGGGGGTTAGACCGAACCATAAATGTTTTCCTACGTACTCCTACTGAAGAGGAGATCAGGTCTGCGTAGTTCAAACCTGGTCTAAGAGGTTCAACGCTTAATGTGAAAGGCAGATGGGTATAGAAGCTTCATTGATGAAGAACGATGTAGAAGTGTTTTTGTGATTTTTGTTTTTGTATAAGAAGGGCAGAAATGTTTTTGTTTTTTTTATAATTGCGACCGGGCCATATAGAATATGGTTGCCTACGTACTCCCGGGTATCAGGGAGATCAAGTTGATGTAGTTTGCCCCTCAAGACGAATTGCAGCCAAAGAGAAGTATGAATCCCATGTGCATGCTATACTTCGGGGAGAAGAAAGTTTGATCCCATGATTGGGACAAACTGCAAGTGTGGTAAAAGTTTGGTCCTGTGTTCAGGACAAACTACAAACGTAGAAAAGTTTAATCCCGTCTTCAGGACAAACTGCAGGTGTGAAAGGTTCAATCCCGTCTTCAGGATAACCGAAATTGTGTGAAAAGTTTGAAATGAGGTGAAACCAGGCTGCTGGTTAGAAGTGTATGTTTCCATGAGGGGTAGAAGAGTATGTAAAAAAGGGTTAGAAAATCAGAATAACTGGTGATTTGATGATCAACACCTGGATGTTTGCTTGATGATAACTTCAGATATAGTACCGTTTCATGGTGTCCGATAGTCTAAGAGCACCTCCTGTCAATACCTCCTTGACAACAAACGGGCCTTCCCAATTAGGAGCGAATTTTCCCTTAGATTGATCTTGGTTGTCAATGCTTTTCTTAAAAACCAAGTCGTGTTGTTTAAATTGTCGTAGCCGGACTTTTCTATTGTAGGATCTTGTGATCCTTTGCTGATATAGCTGACCATGGAAGATAGTCGCGGTTCACCTTTCATCTATTAGAGACAATTGGTGATATATGTCTTGTACTCATTGGTCTTCATCCAACTGAGCATCCATCAACACTCAGAAGGCTTCCATTTCCACCTCTATGGGGAGTACTAATTCCATCCCATAGGCAAATGAGTAGGGGTTTGCCCCAGTGGAAGTACGCATTGAAGTTCTGTAGGGTAATAAAGTTAGAGGCAAGAGGTCAGGCCATCCTTTGTGATTGGCAGACATTTTTGGCATGATCTTCTTGATATTTTTATTAGCCACTTCAATAGCACCATTCATCTTTGGACGGTAATTGATGGAGTTAAGGTTTTTGATGTGGAATTTACTGCATAACTCCTCCATCATTTTGTTATTTAGGTTCTTAGAATTGTCTGACACAATGACCTCTGGTTGTCCATATCGACAGACGATATTATTTCTGATGAAAGCAATGATGACTTCTTTAGTAACCTTGGGGAAGGAGGCTGCTTCTACCAATTTGGTGAAGTAGTCAATCATGCTGAATATGAATCGATGTCCATTACTGGCTTTGGGCTCGATGGGCCCGATCACATCCATTCCCCACGTTGAGAAGGGCCATGTCAAACTAATATTGTGGAGTTCCCTTGGAGGGGCGTGGATAGCATTCCCATGAATCTGGCATTAATAGCACCTCTTGACGTGATCATCACAGTCAACTTTGAGTGTAAGACGATAATGCCCTGTTCTGAGGATCTTTTTAAAAAGTAAGGGTCCACTCATGTGGGGGCCACATACTCCGCCATGGACGTCATCCATGAACCTCTGAGCTTGGTCTTTGTCCAGACATCTGAGGAGACCTAATCCTGCATCTCTTTTGTAGAGTGCATCTCCGCTCAGATATAATTTCATAACGAGTCGATGGATCTGCCTCTTTTCAGTCAGGCTCGCCTCAGCAGGCGTAGATCCATCTCACAGATACTCCTTGATATGCTGAAACCAAGGGTTGTGGATGGGAGGTAGCTCATCCGATACTTCTCCAACATAGTTCCCATAAGATGAGGCCTTTTGCATGGCAAATGTGATGCTTGGAATGTTTTCCTTGTCAGTTATGTTGGGCTTCGGCACAGAAACGCACAGCGGAAATTAAAATTTTAAAGCAATTTCTGAAACCCTAAAACAGGATCCATACGAAAATCAATTAATTCCGAGGTTTAGAGATTATACCAGATATAAACAAAAAACGAGAATCTAAAACCGATTGCGCCTCGAATCTCCAACGCAATACAAACCGATTAAGCTTCCTCTACATTATCCACATCGAACGCCAAGCATTTAACCGTCGAAACGATTACTGCAATAAGAAGGACTTGCGGTACTAGCCACCAAAAAGAATGGATTTTGAAATTGTTTTCTCTCTAGTCTCTCTCTAAGAGCGGCTAAGGTTTTTCAATTATGATATCTTACCCTAAGTAGCTGCTATATATCATATATATAGTAGTTAAAAGGAATTAATCAAAATCAAAACCTAATTTTATAAAATCCGAATTTATATATATATATCTCTTAATTAAGTCTTACTTAATTAATATACATATATACAAATTATCCTTTTAATTTAAATTAAGTGATTTAAATACTATTAATCATATTAATATATTTAAATCCTTAAAATTTAAATTAATTCCCTTTTAAATAACGTTATATGTGTGTGACCCTATAGGTTATTATTACGTTGGCAATAATTTTAAAATCATATTATAAAATTATAAACAGTGAGCGGCATCTAGTAATGCATCACTGCTACCCAAGTAATAATAAGATCGATGATTCGATGCAACCTTTTGTGACCAATGTTTCAATGCAATTTAATCCTTTTAACCTTAATATCCAAGATTAAACTCGAGTCATGGAATGTGTCATACTCTTCATAATTTAATCTGAGTTTTCTTGATCAATGAGTAGACTAGATGAAACAAATCACTATTTGAGCATGGCCATGCATTTCATAGTCCTACTCAATCAAGAGGCCTATGGATATCACCCATAATATATAGGATGGTTAAATTCCATCTAGATCACTCATATTTCTCACACGATTAATGATGAACCCAATAATCACCTTTATAGTCCACCCTATTAAAGGTGACATTTGATGATATCAAAGTACATAAATTCTCGTAATAAGTAATATAGCGATTTCAGGTCGGAGGACCATTACATCATTGTCACTATGAGAATTGCTAATGACACTTCGCATAATGCTCCATATAGAATTCTCATGGTGGGTCTGTCCAGTACATCGTTCTCTAATATGTACCTATGCATTGACTTAATATCTCATATATTTATGACCAATGAGATTTGGTCATCAGTCAATCCACATACTAGTCTCAATGCATCATTGTTGTCCCATCAACAATGATACTCGACTAGGGACATTTAAGAACAACCGATACTAATGGTAATATATAATCTCATGTTCAAGTCACATACTTGAAACTATATAATTTGTATCACTATTCTAAGGAATTTTATTATGTTAACAATTATATTACGCAGTAAATAAAACCATAATAAAATTATATATTTATTCAATCAAATATAATATCAAAACGTTAAGCAATTATATCAAATAATTGGCCTCTAGGGCATAAACTCTAACAAGGTATGTGAATCAAGGAGGCTAACGTTGCTAGTGCATCTGTAAAATCATTCCTATTACAAGGAATCTGTAGAAAGGAGATTTCTTCAAACTCCAAAGCCATTTATAGAACTTGCCGATGGTAAGGAAGCAAATATAATTCTTTGGTTTGATAGATTCATGTGGATTGTTTGATTACCAACTCAGATGTGTTGTTGGTACTGACAAACTACAATTTTATGGGAATGGGATACTGCTCCCCTGTACCGGATACTAGAACTCCTCAAGTTCCAGAACCTTTTGTGTTAACAGCTCCATCAAAATACATTTTTTATGTATGGCATGCATCGTATTGATGGTGTTGCTAAATTGTCATTACCCCTTCATCAGGGAAATATGTTTCCAAGGGTTTATAATCCCCTGCAGGTGCGGCGGCAAGTTGATATGCAATTCCTTGACCTTTTACAGATTTTTACGTCACGTAGATGATATCAAATTGTTGTAGGTTCAACTACCATCTGGACAGCCGACAATTCATTATTGGATTACTGAACACGTACTTGAGAGGATACACGCGGGATATGAGATGGGTTGTGTGACCATGGAGGTAATGTTGTAACCTCATGGAAGCCCATGCTAAAGCACAACAAGTCTTCTCAATCAGAGTGTACTTGTGTTCGCTGTTACTGAATCTTTTGCTGAGGTAATAGAGAGCTCGTTCTTGGCCTCTATTGTCTTTTTGCCCCAGCATATATCCCATAGCATTGTCATTAATGGACAGTTACATGAACAGGGGAACATCATCACTAGGATGTACCAAAACATGAGCGTTAACCAGCTGATCTTTGATTTTAAGGAAGACTTCCCGACACTCATCGTTCCATTTCGTGGAGGAGTTCTTCCTTAAGTTGAGAGATAAACCTGCTAATGAAGTTGATTTTTCCCAAAAATCCCCGTATTTCCTTCTCTGGCTGAGGAATGGGCATTTCCTTGATGGACTGGAATTTGGTGGGATCCAACTCAATCCCTTTGTGGCTGACTAGGAAACCTAGCAACTTGCCTGACTTGACGCCAAAGGCGCACTTGGCTGGATTCAACTTTAAGTTCTACTTACGCAACCTGTTGAAAAGCTTTTTGAGATGGTCTAAGTGGTCTTCCTCCCTTCGGGATTTGACAATGATGTCATCCACGTAGATCTCTATCTCTTTATGCATTAAATCGTGGAAAAGAACCATCACGGCTCGCTGATAGGTTGCCTTGACATTGATGAGGCTGAATGACAACCTTCTGTAGAAGAAAGTTCCCCAAGGCGTGATGAAGCCAGTTTTCTCACGATCTTCCTCAGCGACCATAATCTGATGGTACCCCGCAAAAGCAATCAACAAAGGAGTACATGCCGTATTGAGCAATATTGTCAATAATAATGTGGATAAAGGGCACGTGAAAGCTATCTTTAAGGCAAGCTTTATTCAAATCCCAATATTCCATGCAAACTCGCACCTTTCCTCCTGGTTTAGGCACGGGAACAATGTTGGATATCCATTCCGGATATGTGGACACCATGATAATGCCAGCTTGAAATTGTTTCACAATTTCTTCTTTAACCTTTAAATTCCACTCAGGTTTTAATCTCCTGAGCTTCTGCCTGACTGGCTTAAATCCCTCTTTAATGGGATGGCAATGAAGGACAATATCAGGGGACAAACCCACCATGTCTTCATGAGACCATGCAAACACATCCTAGAATGGGTTAGTAGCGCAACCATGTCATTCCGTTGGTTTGGGGTTAGGTCTGAACCAATCTGGATTAGCTTAGGGCTTTCTAAGGTTCCAAGATTGAAAGAAGTGGTTTGGTTAAGGTTGGGTTTAGGTTTGTCTGCAACCCATTCCTTAATCTCCTGAGGTACCTCATCAGCAAGTACATGCACATTTAAATTCAGAGTCCTAAAACAAAATATGCGTTCACTTAATATATGAAACTGTTTAATCATACACAAGTGTTAGCATGTACTTGATAAAATAACTGCTAATACTGTATAGAAAAGTAAGCAATTAAAGTTATCTACAGGGTAGAGGATTTACCGCTTTACCTCGTCGACCAATGCATGGAGTCTTTGCCCAATTGTCGAGGATAAAGTCCTGATGGACTGTAGTGATGGAGGGACTGTCATCGTCCTCCTTTTCCCAAATGATGACCATAAAATCTGGGCAATCATCGTCTAGGGTGTATCTATTTGTATGTTCATCATGGACAATGATGTGTATGCCTGACATCATCAAGGCGATGTCATGTTTATGTTTTTGTTCCCTTTCTTCCACTTTGGGATCAGGAATCAGCACCACTTTTGCTCTGAATGGTACTAGTTTGGGAAACAACATAGCCATAACATGGGCTGGCACCTTTACCGGAGACTGTATCAGCTCATGAGGTGCATGTGGAGAAAATTGTCGTGTGGCGGAAGCTTGAGGAATCTATTTGTGCTTATGAGGATTCCTATGACTGGAACTAGCAGAATAGCCTAGCCCGGATGTCCCAGTTTGACTAGACATTTGAATAGGGTGCTTACTACCCTGCTTATATTTACCAAGCCCTTGACCAGGCTGATGACCCAATGACATCATTTCTTTAGTGGCCAACATAACCTCGGCATAAATCTTGGGTTCAGGAAGTGGTGCTCCAATAGGATGGTATTGCGTGTTACTCACTTCCAAAGTATGAAAACTGGTCGACTCAGCTCCTGAATTAAAGCTGATGATTGGTAGATGTCCTTGTTTAAGACATTCCGGCTCAGAGTTGACAGTGACTAGGCTATTGTTGACAATGTATTTGAGTTGTTGATGTAATGTAGAAGGGATGGCTCCAGCCATGTGGATCCATGGTCTCCCCAATAGCAGGTTGTATCCTGAATCTATCTTGAGGATGTGAAAGGATACATTAAATGTATTAGGACCAATCTTAATTGTTAGCTCAATCTCTTTGACATAATTTCGTTGGGATCCATCAAAAGCTTTGATAACTGTATGGTTGCTTCAGATCCGTTTGAAATTGACGTTCATCTTCACCAATGTGGCATAAGGACAAATATTCAAAGAAGAACCTCCATCTATCAGAACTCCAGCTAACATATACTCGGAGGATAAAAAGGCGATGTGCAATGGCTTGCAATGTCCGGTCCCTTCGGGAGGTATGCGTCATCAGTGAAGGATATCAAGTTGTTGTTGAAAATGTGATCAACCAAATGTTGAAATTCTTCCACATCCACTGATTTTGGCAAGTAGGCTTCTTCCAAAACCTTTAATAAGATCTTCTTGTGATCCTCAGAGGGGAAAACCAAGTCCAGTATTGATATCTGATGTGGAGCTTCTCTTAAGCTTATAACCACCTTGGCTTCATTATGGCCCATAGTGCGGAGGAATTTTTTAATCTTCATGGGAATCTTCCTCTTTGCTTTATAACCACCTTTCCTCTTTCCTTTGACACTGTAGCAATAGAATGAGACACGGATCCTTCAGCTTCTCCATAATTCTATAGGACTTTGTGTAAGCTGACAACATGATACTGATGTCTGAAGGGTAAAGAAATTGGCTCTGGTGCAGCCATTTTCAAAGGATTGTCAGCTCCTTTGAGTTGAATTACTTGGATGGAGAATGTTTTGAAAGTATCATTAGCCTCAATGGATATAACTGCTACTAATCCCTTCCATTTAGTAGGACTGGTATTCCCACTCTCGAGTAGCACAGTGTCATCGTCTTCCAGTTGCAGGACACCACTGTCAATTAAATTCTGAATAAGTTGGCGGAGTGCCCAACATTCTTCTGTGCTGTGACCACGAGAATGTGAATGATATTGACAAACTCCATCAGAGTTGAACCATCTTAAACGAGGATTAATTAGAGGTAGAAGGGAGGTAATTCTTCCTTCGTTGATTAGCATCTGAAATATCTCCTCCATAGGTTGGCCCAGGTATATAAATTTCCTTTGATTGGCAAAAATCCGATGGGCTTTAGCATTTACTCTCTTGCAACTTTATCCTCCATAGCTTCGCTTTCTGAAGGTGATAGTGGAGCATTCGTAACAAAAGGAAGGAGATAAGCATGCTTATGGCTGACTAACTGGTGTGTGACGTGATGCTGATAGGTCACAAGTTCTGCCAATTGTTCAATTTGCTTACAAAGAGCTTTCATCTTTCGCTCCATAACAAATTGAAACTTTGTGTAATCCCATATGTCAACATCATCTTTGATGGTCTGGGATGATTCATCTTTGAGGGTAGTCTTGCATATGAGGTTGATCTGGTTTGGTAACCAGGATCTCACCGTTGTTTATTAAATCTTGGATCTTGTGTTTCAAGGCCTAACAATCTTGAGTATCATGTCCAGGTGCTCCGACATGATAAGCATACTTCCGAGTAGCATTGAAACCCCTCCTATTAGGGTTGGCTGGTGGAAGAAGATGTGTGATTTTCTTCTGAGTAGTCAGAAAAGCAAGAATATTCTCGAGCAAGTTCCCTAAGAGTGTGAACGTTTATGGGCGCTTTGCATCTCCACCTTTAGGCAATGGAGGGTTTGAAGATTGTGCTTAGAAAGGGGAGTAGTTTCTCCTCTGTATAGGCATGTTCTGACTGCCTTTTTGACCTTGTAGTATCAAGGAAACATCCTCCTCTTTCTTTTTATGGACTCTCCGGGGGTTGTTTCCATAAGATTCGGACTGGATGTGCTCAGCAACTGCTTTAAGAGCGGCTAAGTCTTGAATCTTACTAGACTTCAATCCCATCTCAGTTATTTCTCCGTTTTTGATCATTTCAGAAAATGGTTTACCAATACCAGCTAAGACTCTTTCATAAAAAGGAGCTTCATTTATGTTTATGAAAGTCATGACCATTTCTGACTCTGTCATAGAAGGAATAACTTGAGCAGGAAGGCACCTCCACCTTTGAGCATACTCTCTAAAAGACTCATTAGATTAGTTTGCTTTCTTGACTTGGTAATCTGCAGTGCACCGGTCGAGTCATCATCTGAGATTGAAAACTGTATTAAGTGAGGAAGGCGTGAGCTAGCTTTTCCCAGCTATGGATCTTTGAGTTGTCTAATCTGGTATACCATGAACGGGCTTCACCAGTCAGACTCTTTTGGAACAGCTGCATTCTGAGCTTTTCATTTTACGCGTAAAATCCAAGTTCTCCAATGAACACCTTCAAATGTGTATAAGGATCACCTAATCCGTCATACTTTTCAAAGTCAGGGGTTTTGAATTTCTCTGGATAATGAACAGCAGGGAATATGCAAAGATCAGGTATGAAACACTTCCATGTGTTTCAATCCCTTTGAGAGAATAGATAGTTTTTTCCATTTGAAGGACCTACTTCCTGATTTCAACGGTGTCTGGATCTCCTTTGAGATGGGTGTTTTTCAGGGTCTTTGTTGGTCGTATCCAACTGAGGTTCTGGATTTGTTTTGTCCAAACCTTGTGTTCCTCCTTGTGTAGAGGATTCTGTATATGTAAGCATTTTGAGCCCTGAGTAGACTGATGCAATTCGTTAAGCAGGACAGCCAAATCTATAATTTGTTTACTTAATCTGTCAAATTCTTCATGAGAAAAATGTTAGGCCGGTCGAAGAAGACATGATTAGTTTGTAGGTTCGTGGCCTTTTGGATTTTGAGCGGTAATAAAGTAATTTGTTTCCCTACAAAAGACTTAAGTAGTTTAGTCTTAGGGATAATGTAAATTCTATCATAATGTGTCCATTTTAGGAATATTGTCCTACAAAAACGGTTGTCATTTGATAACATGTTATATATGCACAAATATTCTTCATATTTTCCATTACATAAAGATGGATATGAAATAAAATTACAAGTAATTGAAAATGGAAAGCATGAAGAGACTTTCCTCCGCGTTTAGTTTATCAGAGGCTGACCTATCTTAGGGTTACTCTCGCGGCTTTTTGGCATGAAGGTCCCTAGATCATCGTAATCTACTTAACGGGAAGTTAATCTGGTCTTTCAACTAGAGCGAATCCGGGTGGTTCCTTTCCCGATCCTCGTTGGAATTAGTCTCCCAACGAGTCCAATAATCAAACACCGACAGGATAACCTCCTGGTGGAGGAACCACACAACATACATTCACATACAACGTGTCTCACCGTTTATGAAAATGATGACATGTGCGAAGCACTAATATCACAGAAAGATATATTGCAGTGTAGTAAGTAAAATGCATTCGTACACATTTATCATAAATGTAAATGCAACATTCACACGCAAGCATATAACAGTTTTGAAAAGCTTTGTAATAGCGGCTTCAGCCCTCTTACTAGAGTCACCAACAGAGTCGCCACCTGTCGACGTCGGGATTTTTATTTGTCCATTTTCGTTTCTTGTTCTTTGGTGTTCTCATGTTATGTGAGATTTGTTTGAAAAAAACAAGTGAAAAAAGGTCTGACATGTGTAATGTCGACGATTAGACTGTAAGAGTCGCCAGTTGGTGTTTTGAACTTGTTGCACCAACGCAACCAAGAAAAGGTTTGCACATTGACCTAGTGATGTAACACTGCTAAACTGGTATGTGAAATCGAGATTCATTTGGGTTCGGCGGCTTGATTATGCGGAGGGAAGATGTTAGGCACCACCCGACATCCATGTTGCCACGGTGACCACCACTTTTCAAGAAACTGTTATATGAATGTGTGTGTGTGTGTGGATCAATGTGTAATTATTTGGAAGTAGTGCGAGGCCTCATTCACATCAATATACAAAGGGTTTAAATTTGTAAAAAAATTCAGTTTTAAACAGGATATAACAATGATGTTTTGTAAAAGTGGTTTTTTAAACCCTGTGCTCAATAGTAATTGAGACCTTTTCATACTTCCATTTTATTATTAATGTTCGGCTTGTTTGCTTTTATTTTCGAGATGCGAAGCATCTTCGAGAAAATAATATACAGTAGTGTCGAACTCCTCATGGGCATGACAGCCATCTAAGGAAATTCAAACACTGTAAATAATGTACAAGCTGCTTAAAGCTAAAAAATATCCATTACGGGAACTGAATCTAGATTTAGTGGACTGAATCTGTGATAACATAATTCCTAGGCTCACATGATCTGCATGATTTATATATGAAAAAGCGATGGCGATTATATATATATATATATATATATATATATATATATATATATACATGATCAACCACCACGAAGCACCTCCATGGGGGATCAGAAAAGTAAATAAAGGTGTAAAAAATGATCAACCGCCACGAAGTAAACTCCAGGAGGTAATAAATGTAAAGAAAGAAGTAAAGACGATCAACCGCCATGAAGTAAACTCCAGACGGGACTAAATGTAAACAAAGCAGTAAAAAGCCTCGAAGTAAACTCCAGGCCTAACAAAGATGTAGATATATATATATAAGCAATAAACGCACAAGATGTTTCTCAATCCCGACTAGGTTTATCATTTCAGCGATTTGTCGCTATATATATATAAAAGCAGTAAACGCACTAGATATAAAATCCAGGCTCATCAGACAGAGTCTGACAACAGTTTATATATATAAGTATATATATATATAAAAAGCAAGTAAACGCTCAGGACATAAGTCTAGGATCAATCGAGGCATAACTCGATAATGTTAGTCCATATATAAAATATATACATATATAAGTATATATATATAGATAAAAATGAAAACCACAGACCGAAGTTCGGCCATACACACATAATACGACTCTCAATGTGAAGAATAGTGTGTGCAAAGATGAAGAAAAAGGCTTTATAGAGTGTAAGAATGCTTATAGTGGGCAGCCAAGGCAGGCTTCTATGACTCTAGATGGATAAGCACTCAGCTCCCATCGGTAAAATATAGCTATATATGAGCTAACATGTGTTTAAAATGAGAAAGCACTCACTATGGGGTGTATAGAGCAAATTGGACAGGGCTTCCTCGCCTCTTTTTCTCTTATAAATATCCACCTTAAGCCCTCTATTTATAGACGGGGGAGCCATAGGTGTACCTGCGGCAGCCGCAGATGCACCTGCGGCTACCCGGGGTGCCCTGGGCTCTGCGAGTCCCATTGTCTTGAAGTACGTGCACTCGTGCATTGTGATGTCCGCTCGAACTTCCAGAACTTCAATCCGAGCATCCAGACGAGGTGTACAAGACCATCTTCAAATTGTTTTTGTCAAGAGTTACGCAATGACATGGGATTAGAGGTTGTACGAAGTCAGGAAGAAGGGACCATGCCCATGGTATTCAAGCTTCAAATTCTATCCGGTGTGCTGCCACACGTAATAGTCACTCGGGATTGGAACTCCGTGGCTCTTATGGGACATTGTTGTCTTAAAATGTATGTATGAAATATTGAGACGACGTTGGGGTTGAGGTGGCAAGATGATGTTTTTGCTCCTCACCGGGGTTATCTCTAGTTTGAGGCTGATAGCAGACGTTGCTCAGGGTTACATCTGAGATTGGACGGTTGCAAGTGTTTAAATTCCACAAAGTCATCTGTAAGTGTGCCTGTCTTCTTGGTGTTAGCTCCGAGTCTTTGGTATGAGTGCCTCAACGGGAGGTCTGAGATTGAAACTAATCGCATGCATTTGAAATAAGCATTTCCAGAGTTATCACCGGAACTGTAACATCACTCCTTGGGGTTATCTCCAAGGATGAAACTCAAGGTTATCTCCGAGGTTGGGATTGAGATTCCCGGTGTGTGTTCCCGAGTTGAGACTGAACTTCCGATAGTATCCGGAATGGATATGAGCTGTCTTCTAGGGTTATCTTCGAAAGACGAATCTGCCCTCCTACAATGTCAGTAACAGTTGTGCAGAAAATTTCGAGTGTCTACATCAAGCATTTGTGAGCTAGGGGTTTGTTTAGTCAATAAGTTGAGACTGGTATTGATCCGTCTTTCTTAAGCAAGCACCGACCAACGGTTTTAACTAGTTATATTTTGAATTTAGTTTGCGTGTTTATTGCTTTGAGAATATGTTCACTCTTTCAAATAGTCATTATTACAAGGTAATAAAATACTTAGACGATTATACAGTTTCGGATCTTGGATTCTGGCATGTTATCATATATTAAAAAAATAATAATAATAATTTATCGAAAGTCGTGCGGTGGGTCGAGATGGAGCGTGAACGCACTCGCCCATAAATGCAGGCCGATGTTGAGATGGATCATAAAATGCAATCACCTAATAATCTTCGAATTTCATAATGTCTAATTTGACTTAAGTTAATTATGTGGCCTTTGTTGGTCGAGTTATTAGATTCATAGGGGTGTTCTACACCTAGTGCCCTAAAGTCATCTGGCTTGGGAGTCATTGATCAAAAGCTCATTATTAGGTAGTTTTGAATAGCCTAAGGCAATTAAGGATTGCCCGAGTCAGATTTTACTATCGTCATGCTTGAGCCTTTTGATCCTTTCTTGCATTTGCGTCTTGTTCTTAATTCTTGTTGATTGTTCGAGTTGTAGAGTGAGCATATTGGTATTAACAATCGACTGTGTTAATTTAATTTTAGCTATGATTAGTTAGGATGGTTGGTCTTCACACACACACATAGAATGGATCAAATACAGTCTTATGCTTGAAATTGAATGAACCCTTATTCATATCTGTGTTTGTCCTATCCTCTGGAGTAGCTATGATTGAGCTCAGAAGCCATGATGCTAGTATCTAGTTTTATATTTCATTCGCGTGTGTTTTACCATAATTATTTTTATGTTAGATAGTTTTCTTGAGGACAAGCAAGGACTTAAGTTTGGGGGTATTTGATGAGTGTGATTTATACCTGCAAATTAGATCCTTTATTGCTTAAATAGTTGATTGAACTTCATAGATTTGATATAGCTTTTCTATGATTATAGTACTATTTTTCTTAATCGACGTGCTGCAGGGCTTAATAGGTCTTTTCCAACTCTTAGGGGGCAAAACGGATAATTTCCATACATCACCATCATTCACGGCAATGTTAGGCTTAAACACAAATGCTGCAGCTACCTCAACTGATCAACGATGACATCGATGGGTGTAGTAGTGCCACAATTCCTTCATGAACTCGTGTTGCAGCGCGACCTCTGATGTGTTTGGTGCTAACATGGTGCTTCAGCGCCATTCCAAACTCTATTCCTCGTGATCGCAAAGACGACCTCCGGTTCCCGAGCGATTACACAATTTGGATTGACCTAACTTTAAGAGGAAACTGATAGATATATATGAAAAGCTAGCCTATGTGATATAATCGGTTATCTCCCCCTCTGGAATAGTCTCTCTCTCCTCTTTTGTAATTTCTCTCTCTATGCCTTAGGTAAATAAAGTTTAGGTAGAATAGGGAGAAGTTTGAGATTACTTAGAGCATCAAGAGCAATGAGCAATACGGATTGGAAATCTTGAAAAGAGTGGAATTCATGGAGACTTAAGAGCTTTGACATAGTTTATTCTTATCCATCTGTTTCCTTTGATTTTGTAATCCATAAATGTTGTCTTTATTGCTACATATATTATGTTCAAGAACTATGAACTAAGTATTGGCTCTAAGGTTATAATGGAACCCTTTCTTAATTTATATTGATTGTCTTATTTCTTTGGTTTGCACCATATGGTTTGGTTTAATATATTCATCCTTTATGATTCTTGCTAAGACATTAGTGATGATTTTGGTAATCTATATGATGTTGAAAGAAGGATTATAGATTTACACCATAATATATTGGCATATGATTATGAGTTGTTGACTTATTTCGAAGGCATAAGTTGTGTGTAGAATAGACATATATATGCGCGTGTGTCCATGTGTGCTTTAAATCCTATTTGAGAACTTAAGCTTTAAATCCTTGACATGGTTAATTCACATACCTCGATATGAGCACTTGTGTTCTCGATCAACAAACCGTCGTGACCATCACCTAAGAGAGAAGGGTGGATGTTTTGCTCATATCTATTCCCTATTGGGGTGAAGTTATGACCTTATCTTGTAGTTCATTCATTATCATTCGTTATCCATTTACTTGCTTTGATAATTAGTTATAACTAGATAAGTCAGAGTTTAAACAAGAAATATTGCCTTCTAGACAATATCCACTCTCAATGGAGTCCTCATTACAATTATTATCACACTATTTCACGAGAATAGTGAGGGACTACCAATTATTATCCATTTTCATCCTGGGACTACTCACTCCATCACTTCATTCCCCGACTCATCCCGACTCGTTCTCATTTTCCAAAGAGAACAATGAAAGCAAAAGGGTGAGCTCAACTAGCCCAAGAAGAAATATTATGACTAAGATAATGCGAATAAATTATCCTTAGCCTTCAACAATATAACAAATAGAATATAATAAACAACAAGTTTTAGATCAACAATCTGCGGTGAATAAGAAATCCATTAGAAGAGTCAAGTAGAGCATGATATCTACTATCTTCTATGATTTAAAAATTTTCATCAACTTTATCGGCGAGACTCGACAATAAATAAACCACATCATCGAATCATCCACACTTACGGGCCAAGGATATTCATTAGTAATCATTAATGGTCCATGATTATGGGCCGGATAATCCACGGTCATAATCATACCAACAACTGTCCATCAATGCACTATGGGCCAATGAGGACTTTTACCACATCATCTGTAACATTATGGGTCATGATTATACCGAATGATCCTTGGTCATAATCATACCAATCAACAGTCCATCTATGCACGTAAGCCACAGATGACTTTCATCATAATATAAGCATGAGGATGATGACAATGATATAAGAATTCAAATGATAAATTTTTAAAGATTTATAATTTAATTTATTCAGAATTCAATAATGTCCAAATTGTCAACACGATACTTCTTTGTGGAGTAAAATTCAAGAATAATATTGTATCAAAAATAATTTGGACAGAAAATAAATTAATTTTTGTCATGAATAGTACATCGGGTGAATAGTACCCTGTGAATAGTACTTCGTGAATAGTACTTTGGGAATAGTACTCTATGAATAGTACTCTATGAATAGTACCCCATGAATAGTATTTTATGAATAGTACCCCATGAATATTACTTTATAAATAGTACCTCGTGAATAATACTTTGTGAATAGTATCCCGTGAACAGTACTCAGGCATGAAAGCTTAAAATTTAACAAGAATGTTCAGAAAAATATCCTTGTGAAACGATACTAGATGAAGCGCAAATTTCAAGGATATTCTACTAATTTCACGGAGTATAGAAGCAATACTTTAACAGAATGAGTGTAGAATTAGGAATACGAAACGAAATAATATTACTCACATACTACAGATTATGGAAAAAAAATATCATTTCTTACGAATACTGGAAAAAAATATCCCTTACCTTAGAAGAAGACTAGATACTGGAATAGTGAAGTAGCAGAATACTCTTCTTTTTTCTCTCTATAGCTTCTCTTTCTATAATTGCTCTTGTGAGTCTTAGTGAATTTGTGAGAATGAAAGAAGAATAAGCTTCTATTTATAGGAAAACATAGTTTCGATAATTGCACATTTTGGGGCATGAATTATTACAATATAGTACCTTCATCTTTTCCTCCATTTTTAATTTAGTCCTGCAGGTATTATCATACTTGCACCACCTCCACTAATAGTACATGCATGTGAATTAATAGTTCCATTCATGTGAACAAATAGTTATATGCATGTGAACTAATAGCAATTAATTGTTCATTTATCTGATTAATTACCCGATTGGTCAATTTAACCTCTAGAAAAATCAATTATTATCGATATAAATGTCGATTTCCACTAACACTAATAATTCCAACACAATGGAAATATCAAATTCATCTTTAATTAACATGAACTTATTTATCATTAATATTATAACTCACAATATTTAACAACCAGATCATTCTCAGGAAAAAGGGGGATTTTCGATAAGGATTTTCTCTACTGGCGCGCAATTAGGTGACCAAACCCCTTTCCTCGACAGAATTTTCTAGACATCGTCAATAATGCAAATAATAATATGAATAACTTTATCGTCTCAATTATTGATTTAATAATATAAAATATTATGCAGATGATACTGTGACAATAATTGAATCATTAATATGAGAGATATTATGCAGCAATTACTATAGCAATAATTGAGTATAACTGAGTGACTTCTCACGTAAGCATCAATAATTAAAGATACTGTACAATACCGTGTGGTAATATGCAACTACGCGTATTACTGTACTTTTATTACCGGGTATTTCAACAGTTAACAGTAAAACTTTCGTCGTTAGTTTTATAAAAAAGATATTTTTGTTGTTTTCAAACTCCGTCAATACTTTCGTTGTGGGGTCCACCAATGATTGTGTCATCGTACGAATATTTCCTGTTAAAATGAATATTCCCCGACCAATCAAATATTTTATAAAAACTTGCTTACATTGAAAAATTTGTAAATATTACCCACAACTATAACATTATATCAAATCCACACCATAATATTCAAAAATATATTTCGAGAAAAATTAATCTTTATTCGTAAAAGTTGGGGTCTTACATAAGCGATACAAAGTTGGTGTTTGGTAAATATTAGTAATAGTTCCTCGTGGTTACGACACATTTCTTATCACTGTATTACTTGTTAGACCGCGTATACTTGCGCGTGTTTAGTAATCGATTTTCCAACCAACAATTATAATTTCTCCTATTGAATCATTTAAATCAACACACTTCTTATTAAGCTTAATTAATTATACCAGATTGTTAGTCAAGAACACGAAAGTGAAATATGGCCATCCCTCGATGTACCATACCCAAATCACATATAATCTACAATTGATAGAATACACATGAACACCCACATTACCTAGACCACTATATGTCTATGTAATTTATAAATAATTAGGGTTTAAGCCCAAATTCTGAATTTACTATGAATGGTGCTTCGGTATATGTCTATCCTAAGCATGAATCATAATTCTATCACCATGTAGAACATACAATCACAAGCTATTAAGATCAGATCTAAACCCATACTTCGTCTTTCAAGTTCATATGGATTATCACAGTAATTGATGGCCAATTAACTAAGCAATTAAGCATGATTCTTAATAGACAATCCCATAGCAATTAATAAGACTAACAATGAAGTATATCAAAAAAAAACTAGGCAATATAATCCATTGCAATCCCAAAATAGAGTTTAACTCATAGACAAAGTAAATCCACCATCGATAAATTGAATAAATATCATAAGAATACAAATAGGAATCAAAGAGAGGAGAAGAGTAGAAAATTAAAGTGCAAATTTGTTCTCTTTCTCCATGTTTGAATCTTTAATGCTATCCAATTGCTTTAAATGTTCAGATCTAGAAAATAGCTACTAAGTCCTCTCTAATCTAATATTGAAAGTAAAAAGAAGAAAAGAGCAATCCTAAACTAAGTGATCCCCTCTCAAGTTGGAATCTCCCTTTACATACTGATATAAGTCTAATATATATGAGTCTAATTCGTATGCCTCCTTATCTAAGCAATAATCCCATTGGCTAGCTTAATTACAAGTTAGTCATGCGAAATTAGATTAGTGCAGTGCTTGTTGTCTATGTACTTTAATCCGTGCGCATTTGCTCTATGTGGGATCCAGAAGATCATGTTTTACTGCAAATTGCATTTATGTCAAAGGGAAAGTTGGGTGCAACTTCGTCGTGCACCAGCTGGCCCTAATTTGTTCTACTACAAGCTTCTGACATCTTCCATTGCATAGCTTTTTACTCCATTTCCTCCTTCCATTAACATGCCATCATGCTTAGCTCCATTTACACCAAGAGAGTTCACATTAATGAAACTACAAAAGAAAGTACAAATGCATGAAAAGCTACGAAATCAAATGATTTTAAACAACAAATTAAGTTAGTTGATACCTAAATAAGTGGTTGTAAAACCACTTATCAAATACCCCCAAACTTAAACCTTTGCTTGCCCTCAAGCAACCAAAATAAAACTAATCAAAAATTAAATGCAAAAACTACCATATATACGCAACCTACACTATCATGAAATTGAATCCAATTGTCAGCCAGAAATGAAATTTAAATGAAATGCCTCAAAAAAACTACAAGATAATCAAATAGACAAGCTACCCAAGACAAGATCATAAAGCCAGTTATTCTACAAATCTAAATCTATCAGCACTAATGTAGTGTGTGAGTGTGAAACAACCATTAAACATGTTATTGAACAAATTCTTCACATACTATACTTCTTAGGTAGAAAAACTAGTTTCAACTCAAGAGCAGCAGTAAATCAGACAAGCTCTAACCAAGACCATGCATCACTTAAGCTAAGGGTCAACATGGGGATTTATGCCTTTATTTACTCACGAGGGCGATTATCGCACTTTTTCGCGGTTATCATATTTTTATAGTTCCCATAGCTGTGCAACATCTCATTCACTTAGGCTATACAGTGCTACCTCTTAGCGATCTTTCAACCTACGACTCCCAAACCATTCAGGCTTTAGGGCGCTAGGTGTAGAGACACTCCCTCGGGCGTACTTACTCAAGTAGAAAATGCCACGAAATAAGACTACCCACGGTGTTTAATCTTATATATATATATATATCATGCACACCCACTAAAATACCCCAAACTTAAGCTTTTTACAATCCTAGCTATTACCACCTGAGTACTAACACTCTTTCATTAAAACACAGAATTCCCACCAGAAGACAAGTATGAGAAAATTTAAACTAAGCACATCATGATGGTTAGTCTAGAGTGCTAACCGGTTACGTCAGTATCAGCCAGATAAGGATTTATATTATGATATGACATCACAATCGAGCCTAAGTCTCAAATCAGTTCAAAAATCAAGTAGTTTCAATTTCCTCATATGCTAACTAAATAACAAACCAACTGAAAACTGAATTCATGCATTATGTCCTAACACAATCAACTAAAACAAAACAAAATAAACCTAAAACACAACAAAATGCAATATGACATGAATTATACTCAAATGCAAAAATAAACCTAATACCCCCAAATTTAAAAACTATAATGTCCTCATTGGAGATAAAAGGTATAGGGAACTCCCCTAGAAGTCCTCATCATCACCATCCTCCTCTCACTTGGGTGGAGTGTCTGGAGGTGGATATGGAGTAGCTGATCCAAATGTAAGAAACTGAACTCTTGCTCCCAGCTGGCTAAATGCGTCTGATAGGACTCAAGAAAACTCAGTAGTAAAGGCTTGAAAGTTTGTGTGCATCGCATCCATCCTTCTCCGGAGGTGGCGAATCTCCTGGTCTTGCCTTCCTGGAGGTGCTCTAGATGACTGAGGAGAAGTGTTGGTTTCCTCGTCTTCTTCATTATCTTCTTCTTCTTCACTCTCTGACCCATCTTCTTGCGTTATGAACCCCAATCCCCGGGGGTGATACTATGCACCATTCAAAATGGAGTATTTTCTGAATAGTGGTGTGGTCTATATCCCGCATCGGCAACTGTAGAGCCTCATTATCCCAATCAACCCCCACAGCCACACATAATCAAGTAATGATAGAAGCATGTGGTATGCCCCCTGAAGTACTCCCCCTCATATATCGCTGCATCGACTAATTGATGATGTGCTCGATGTCAATTGTTTTCATTTTCAGTATGCCATATAATAATGTGGCTCTATTAGTGATGACATCGGTGTGATGGCTTGTAGGGAGTATGCTCGCGCAAATGAAGTTATACCATGCTTTTGTATATCGACTTAGCAAGATCTGTGGGAAGTGAACTTTTCTGTCTATGCCAGCTTTGGTGGTCCATTTTATCTTATTTTGCACAGCTCCTTAACCAACTTGTCTAAGTCTGTTTCAAATCTTTATGATTCTTCCCAGTTTGCAGCACCTGATGGCAGTGTGTCAACATGAAATATTTTATTAATTGCTTGCTTAGTGTATTGTACTTGCCTTCCTCACACATATGAAATGCCATTATGAGTTTCACAAGTGTTGATGTAGAAATCTCTCACTATTGCCATTGTGGCAGCTACAGGTTTGACTACCACTAAACCCCATCCATGTGCCACAATCTGCTCTTTAAGTTTCTCATCTTCTCTCCAGGTTTGAAACCCCTCTCTGGTACAAATGATTTGCCCACCAAGACATCCATATAATAGTGTTAGGCGGAGAGATTGACAAATCTGGAGGTGTCCAGTACATCCCTATTATTACCCTCGCTCTCATGGTCATTGCTAGATGATGGAGAGGGAGTACGAATTCTCTTGGGGGCCATAGATTGAGAAATGTGGATTTGGAATGCATTGACAAGGGAAGCCCTAACCTCTAGTTAAACTTTAATGGAACAGGTGGTGTGCAAAACTTAAAGTACCTTGATTGTGCTCACGTATTCGGTACTTTCTTAAGGAATGAAGAAGTTAGGGTTTATGGTTGAGAGAGAGTGGTGGTGAGATGGAATCTAAAGGTTGAAGGATCTTAGATTGGATTCAGTAGAGGAGCAGTAGCAGGGGAGATTGTATAGGGTTTGGTTTTTACAGAGAAAGGAAGTTGAGAGTTTCGAAGGTTAGAGTGAAATGAAAGTATGTAATATATCGTCTCCTTGTTTATTTTTTTAAAAAAATTTGACTGCATGCTCGGGCGCAACTGCACTAGAATTGGCTCTGAAGGGGGTGCAGTTGCGCTGTGTATTTTTCTGCTCTACCATGTGGTGCAAATTACTACCGTAGTTTTAGCTTATGCATAAGCGCAATAGGCTAAGCCTTTGCCCATTCTGCTAACTATTCTTTCTATCATGTTCTGAAATGTTGTGACTTGATGTTTGAACTTCTCACACTGCTACCCAATTGATTATTCCTGGAAAGGTTCAAAATGAACTATCATACCTTATTAAATTCTAACCAACACTTGCTATTAAAATTTAATTAACTAAATTAAGGATGAACTTATTAATTAAAGTAGTAAGAATTAAACAAAGGGGAAAGAAAATGATAAAATGAAGGTAACGGAGAATTAAACAAATAGGGAGAGAGAGAGAGAGAGAGATTTGATGGGGTGCCTCCCATTAACTGCTTGGTTTATAGTCCATTAGCTGGACTATTTTCTTGACACCGCTATCTAATTCCTCTACGATAAGCTAAGAACCCTCCATCCATTAGAACTGCAATGTGTGTTGGTAGGTTCCCTATCGTGAGAGTCTTCAAATTGAAGCCAACTAGCATATTTCTTCTACATGATGCCCCCATTTCAATTTTATAGTTAGGTGCTTCTTCCGTTATATTTGTGCATAGATTTTTGCATTGAGGCATGAAAAATACAACGGGCTTTTCCTCTTCGATTTTCTCTTCTTTAGCCCACCATGGTTTGTAACACTCCTCATTATCATAAAGATCTATTCCTTGAATGTGACTACCAAGGGGACATGGGTGTGTAAATTTCACTAGAATTTTTAACTCTAACTGAGAAGGCACTTGGGTTATTATGAAAGTCATCTAATATTCTTCATTTTCCATATCCCCAGTTAGCTTATCAATGTCCACTCGTTTCAATTCATATAGTTTCATCATCCACATCATTATACCAATTGTTTTTAGGACGATTGTTCAAGGCTTCGAACATTCGATCCATATGATTCTGATGATTTCGAATTGACATTTCTTGCTCAATCATCTTCTCATCAGTTAACGCTATGAACTTGAACCACAAATCCTCCAGTCCTGAATTATCTTTTTCAATTTCAAAATTTATGTATTGAGGACCATTCATTGACAGATTAATGAGTTGTTCCATATGTCTATTAAGATTTTGGGTTGATAACTCCTGGTTCATCATCATCTCTTCCTGGTCTGCTATGATCTTTGACATGAATTCCTTCAACTTTGAATTTTCTTCTTGTTGCATTGGAGATGGATATGAGAATTCTAATGGATATGTTGGACATGGGATGCAGTATTGGTCTTGATAGTTATAACTCTATGTAGAATCTGGGTGATACCCCCAACCTTGATGATAATTGGGATAAGCATCGTTGTTGTGGTAATCACCCCTATACTGTATTGGTCCAAATCTAACGGTGCAATGATGACTCTGATGATTGCCCGCACAATAATTATAAACTACTGTAATATTTCAACTACGTTGGGCTGTAAGAACATCCAACCACTTTGAAAGTGTTTCCATTTGTGCTGACAATGCAGAAAATACATTGAGTCCATCAATTCTTTTGTCCCTTGATTGAGTCATAGTGTTGGGTAAAATATAATTATGCACAACACGCAAGTATATGTGGTCAACAAGTAATACAGTAATAAGTCAAGTATCGTTCCCACAGAGATAAATTAGCAAATACCTTAACTTACAATTATCAATCTTTTATTATCCCTAATTTTATTAAACAAACCAAATCAATAATTTAAATTATCAAAACTAAAATTAAGAATAATTAAATTAGCACAAAATAACCACGAATATCAAAATCTAAATTTTAAACAATTAATGGAGAATTAGACTTATGATTTCACCCTAAGCGTCACTTTGATTTTAACACCTTTATTCCAATTCAACGCACTATCCCAGTTTATTAATCAAGAACACGAACGTAGTATTAACCACCTCTCGATGCACTAATACCATATTAACTTCAATCCATAATTAAGATAGAAATCTGTTAAACACCTTAATCAACTAACCCATTATATCTCTATGTGAATTACAATTGAAGAAGGTTGAAGAATAAGTTCTCTATCCGATTACATTCAGAGTCAAGCATATCTCTACCTTAACACACATCAAGTTTAAGCTACTAACAAAATCCTGAACACATGCTATATTAACTAGGTCTAGAATTGAATATCCTCTCTCGATTCCACCCAACTCCACAAAGAATTGTTGATCAGGCAATTCATAGATTCAAGCACAAATTAATATAGATAAACTGGAGATAGCTTATTAAATTGGAAATCAAAGTTTACAAAATCAACGATTCACTCAAGGATCCATCACAAGCCTAAAAAGTGAATTAGTTCATAATAAATGAAATAAATGTTGAATAAATCATAGAAATCATTCTCTCAATTACAAATAATAATCTAACACAAAGAATATTAGAAAACACCCTTCACGTAGACTAGAGTTGCAATTGTCTTGAAAAACTCCTCGAAATACCCCTCCACACTTGTTCTCTGGAACTCATCTTTTTTTTCTTCATAAACTGTCTTCTGTAATCTCCCTTTTTGTGTTTGATAGAGTCCGAGATATCTAGCCTCCAATTCCAGCCGCAATCTCTATCCATTAGAGTTATACTGACATGCAAAAAGCTAAAATTCGCACTCTAAAGGAATTATAATCAAACAGACACTCAGATTTCTTTCACCCTTCATTTGGTTTCTTGCCTCTGTTTTCTCGAATGAAGACCCACTTGGCGTGGGTGTAGTAACAATAATGCCCGCCTCGATGGGCTTATGTTCTGTTAATTGATTTGAAAGACCCCACTTGCCAGGGGGTTTGTATATTGTTAAGGCCATTTCGTGAATACCTCATCTAATCGACTTAGTCATGCGATCTTGAGTTGCTCCCAAATATGCTCCCTTTAAGTTCCAAATGCACCGAATACCATCAATTATACATTAAATGCCACAACCACCAACCTACACATAAAATAACATAGAATAAGTAAAAATGCACATGATTACAAGAATATAGCAACGAATAAGCATAAATTAGATATGAAATCGCGTATATAAAATACACTTATCAAAATTCCTCAAACTTAAATCGTGTTAGTCCTCGAGCATAAGACGACTACATGCAATGCAATGATATGAATACGAATTCACTTAAATACTATCAAATCCAACAATACCGCAGAATCAAAATTATCTTAACGGCCTCAGCGAAAATAAGCAACTATACAATATCAACCATCTAAAACTAATATACAAATACGCTTTAATCCTCGAATCTCAAGCCGTCATCACTAGTATAGTGTGTGTGTGTAACATCAATGATAACTGATACCGACTCAAATTCAATACATAACCAGTCTCTTAGAAGGAATCATGCAGTACTAACTTAAAAATTTCAAGAATAGCTAATTCCAACTAAAAATCAAGCAATCACAAACCTCAAGGGTTCACGCGGGGTACTTATGCTTTATTTTCATCTACGGGGGCTTTTTGCTCTTATTTCCCGTCTTCTTCATATATTTTTTGTTTCTTTTTTCTTTTTTTTTCCATTTTTTTTATCACATAGCTGTGCAATGTCTTATTCCCTTAGGCTTTTCAATGCTACCTTAACGAGCTTTCGACCAACGACTCCTAGACCATTAAGACCTTAGGGCGCTAGGTATAAAAACAATCCCCTCGGGCTTACTTGCTCAAGTAACAAAGGCCACAAAACTAGACAAGCACGTTATGGTGTTTATTAATATTTTTTTTTCTTTTTTTTAGATAAGCTTATATACCCCCACATAATCTCCCCCAAACTTAAGTTCTTGCCTAACTTTAGCCTTTACCAGCCATCCTTGTCATTTTATCATTCACTCTAGCATTATCCTTTAGAGACCATTTAGGTACCGATTTGAACTTAACCAATTAACACAGATGTTTGTTAAACGTGCTATCCTTTTATACCAATTTCAAATAAACTCAAGATTCGATTCATAAACGATCATTGTGTCATAGTTCTCATACTCAATACTATATTTGCTACTTATTTGACAATCACATCAGAGGCCCCCAATAATATGAAACTCAACATTGATAGACTTAAATAACACAATAATTACTAATTAACATTTTTTTTATATAGATGTGAATAACAAAATGCATTACACTATTATCTACTATGCAAGACCTAAACTACCATGAATGCCCTAAGCTATCATGCAATACTGAAAAAAAAATGTAATACAGAAATTTAAGTGACCAAAATTAAAAATGAATCCTAAAAGCTACAATGCATGCAAACATGAATTTAAATCCCCCAAACTTAAACAATAGAATGTCCTCATTGGATAATTGATCAAAATAAGTACATGAGGACTTCCCTATTAATGCTTAAGCTTGAGGAGGTGGTTGTTGTCCTTCTTCATCGGAATCACTCGGTGGGAACCTTGGCATTGGGTCGGGCTGTTGATATGGAAATTGTGCCGCCGGGTTGAAACTTTGAAGTGTTGTGTTCAACGAGGCAAAAGATGTATGCATAGCATCAAACATTTGCTCTTGCCTCATTGCCAATCAGCGCATTTCCCGATGAGTTGCCTTGGTGTGTGCATTCAGTTAATTTTGGAAATCAAGGAATTGAGTTCGGGACATAGCCTCGGCCTGCGGTATCTCTTCATCTCCTTGATCGCCCATTACATCATCATCATCCCCCGAGGCCTCTATAGCATCCACATCGTCTTCTGATGATGACAAAAAAATGAACCCCACTCCACGCGGGTGTGATTCACCTCCTGCCCATACAGAGTAACGCGCTATCATTCTAGAATCCAGCAGCCCGAGCGGCATTTGAGTGGGCTCGTCATCAAACCATCTAACTCCTGTTTGATGGCACAACCCACATATGAGTGATGGGTGTGGCAAGCCTCCAGAAAAATTCCCATGTAGGCACCGGCGGATGGAGAAGCAAATGATAGCTCCGACATCAATTATAAAATCTTGCACAATGGCGTACAACACCAATGCCTTCTCTTTGGTGACGTCCGAGGTTTGTTGGGACGGAAGTAATTTTGCGCAAAGGAAGGCATACCAGATTTTTCCATACCTGCTAAGGGTCTTGCTGGGGAACACGGTGCTACCCTTCCGCCCTTTCGTCCATGACGTTCCCGGCTTTGTCATCTCCATGATTATGGCATCCCAGTCAGGATCAGAATCATGAAGGTGCGCATACTGGAAATGACGAGGCACCCGCAGTTGGTAGTATGTGTTGATGGCGTCGGCACTAAACGGAACCAACCGTCCTCTCACAAATGCTTGAAATGGTTCCTTGTCCACCGCATTTACATAAAACTCCATGACAATGTTGACAACTACTGGTTCTGGCTCCTCGATGAATTTTACCCATCCCTTTTGGTAAATTTACGCCATGAGATCCCCATCATTAGGATCCGGTGCCAACCCCCGCTCCGGTGTAAGGGCTTTAGTAAGCATATAGTCATACCAGTCGGCGGTGGCGGCACTTATAAATTTTCGACGATCGAAGGTGCGGATAGGTTGGGATGGGCGTGAACTCTCCCCCCGTTGGCGTTTAGATGATGATTGTGAAGCCATTTCTCCCTATTGTTGGTTTTGCCCCAACTCTCCCCCAAACTTTTCAATTGTATTTGTCAAACTCACAATTATGCTCTCTTGTTGCCTTATATGAAGTGTAGTGTAGGAGTTTGGAAGAGTTGTTGTGGTATTTATAGATGGAGAGGGAAGGCTAGCATTGGTGGAGTGAGGAGGTGGGAAGGTGGAGAAGAGTAATTGAATATTGGGAATGTGGGGAAAGTGGGTGGTGGTTATGGAGTAGTGGGGAAGTGTAAAAGTGGGAGTTATTGGGAAGGAGAGAAGACCAGCAAACTGCCACGTCTATCAAAATGCTAGGACCCCACCATTGGCTTGTCCCCGATTTACGATTTTGAGGATCCTCACCCCGTGGGGTTATATCGCTTTTAGGGATCTACCATGCATAGTCAACGCTTCTAGTAGTCATGTTTTTCTTTATTTTAGCTTATTCTGCTGCAAAATACTCGCTTGACGATCCTTTTCCCAGCCTGCATGGAATGAAACATGAAAATTAGTGAGTCGTGGATGTCATGTCATGTTGTGGAGAGATTAACGAGATTTTATTTTATTCTTCTACCTAATAATGTAATAAAAACTATGATTAAGCAAATATGAATGGAAAATACGATAAAGAAATAAAAATTTGGTTGCCTCCCAATGAGCGCTTGATTTTAAGTCGTTCAACCTGACTACTTTCTGCTTAAGTTGTATCGGCCAACGTGATATCGATCACGTCAGTGTTGGCTTCTCCTCCCCAGTAATGCTTTAGACGGTGTCCGTTGACTTTGAATGTTTCGAGTAGATTACGACTGTAAATTTCAACTGCCCCGTGAAGGAATACTTGTTTGACTGTGAATGGTCCCGACCATCTTGATTTAAGCTTTCCCGGGAACAAACGTAACCTTGAGTTGAATAACAGTACTGATTGGCCTGGCTCGAATGTTCGACGCAAAATTTTCTGGTCGTGCCATCTTTTGACTTTTTCTTTGTATATCTTGGCATTCTCATAGGCATAAAGGCGAAACTCGTCTAGTTCATTCAACTGAAGTAGTCTCTTCTCTCCTATAGCTTTTTGATCAAAATTAAGTTTTTGCACTGCCCAATATGCCTTATGCTGTAGTTCCACCGGTAAATGACATGCCTTCCCGTACAACAGTTGATATGGTGACATCCCGATTGGCGTCTTGTATGCTGTCCGGTAAGCCCATAAAGCATCATCCAATCTAAGTGACAAATCTTTCCAACTCGGATTCACCACTTTCTCCAATATCTTTTTGACTTCTCTGTTCGATACCCCAACTTGTCCACTGGTTTCAGGGTGATATGATGTAGCTATTTTGTGGTTCACTCCATACTTGGCCAAAAGAGCAGTAAATGGTTTATTGCAAAAGTGACTACATTCGTCACTTATAATTGCTCTTGGTGTGTCAAACCTAGTGAAGATGTTCTTTTGCAGGAATTTGAGGACCACTTTGGCATCGTTTGTTGGTAGAGCTGCAGCTTCAACCCACTTTGACACGTAGTCCACTGCGAGGAGAATGTATTGATTGTTCAAGGACGATGGAAATGGTCCCATGAAATTGATACCCCGTAAATCAAAAATTTCCACTTCCAGAATCGTTTGTAAGGGCATCTCATCACGCTTCGAAATGTTTCCCACCCTTTGACACCTATCACATTCTTTGACAAACTGGTGGGCATCTTTGAATAATGTGGGCAAATAAAAACCACATTGTAGCACCTTCACTGTTGTTCTCTCACTCCCATAATGCCCGTCATATGCCGATGAGTGACACTCATGTAGGATATTCTTCACTTCGATGTGTGGGACACACCGTCGAATCACCTTGTCGGCGCACTGCTTAAACAAATATGGATCATCCCATATGTACCACTTCACGTCGTGCAGAAATTTCTTTTTCTGTTGCCTTTTGAGGTCAGGTGGTAGAATGTTGCTCACAATGAAATTTGCATAATCGTCATACCACGGAATCTCCGCTAAAATCTCAAACAATTGCTCATCCGCGAACGATTGATTGATTTCACTTTTGTTGTCTTTTTCTTTACCGTTGTTTTCCAACCTCGACAAGTGGTCAACTACTTGGTTCTTCGTCCCCTTCCTATCCTTTATTTCTAAATTGAATTCTTGCAGTAGGAGAATCCATCAGATAAGGCGTGGCTTAGAATCCTTTTTCGCTATCAAGTACCGAATCGCTGCATGGTCTGTATAGACTATCACCTTAGTCCCGATCAAGTAAGCACGAAATTTGTCAAATGCATATACCACGGCAACCAACTCCTTTTCTGTGGTTGTGTAGTTCAATTGAGTTTCTGTAAGTGTTTTGTTTGCGTAGTATATAGCGTGAAACACCTTGTCTCTCCACTGACCCAACACAGCCCCAACCTCGAAGTCGCTTGCATCACACATAAGCTCGAATGGCATGCTCCAATCCGGTGCAACTATAACGGGGGCTGTAATTAATTTCCATTTTAATAAATCAAATGTTGTCTTGCAATCTTCATCAAAGCTGAATGTCGCATCTTTCTCTAAAAGATTGCATAGGGGTTTCACAATTTTAGAGAAATCCTTTATAAACCTCCTGTAGAACCCAGCGTGTCCCAAGAAACTCCTAATACCCTTCACTGAGGTTGGTGGAGGCAATTTTTCAATTGTTTCAAGCTTTGCTTTATCGACTTCCAGCCCTTGAGTCGAGACCTTATGGCCCAAAATTATGCCCTCTTCAACCATGAAGTGGCATTTTTCCCAATTTAGAACGAGATTTGTTTCCTTGCATCTTTGCAGCACCATGACCAGATTCTTCAAACAATTATCAAAGTTGTCCCCATAAACTGAAAAGTCATCCATGAAGACCTCAACGTTTTTCTCTACCATGTCCAAAAAGATTTCCATCATACACCTTTGGAAAGTTGTCAGTGCGTTGCATAGCCCGAATGACATCCTCTTGAATGCAAATGTGATGTAAGGGCACGTAAATGTGTCTTTTCTTGATCCTCCGGAGCGATGACTATTTGTTTGTATCCCGAATACCCATCCAATAAACAGTAATACTGATGTCCCACCAATCTATCTAACATTTGGTCAATAAAGGGCAGCGGGAAATGGTCTTTACGAGTTGCCTTGTTCAATTTTCAGTAATCTATGCAAACCCGCCACCCCGTCACTGTTCTGGTTGGGATTAACTCATTGTCGTCATTCAGCCTGCCGCATTCCTCCTTTTTTTGATTTTTGCTGGATCGGACTAACCCATTTACTATCGGAAATCGGATAGATGATGCCATTGTCTAACCATTTTAAAATTTCCTTCTTTACCACTTCCTTCATAATTGGATTGAGTCACCGCTGTTGTTCCACCGTTGGTTTTGCATCATCTTCCATCAGAATTTTGTGCATACAAAATGAAGGGCTGATTCCCTTTATGTCCGTAATTGTCCATCCAATAGCTGATTTGTGTTCCCGAAGCACCCTTAGCAACTTTTCTTCCTGCAATTCATTAAGTGCAGCTAAAATAATAACAGGTAAAGAATTTAAATTGCCTAAATACGCATACCTGAGGTACTTAGGAAGTGGCTTAAGTTCCAGCTTTGGTGGCTCTTCCAATGATGGTTTCAATTTTTCTGCATTTACCTCCTCCGTGTACAGTGGCTCAAATGGGGTTCTAAATCTTGGTACTCGTGGCAATGAGTCTAGCAATTGAAGGTAATCCACCAATTTTGGATCATCGTTCTCTTCATCTCCCAATAATGTTTTTTCTAATGGATCGTTCACCAAACTTTTGTTCATGTCATCACTAATGATTTGCTCAATTAGTTCCATTCGAAAACATTCTTCCACATCCGTAGGAAATTTCATGGCCTGAAACACACTGAATTTCACTTCTTGATCTTGGACCCTCATAGTGAGTTCTCCCTTATGTACATCAATGAGTGTTCTCCCTGTAGCCAAAAATGGTCTCCCTAGGATAATTGGGATGTTCTTGTCCTCCTCAAAATCCAGAATAATAAAAGTCCGCGGGGAATATAAACTTATCCACTTTCACTAAGATGTCCTCTCTATATGCCTCTCGGATACGTGGCGACCTATCCGCCAACCTGTAGGGAGATGTTAGTAGGCCTTAACTCGGAAAACCTAATTCTAAGTACACCGACAATGGCATAAGGTTTACACTCGCCCCAAATCACATAAACACTTGTGAAATGCCTCTCCCCAATCGTACATGGAATAAGTAAAGCTCCCCGGGTCCTTGAGCTTTTGGTGGTAATTTACTGTTAATAATACCGCACTACACTCCTCATTAATGCCACCGTCTCAAAATCTTCCCATTTCTTTTCCTTGATAGAATCCCTTTCATAAATTTTGCGTAACTAGGCATTTGTTCTAGGGCCTCTGCAAATGGTATGTTAATTTAAAGTTTCTTGAAAACTTCCAAAAATTTTGAAAATTTCTTGTCTAACTTTTTTTTTTGAACTCTTTGCTGGAATGGTGGGGGAGGATAAACAACTGGTTCGTTATCTGGTCTATTCTTTTCCATCTGTTTTTCGTTCCCTTGCTTTACCTCACCCACTGTATTTTCTATTTTTGGTTCATTCTCCTTTGTAACCGAAATTTCTGGCTCTTGACCAACAAGTTGTTTTCCACTTCTTAACATAATGGCTTGATAATGCTCATGATTACCCTTAGGATTTTTCTCGGTGTCACTTGGTAGTGTTCCTTGTGGTCTGCTATTCACTGCCAATGCTATCTGACCCATCTGATTTTCTAGATTCTTGATCGCCATCTCTTGGACTTTAAACATCAAGGTGTGATTTTTTATAGCCAACTCGGTGGTAGCTGTGAATTTATCAAACTTTTCCTCCAGATCGGGTTTCCTTTCTTGATATTGAACTGGTTGTTGCTGATTCTGGAAACCTAGAGGGTATGTTTGACGTAAAGCTTGATTTTGTTGGTTGTTTCTCCATGAGAAATTCTGATGATTCCTATTTCCTTGATTGTATGCGTTCTGATATGTGTTTTGAGGAATTCTGTTGTAATTATCGATGAACTGCACCGCTGCTGGATTAATTGCACATTGCTCCGTTGGGTGTTCTTCTGCGCACAACTCACATACTATTGCCACTTGTGGTGCTTGCTGTGTTTGTTGTGTCTGTGCTGCTGCCACTTGCTCCAACTTCTTTGACATTGCAGCTATCTGTGCTTGCATTGCTGTCATATTATCTACTTCTAATACCCCAGCTGCATTCGCCTGTGTCATCCTCACTATGGGCCACTGATAGTTATTAGCAGCCATGGTTTCAATCAACTCGTATGCTTCTTCGTAACTCTTAGCCATGAACGCTCCGCCCGATGCTGCATCGATACTTGTCCTAAGATTCCCATGTAGTTCGTTGTAGAAGGTGTTCATTTGTAGACACTGGGGCAATCCATGATGAGGGCATTTTCTGAGTAGTTCTTTGTATCTCTCCCATGCCTCATATAACGACTCCCCATGTTGCTGTTCAAACATTGTAATCTCATTCCTCATCTTTGCAGTTTTCGCCAGTGGGAAGAATTTTGCAAGGAATTTCTGAGCTAAATCCTCCCAAGTTGTTATCGAACCGGACGGTAGGGAATGCAGCAAACTCTTCGCCTTGTCCCGTAGAGAGAATGGGAACAATCGAAGTCTCACCGCCTCATCCAAAACTCCATTAAACCTAAAAGTGTCGCACAATTCCAGAAAGCTGACTAAATGCTCGTTGGGATCATCGTTAGCAAATCCCCCAAACTAAACTGAATTCTGAATCATTTGTATCATCCCAGGCTTAATCTCGAATGGATTTGCTGCTATTGTTGGCCTGGTGATGCTTGAGTGCGCTTTAAAATCACCTTGGGTGTTCATAAGTCCCTCAACGCTTTTTAGATCTTCTACGCCATTACTATTTCCTCTTCCTTTTCAGGTAATTCGAATTCTTGCCTCGTTTCCTTTATCCACTTACTCAACCTCTGAAACCTTTTCTCAATGTCGTCCTCAAAAGGCAGCAAGTCTGGATTTTGGGACCGAGTTCTCATAAACTATGTCCAACACCTGAAATAAGAAGCACAATGCAAAAATAAAAATGTCTACGTAAAACTGGATTAATTAAACTGATATTGTAAAAATATTTAGAATTATAGTAAAAATATCCCCCGCAACGGCGCCAAAAACTTGTTGGGTAAAATCTAATTACGCACAACACGCAAGTATACGTGGTCAACAAGTAATACAGTAATAAGTCAAGTATCGTTCCCACAGAGATAAATTAGCAAATACCTTAACTCACAATTACCAATCTTTTATTAACCCTAATATTATTAAACAAACCAAATCAATAATTTAAATTATCAAAACTAAAATTAAGAATAATTAAATTAGCACAAAACAACCACGAATATCAAAATCTGAATTTTAAACAATTAATGGGGAATTAGACTTATGATTTCACCCTAAGCGTCACTTTGATTTTAACACCTTTATTCCAATTCAACGCACTATCCCAGTTTATTAATCAAGAACACGAACGTAGTATTAACCACCTCTCGATGCACTAATACCATATTAACTTCAATCCACAATTAAGATAGAAATCCATTAAACACCTTAATCAACTAACCCACTATATCTCTATGTGAATTATAATTGAAGAAGGTTGAAGAATAAGTTCTTTATCCAATTACATGCGGCGTCAAGCATATCTATACCTTAACACACATCAAGTTTAAGCTACTAACAAAATCCTGAACACATGCTATATTAACTAGGTCTAGAATTGAATATCCTCTCTCGATTCCACCCAACTCCACAAAGAATTGTTGATCAGGCAATTCAAAGATTCAAGCACAAATTAATATAGATAAACTGGAGATAGCTTATTAAATTGGAAATCAAAGTTTACAAAATCATCGATTCACTCAAGGATCCATCACAAGACTAAAAAGTGAATTAGTTCATAATAAATGAAATAAACGCTGAATAAATCATAGAAATCATTCTCTCAATTACAAATAATAATCTAACATAAAGAATATTAGAAAACACCCTTCACGTAGACTAGAGTTGCAATTGTCTTGAAAAACTCCTCGAAATACCCCTCCACACTTGTTCTCTGAAACTCAACTTTTTTTCTTCGTAAAATGTCTTCTATAATCTCCCTTTTAGTGTTTGATAGAGTCCTAGATATCTAGCCTCCAATTCCAGCCGCAATCTTTATCCATTAGAGTTATACTGACATGCAAAAAGCTAAAATCTGTACTCTAAAGGAAATATAATCAAACAGACACTCAGATTTCTTTCACCCGGCCCCTACGGGTTTGTACACTATATAGATGCCCACCGTGAACTTGCCTCCTGTTTTCTCGAATGAAGACCCCCTCCCTACGGGTGTGTAACAATAATGCCTTTACGTGACTTGTGTTCGTTAATCGATTTGAAAGACCCCACTTTCGGGTTTTGATATCATTATTTTATTTCCGGTAGTACCTCCTATAATCGACTTAGTCATAAAGATCTTGAGTTGCTTCCAAATATGCTCCATTTAAGTTCCAAATGCAATCAATACCATCAATTGTACGTTAAAATGCCACAACCACCAACCTACACATAAAATAACATAGAACAAGTAAAAATGCACATGATTACAAGAATATAGCAACGAATAAGCACGAATTAGATATGAAATCGCGTATATAAAACACACTTATCACATATTCGCATATGGCCATTGATAAGCAAAGTCATCCATGGTGCCTAAAAAGAGAGAAATATAAGAAGATAATTAAAATAAAATAAAATGTTTAAATTAAGACCAATTTGATTGAAATTAATGTTGGCAAAAAGTATTAAACTAATTCCCCAGCAACGACGCCAAAAACTTGTTGGTCGTATTCCCGATCAATATATGCGTGCAAGTATACATGATCAACAAGTAATAAAGAGTAAGTAAAGTATCGTTCCCATGGAGAATTAACTAATAAAGTTCACCAAGCACTAACATATAACCATTTCAGTCTTATTTAAATGATTGATTCTATACCTATATATTTAAATTGTGAAATTAAATAAGCCTAACTATCCCTAGAGTGAGACTAGATAATGAAGACTTGATATTACAATTTCTCTTATTGAATCATTTAAATCAACACACTTCCTGTTAAGCCAAATTAATCGTACCGGATTGTTAGTCGAGAACACGAAAGTGAAACATGGCCATCTTTCGATGTACCATACCCAAATCACATATAATCCACAATTGATAGAATACACATGATGTAACGACCGATAAAATTAGATTATTTGTAAATATTTTTATTTGAATAAATAATGAATAAAATTATAATATATGTTATTTATAACGAGTAAACAAGTTGAAGGTTGTTCTATAACCTAAAAGTGGAATAAAGTCGTAGTATTCTGGCTACGTGATAGAATTAAGGTGTTTGAATTTCCAAGACAAAAATAAAAGCTTTCCGAGAAATTGTAACGATCTAGAAATTTGAATATTTATTAAATTAAATAAATATTTTAAGTAATTTATTTATTGAAGAAAATAAATAATTGATGAATTGTTGTGAATTAATTTGATTAGTGTTAATTAAATTGAATAATGATAATTTATTTGGAGGATTTAATTTAAGGAAATAATTAAATTAAATCAACTGCTTAATATTTAAGGAAATAATTAAATTAAATGAATTGTTTAATTTAAAGGAAATAAATAAATTAAATAAAGTGATGTTTCTAATTTATTAATTAAATTAGATATATAATTATTTAATTATAAGTATAATGATAATAAGTTTATTATTATTTTAAGTTATTTAAATTAACTAAACTAAAGTTATTTAAATTAATCAAATTAAAGTGTGACAAGTGGAAACTATATAATACAAATATTATTAAAATAATCTAGTTGGGGAAATGGGTGGTAGCCAAACAAGGCCTTGTGGCCTTTTGTTTATTTAACTGACGTCTTTTGTTTTTTTTTAACTGAAAGAGAACGTGGGATTATGGCCAGTTATATTTTCTACGTGTCTTTTTAAGGTTAGCTATCAGTGAAGAACAGAGAGGGTTTGGAGAGTCAAGAGAGAAAAACACAGAGGAGATTGAGAGTGAGAGCTTGAGAGAATTTTCTGTAATTGTCAAGTGGAAGATAAGGGTTTGCTTATCGTTTTACTAAATCAAGGTATAAATTATTCTTGATTTTAACTCTTAATTTGGGTATTATATATTATATATGATTTGGAAATCACATGAATTGTGATATATATATGTTTATAGTCTTACGAAATCTGTTAATCATCATAGATGATTGTTACTTGTTTGTCCAACACGTGAAATTGGGTTGTAGTAGAAGATTCCAAATAACAGTGTTTATATTCATATAATATGGCTTTAGAAAGTATAAAATTTGATGCTCTATATGTGTTATAATCTATAACTTGTTATTGGATTATGTTAGTAGGTTAAGAAACGAAAGCAACATAGTTTAAATAATGTTAATTGATTAAGAAACGAGTTCGTGGCGATCAAATTCGTTAAAAGTGTAAAAATGAAGAAATTTAGAAAAACTATGGTTTTGATTCTTCAAATTTGTGTATATATGATGTTTGTGTAGTTAGAATGATGAATAACACGATTAACTATGATATTACAAAGTTTTAGATGTTGAAGTGTGTTGAAATTCTGTGGAATTGGGATTTTTGGCCTATAACAAAGTCTAAGTTTGTGTTCTATAAAACCGAAATTGATGCGTCACGCGTGGCGCTACTGTCTCAATCGCGCTAATGTCGCCTTGACGTCTTTGCTCTTAAGCGCAAGCGTCTTCTTCATTCTGCATGGTACCAGAATCCAGTGTAAAAGCGGCGCTATCGCATACAAAGAGTCGATCGAACCTAGTAATGAGCTGATAACAATATAGCTTGGAAATTGTTAACTTAACATAATTTAATGGATTGTAAAGGACCAAAAACATGTTACAAGGCATAGTAGTGTATTGTAATCGCAACGCCAAAATTATAGATTATGAATTAGTAAGTTGTAAAAGTTCGTAATGTTATGTCATTTGAATTGAAATTGTTTTACAATCACCATGTCATATACTATGATATAATTGAGAATTCAGTTTTGTGTTACGTGAATGAGTAGGATAATCAAGTCCTAAGTTAAGGATTATAGACTTGATTAAAATGAAAACTAAACTAGTGAAATGGATGTTAATGTAACTAATTGTTGTTGCGATTTCAATGATATATGTAGGGTAATTGGCGAATATTAGTACTTGTGTAGCTTACATACAGGCAAATTTCTTACCCTAAACTTTCGTTGAGCAAGTTCATAACTTCATTTTCTTTATAAGAATGGAAGCTTTCTATTCCTAAATTATCACTGTACAAGTTTCTAAATTCTATGTTAAAGTTGAGCAAAACTAATCTATCTTGTGTATGACTGTACAAGCTCTTGTAACCCAATTCGTTACATCGAGCAAGTTTCATTTTCCATAATGTTATTCAAAGCATATGTTGTTTTAGTACATCGATTCAAAGGAGATTGTTCTAACTCTTTTGAATATAGCACTTTGCAGGTGTATAATGTTCACTCAATTATATATTGTTGTTATTCGATCTTTGACCTTGATAACCTTGTTCAATTATATATTGATTATATTAAACCTCCAAGTAATAAACAAACTCTTATTGATTGAACTAGTCTATTATGGAATAGTGTTCGAAAATTCTAGAACCACTGATAAGTTAGTTCCGAGATAAACTTTCTTTAGTGCGAAAATTCTAAATTCAAACTGAGACGAACAACCCTAACATAGGGGATTTTGTACGTGTAATGTTTAGATGTTTGTGCACAATACATGGTACAAAGGGTTGATCCCCCTAAGTACGTTAAGAAGGGTCTGTACAGTCTAAATGACTATTAAGGTTGAGGTATTAATACCTAAATTGTGACAACCCGATAAATTTGAAAATTATTAAAATCTTAAATGATTGATTTAAGGTCAAATATTTGACCTAGACAGAGAATAAGTGTATGTGTTTGATGTTTTCAGAAAGGAATTTTGAGGATTTAAAATTTCTTTTAGTGAATTATTCAGGATTAAGGGTATATGAGTATATGTTCAGGATTACGGTATCATGTGTACAGAATGTGGTTAAGGGTCAAGTGTTGACAAAATAAATTATATTTGTGTCAAACCCTAATATTATTTAGAACGTCAACGTTTAGATAGAAAATTATAACGATTTATAAGAAACCCTAGAAATCGGTTCTGGAAACCCTAATTTCAGTTCCGGAAATCCGAAACCCTAATTCGATATTTGAAAACTCTAATCCGAGAAATTATCGGATAAGTATAATGCTTAAGTGCTATTAATTATAATATTAATTAGGGTAAAGCTTAATTAAATTAGCAAACCCTAATTTTAAATTTTGGAACCCTAATTGTTCTATCAGGAACCCTAATGTACAGTTATGGGATTTTAATTGCAAAAATCTAAAGTGCTAAACCCTAAGGGTTGTAGCTAATGTCTAGAATGCCCTTGAGGTTGAAAGTGAGAAGTCTAAATTACCCGTGTGCATTATTAAAGGTAGTAATCAATTATTGGTATAGAAATTACCATTTTACCCTTTTGTCTTATTTGTGAATTATTAGAAGCAATCTTGCAAATCTAGCAAGTCTAATTGGGTTAAGAAAATAAATGTGCATGAGTAAGAATTTATGTTATAATTGAGGAAATGAAAACCCTAATTAAATTATTTGGGTTGGATAAGAATTTAAGGTATTGGACTATGTATATTTTATAGCCCAAGTGTTGGCCCAATGAAATTTGTTAGAGGCCCAATCAATACATTAAAGGAATGGCCCAAATATTTTTATTGTTAAGCCCAAAAGATTTAAGAGTGACCCAAACTTGGAGCCCAATTGAAGGAAGGGCATGATGGACATTTGATAATATTAAGAGTGTTGGGCTATGATTGATTTACATGGCCTAAAGAATTAAATTTTTTATGTCCAATAGATTAATTTGCAAAGCCCAAAACATTAAAGGAATGGCCCAACTTTTAGCCCAAGTGGGAGAGAACTTTTCAGACATTTAGTAAATCAAACAAAGCATAAAAGGAGATTAATTTTGGGCAAGTCTAAGGCCAAGTGGCCGGTTATTAGAGAGGAAAAAGGAGGGGAGGGGGGGAATGTAATAATTTCCTACTTTAGTGGTTCACCCACTCCTACCAACTCCCCCTATGTGTCCTCATTTAATTTAGCCAACACTTTGGCATTTCTTCCAAGTAAAAGCTTGGTGGTTTAATGAGAGAAAGAGAAAGAGAGAGTGAGTGGGGAGATGATTATTAGATATACAATTATATCTATACATTTTTACAAAGTCACAAAAGTTATTTCTCTCTCATATTATTATTTCCAAGTTAGCTAGCAAAATAAAATCATGAGAGAGAGGAAGAAGTGGTGTTCGACCACTCCCATGGAGGGAGAAGAGAGGGTCCTTGGATGTCCAATAATTTAATCTCCTACTTTGGAAAGCAAAGAAAGAGGGCCACCAAAAGCTAGAGGATTATAACTAAAGGTATGAAAATTTCCTAAACTCAAAACTCTAGTTAGTTTATGTGTTTTGTTATGGTTGTTTTAGACCAAGTGTTGAACTTATGATTTTGAACCATATGAGGGAAGGTCTACATAATATATGATATTTTATGGTTAGATCTTGCCATTTTTAAGGTTGATGAGCTTGAACAAAGAAGAAGAACCAAAACAGTTTTTTTTAAATGAATTGGTAACTGCTGCCCCTAAACAGAAAATTCCGGATTTGTTTGGATGGTCTAAAAATTCTGGACTTTTGATATGTTGTAGTACACTAAATAAGCTTTCCATAGACTCCAGAACGGACTAATTCGGATTCCGGATGAAGTAGTTATGACGTTCGGAAGAAGCATAATCAAAACTGCGAAAACAAAATTTTTGGAGAAACCAAGCATGATATGGAAATGACCTTATCTCTCATTCTACTTTGAATTTTGAGTGTGGTCAATTTGTGGAGCTAGATATATGTGTTAAGGATAAAACCCCTTTGGAATCACTCAATTAGGTTGAAAAATGAGCAAGTTATGGAATTTCTCCCAAACTACTCAAAGGTAAGAAAAACTGTTAGAGCAACAGTTTTTAACAGCCACTTCCGGGCTAATTTCCGAGAGCTTAACATGTCCAAATATGGATTGTGATAGATGAAAATTGTAGATCGGAAAGATACGAATCCAACAAAATTGACGGATCATTAATCGGAGTTATAGATCTCATTTTATTTAAGATTTAGTAAAGGACTCCAAAACTGTTTTTGACAAAAAGTAAGCTGCTAATATTTTGTGAGGGCTGTTTCGGTAACTTAATTTATGAAATAAATTCCGTCCTTTTGGGAAATGAAAATATATGGTATTAAGTACCTTGTGTCCAAAAATGAGCTAACTCCGACTTAAAATGACCGAGTTATGACCATTTCAATTTTTGTGATTTTTCGACGAAAACGACTATAACCGGAGTTCTACAACTCCGATTGCCACGAAATTTAAATTGGAGACTCACGATAACATGTGTAAGATTGTGTCATAAGATGGGAATTTCTAGAGTTAAGCACAAGGTAGCTAATTTCTTAAGGAATTAACTAGAAATGATTTTTGAAAAATACTAAAGGAACTTGGAAAATTATGGAAAAATAGAATTAATGCTTTAAAAATCATATAAAAATGATTTAAGTGTTATAAAAATATTTTGAGTTATAAAATATAACTTTTGATATTTTGTCATGAAAATATTAATATTTTAATATTTATAGCAATTATCGGATAATGAATTTGATTGTTTAAAAATCATAGAAATATGATTTTTAAGTATTAAAATACTTTGTGATGTTATAATTATATTATAATATTATGTTATGATTTTCATTGATATTTGGTATTAAATTAATATTAATGATCAAGAAATAATGTGGTATTTATATTAATATCGCTTATTGGTTTATGTTTTTAATTACTTTAAAAACATTTAAAGGAAATAATAAAGTATTGAAAATACTTTGAGATATTACAAATATGTTATAATATTATGACATGTAATTCATTAATGTTTAGCAATAAATAAATATTAATGATATTAGAATATTGTGGTATTTAATTCATTTAAATACGATATTAATGATTGAAAATGTTGTTAAATGATATTAATTAATTGAAATTTTTTGCAAGTTTATGAAAAATGTTTTGACTGATACTATGATTATCTAAGATTATTTTTAATTGTTTAGGCAGAGTTTAATTGAACTTAAACTCAATATTTGTCCGACTAAACCGTCGGGATGATAGAATTGTGTCGGCCCAACTCCTGAATTTGAAATAATCTCGATTTGATTCTAAGTCTTATGTGTTGTATAGACTGATAGGATTATGGGATAATGTGTTTAGGTTATTTTATACTGTAATGATATTATTCTAATATTTGGAGATCGGTATTATTTGTATTAGGTCTTCGAATAAAGCTAAGTTATATTTCGTATCGGTAATCAACGGTTCAGGCAAGTTTGTTTTTCTTAACTCTACTAAGAGTGTTTCATTTAGATATGCTTATGGTTAATCGTTACTGATTTCCATGTAGAATTGTACTCTGTACATCTTGTATGTATAAGTCAGGTATGAAAGGCTAATCACCTTCATTACCAGTTGGTCCAGATATATATTGTTCATGTTTAATACTTGTTCAGTCAAAGGTTTGTTCATGCTAATTCACAACTACAGTGTGAATTATAGCCAGCTTATTATTCAGACTCTTTTAATCATGATATATCCTTAAATTGTATTTAAACTTGCTGGGCAACTTTCATGTTCACCCTTGCTATATCATGATAAAACATTGCAGATAAAGACGAATGCTTTGGATACAAGGAAAGTTAAAGACAGATCCAGCTTAGGGTTAATATACGCGATTAGATTTGTAATAGTCTTGTATGATGATAATATCATGTGTCAGATAAGTTATGAAATGTGTATAAGTTATGGTTACTCGACCTTGGGGATAGTGTATAATATTTAATGTATAAACAATTTATGTTTATATCTTCCGCAACAGTTAAAGAAATAGCGAACCGAATCCGCGGTGATTCGAGACCCGGATTCGGGGCGCTACATAAATACCGGAGACATAGTTCATGGTCTTAAGACCATCTGATATTGATTTCGAACTTGTTTTCTATTTTTGATTCGTAGAACAAGTTCAATGTTGTTCAGCATTCATTGTTCATTCTCATGTTGTTATCATTACTATTCTCTATATTAGTGAGCAATTGTTTGCTCACTCTTGTATTTAACACTGTAGCTAAAGTTGAGAAAGTCGATGAGCCGTCTACTAGCAAAGGAAAGGGCAAGATGTCCAAGTGCTAAGGATTTATTGAATTTAGTTAAATGTTTTACTTTATGAGACTTGTTTTAATATGTGATGTATTCCGCAAACTTATGTAATAATTTTAAGGTCAGATTGCCTTAGATTGTTTTTGAGATGATGTAACCCTTTAATGGGAAAGATTATTATTTAAGTTTTTTTTAAAATTATGTCTTTATCCTTTGTGATGGGTAGTTAGATGTAATGGTTTTGGATAGTGAGCACCAAATTTTGTGGAAATGGAGTACCCGGATTTGGGGGTGTTACAGGTTGATATCGAAGCCTTAGGTTATGAACCTTAGGTGGGGAAACCTTAGGAAGTAACCCTTAAGGAAACAGAAAACATAGAGGTGTCCAACTCTTATCGAGTTTTAAGGAATGGATTAAGGTATCCATTGAAGTTAAATAATAAAAGACTTTATGTGCTATGTGTTAATAACTTATGTGCTCGCGAGTATCGAAAATGTTAAGTAAAACTTAAAATATTTTGTTGTCAGGATGTCTAACGAAGGGGGATCCAGTCCAGCTAGGGAAGCGATACCTCAGATACCTAGAGACGACGAACCCCATGATATTCACGTAGTGCGGGAGCAGTTGATTCAGGAGGATGAGCCTATAACCGTTCCTGGGGAGGATAGTTCTGAGGAGATAGAGGAGGATGATGAGGACGAGGATCATGTGGAGTTTCCACCAAACTCTATATCAGCTGAGATGTATGACGCTCTGTACGACCGTAACATAGAATTACATGACAAAGTTAAGGAGCTGAAGGAGATGATTGAGATGCATCACGCTTCGATGGAGAAGAAGGATGCGGAGATTCAAGAACTCGACTCACGCCTTGGAAACACAAAGTGGGACCTAGTTCATACCAAGGGTTAGCATGAAGACCTGTTGGCAGTAAACGAGAAGATAAAGATTGACATGGAGAAATTAAAAGATGACTTCAAAGAGGAATCAGCTAAGCGTGCAAGAGCAGAGGATGCTTGGATGAAGGCGACTCAACGTGCAGACCGTGCTGAGGCTAAGGTCCAAGTGAAGAAGGCCAAGATGAATGAGATGGATTACGCTTTTAATTCTATGATTGATAGGGCCCAGGATTGAGTCTTTTATTACCCACCTCAGTTTGAAGACTCGTCGTTGTTCATGATGGATCGTAGAATGGTTTATCGTATCATGGAGGAAGAGAGTCGAGAAGCCTTACGAGGACTTAATATGCCTAGATAGAATAACAGTGACAAAAATATGTGGTTAATTATATGAAAAAATTAACTGTGAATCCCTTATTCTGAGAGGAATAAAGGGATAGTATGAGTATGTAATCCTGAAACTTGTCTAGTTCAGGAAAGTGAATGTTAATAGCGGTTATGCTATCCTTAACATTTTTAAAATGTTATGCATGAATAAAATATTAAACTTTATTTGAAATATTATGTGTTATAGCTTTAATCTTAGAATGTTTAAGTTAAACTTCAAATACTTAAGAAGTTGAGTAATAAACTAATCAAGCGTATATTTTAACAGAGAATGCCTCCTAGAAGAAGACAACCACGTCAACAAGCACCTCCTGAGGGGTCTACTAATAATAATAATAAGGACAATGCTAATCCAGTTCAGCAGTTGATAGCTTTGTTGACGGGTGCACTTGCAAATTAACCACAAACTCAAGTCATGACCTTTAAGGAATTCAAAGCGGTTGGATCGCCAGAGTTTCAAGGGTCTATGAATCCAGTGGAAGCCCAAACCTGGATCATGAAAATGGAGAAAGTGTTCGATGTTGCTAGAGTTAACGAGGATCAGAAGACCACGTTCACAACGTTCATGCTGAAGTCTGAAGCTAGCTACTGGTGGCAGGTAAATAAGGTTCGTGGGGGACAAGGAGTGATAACATGGGATAGATTTAAGGAGATTATTTTCGAAATGTACTTTCCAGTGGGTCCTCGGAATCAGCTGGAAGTGAAATTTTTGGAGCTAAAACAAGGAACTATGATGGTGCCAGAATATGCTACAAAGTTTAACGAGTTGGCAAGGTTTGGCACATATCAAGTCAATACCGACGAGTGTAAAGTAAGAAGATTCGAACAAGGATTGAAGCCCTGACTTTACAGAAAGGTTTCAATGTTCCAGCTGAACACATTTGCGGCTGTACTGGAAAAGGCAATTATCGTGGAAGTTGGAAGCGATGCCTTGACTAAGTACAACCAAGAACAGAAGAAAAGGAAGACTGAGAATGGAAATAAGGCTGGTGGAAGTAACGTTGGAAGTAACAATCAGAAGAGGAAATGGAGCGAGAATTTGACTACGGGGGGACAGCAGGGAGATCAGCAGAAGAAAAAGTTTGAAGCTTGTGTAACATGTGGAAAGAACCATACTGGAGTATGTTTGAAGGGAAATCGAGTGTGTTTTAACTGTGGTCAGGAGGGACACATTGTACCAAACTATTTTAGTCCGAAGAAAGGAGCATGTTTTACCTGCGGTTCAAAGGATCACATGGCTCGTGATTTCCCTAAGAAGCCAATGGGAAGTTCAAGTGGTGGAAAAGAAAACAACAATGGTTGTGGTGCATTGACTATCACTGGACCAGCACAATCAAGCCGACCTACTACGAGGACTTTCAATATGACCGTACAACAGACTATCGAGATCATCAAGGTTATTCGATCGAGATTGATCGTGACACAAGATAGACAAAATAAATATGCCGATCAGCATCGACAAAATAGAGAATTCGATGTCGGTAGTTATGTTTTCCTGAAAGTGTCTCCCTGGAAGGGAAAAATTCGGTTTGGCAAGAAGGGGAAATTAAGCCCTAGGTTTATAGGACCTTTTGAATTGCTTCGAAGAGTTGGTGAAGTGGCGTACGAGGTAGCTTTACCTCCAGAGTTGGATCATATTCATAATATTTTTTATATCTCAGTATTGAGGCCATATAAGCCTGACTATAAACATGTTATCGAATATGAGCCCTTACAGTTTGAGAAAGATTTGTCATATGAAGAAGTCCCTGTTCAAATTGTTGACAGAAAAGAGCAAGTACTGAGGAATAAGGTGATACCTTCTGTTAAGGTTGTCTGGAGAAACCTGTGACGCCCCCAAATCCGGATACTTGAAACCCGAACTCAGTGCTTCACGATACCATTTCTATAAGCTGAATAATACAATAGTAATATTACATTCAAACTTAATTTACATACATCAAAGTTTACTTCCAGTGCACGAGACCTTCAAATACATTCCTTTCAATACATAAATAGATACCCAATGCAATTTATAACCATTAACTCATAATACACACTTATTCGATCGACTTTCCTTTTCCTTTGTTCGTGCTCGAGCCTTGAAAGCTTGCTCATACATAATCGAAAACATTTAATTTAAGCAAGGATGAGCATTTGAGTGCCCAAAGAAGTAATAGCAATTATATATATAAATTTGAAGAATATAAGTATTCTCTTTACATAACACTTCTACAATGAATCAAAAGTTGTGAAGTAATCTGACTTGATAAAAGATTCACATAACAACTCTCTTTCAAATTCTTGAAATGAGGCTCCACCCATGTATAGGGTTTAAGAAACATACTATGAACATTGTTTTCATTTTCAAAAGGTTTAACAGAAATTCATCCATGGCCGTCATAACTTACGGCACAAGAGGGTGATCGGCCAGATTGTACCTGTATTGATCAATACTACATAACTAGAACGACATTCATCGCTCATCCTTTGTCCGTAGAAAGCGCATAAAAATTTTCCCATTATCGGGATGTTCATACATGCCCGTTCCAAACCCAAAGGTTTTAATCTTGCTCAACAATAATATGTAATTCAACATATATGTATACGGGTAATTGACATGGTATATCAACATGTGAATAAATGCCATGATTATCCAAGTGGGGACACTTGTATAACCATTTAGAAATCAACTTAACGGAATATATATCCGAGCTAACATGTTGATAATCAAAACGTATATAATCTGCAGAGAATAGAATAATTACGAAACTTCTTACTCATGTCCATTGCATAAAAGGAAATGCAAAGGTAGGATACTTTTCGATTCTTTGATTACAAATCTCAACTTAGGTCTTATCTCTTTATCACAACCTATCAATAAACAGTCATTCGTCCGATTAGAACAATATATCATAACACATAAGTCACATCAATTATGGTCGTGACACATAATCGCAGATGATCATACTTTTAGTTCACATTCTATACTTTTATACATTTTTCAAATATCTCATCCATGTTCTTACAAAGAGTCTTTCTTTCTTTCTATTATAGGGTCCGATAAATATTTGTTGTGCATCTGACAACCTTTTTATCGGTACATCTTGAGTCTAAGACTCTTATTCTATACCTCAACATCGTAAATTATCGGACATTTTACTTTTAATCATTTTTGAATTTTTCCAAATTGAAAAATTTAAAATAAATTAAATCTGTCACTCAAGGCTTATAGTGATATAACTGTTACTATGGGTGCTCTTCACCAATTCCTGGACTTCATAACCGGTTCTCTAGTCAGCTAGTTTGACCGGATATCACTTTCAAACATCAGAATTATAAGTACATGATTTAAACATTAAACAATTCCATTATTAATAATTAATTTATATTAACTATTAATGAAACCATTGCCAAAATATAAAAGTTATTTATAATAACTCAAACTATTTTTAAAACATTTATTTTACCCTTAAATGATTTTTAAGATAATTAAAATCATTTTTAAATAATCACCATTAATATATAAATATTAATGTACTATTTATCCAAATATTAAAAGTCATTAATTATAACTTAAAATATTTTTAAATCCTTAATATTCTCTTTAAATGATTTTTAAATAAATAAAACCATTTTTAAACTATTTATTTAATATAAATATTAAATAAACTTAATATCACAAATCATTAACTAAATATCATTAATATATAAATATTAATGAAATTATCTTCTAAATATTAAAAGTTATATTTTATAACTCAAAATATTTTTTTATACCATAAAATAATTTTTCATGATTTTTCATGAATTAAAACTATTTTAAAATCATTTATTTAATATTATAATTAAATAAATATATACCTTTTATATTTCAAAAATATTAAATATTTATGAAATATACTCAAAATAATTAAAAACTATTTTTCGGACTTTAAAATAATTTTTCATAATTTATTTGGTATTTTTAATAATTAAAACTAATTTTTCTAATTTTTAAATTAATTTCCTAAAATATAAAAGATAATCGTAAGCTAAAGGCATCTATAGCGGCGTAACCGTCATATAGGTGTTCTTGAGCTTCATGTCGAATTACACAAAGGTGCTAGTTTGACCGAGCCTTAAATCCATGATCTAAATGTTTTACGGACTTGCAAAGCTTCAATGTTGTAGTACTAATGTAATACTACAACTATATACTCATTTCATGACCAAACAACAACAAATCATGAGATATGATCAATAGAAAACCTTGTCGACGTGTTCTTCATGTTTACGGGTTGCCCGAAAAACTCGGTCAACGCCACAATCACGGCGACCTTAGTGGTCTTATTCAGTCAATCAGCATATGTTATAAGTGTTTTATACGTCGGGCTATGTAGTACAACTTACGAGAGAACATGATTAAATCAAGTTTCAAGTCTAAACATTAATAATACCAAAGATATAAATCATCAAACTCTCGACAAAACTTGCATGCCAATTACGGTTTTCCGAATTTTAAAACCGATCGTCTTGTGCTACTTTGGATCTTTATATCTTTCATTCGAGTTTGATCTAAGTGATCTATTGATTCCAACTTGTAGATAACATGTAATACTACAACTCTATTACATATAAGACATATAACAACAACGAGATCCAAGAGAAAGAGGCCGGTCAAATGTGACCTCAACAATCAGTTCTTGAACATTTCGGAAACCCGAAATGTTCTTGAGCAAGCTTCTATCGATATGGTAGTTTGACCATAAATAACTTCTAATCTACAATGATATATGACCATGATTCCTTTTGCGAATAAAGACAACATACCTAAAGCTACATAAGCAAGCTTTAAACATCAAAACTCTTAACAGGATGGGATCTACAAACCTCGACATTCGTTGTCGAACACAAAATTAAAATTTCCGATTTTGAAGATCTTCAAATCCGAAAGCTTCAATGTTATGGAATCAACATCAAGCAACCCGCATCATCCTTAGACACTATAATCAACATGTTTTAACATTTAAACATAACATCTAACACCAAAAAGTTTAAGAAAAATCAAGCTAGGGTTTATACCTTTTTAAGCTTTGATTCTGATTTTTGGCTACTGATTTGTTATTGGTGTGAATGGGGCTTGTTTATAGACTGATATAATGAGAGAATTTCGTAGGTTTAGGCTAGGGAGAATGAAGCTAAGTGCTTGGGTATAAATAGGCCAAAATGGTGCATTTCTCTCTCTTGAATTCATAAAATAATGCAATGGAATGATTATAGTGGCTGATTGATGGTAATACTACAGCCCATAGGTAATTTCTAGATGGATTGGCCGGATTTTGTGGACAAGTGGTAGCAATAAGACATAATTAATGCATTTTCCCTTTCCTTTAATTTTAAAAAATAATTTTAAAATACCTTGGATGCTAAAGTGGGATGATTCCCTTGTTTGAGAGCTGATAGCATGTAGGGTAAACATGTTGGGCATCCTTGTTGCAAGATCCTATCAACAATGTAAGTAATAATACACTAAAATGACAAAAAGGGTATTTTGGTCATTTCACATATAATTCCAAGGGCATTTTTGTAAAAGGCCATTAAATGTAATATTTAACCATTAGATTATAATTCTTACCATTTACCAATTAATTTCTATCATTTGGTAAATTAAAACATTTATATAATAACGTCGTAATTAAACCCGATAATTTTAAATTAGGGTTTCCTTTAGAAAATTAGGGTTTTCTAATTAGGGTTTCTTAACGTTATCATTTAGGGTTTTCTAATTGACCATTAGGGTTCTCTAATTATCTGTGTATGATCTAACACAGTCATTACGGTCTCTAACTTCAACCGATTAGGGTTGTAATAATTAGGGTTTGTCCTAGCTATCAGCGTAAAAATAGTAATTAGGGTTTTTCTTCTAATTACCGACATTCGTGCACACAGTAACTTCATATACACTGTAACTTCATATACTACTCAGTCATTTATCATAACTGAGTTTAATAATTAGGGTTTCACGGCACGGTAATATGTTATGACCTAATCGACCAATATCGTTTTCTCAATAATATCTCGTCTCATATACACACAGTACATAATTATTGTACTGTAAAATCATTATAACAATAATATAATATTATTATTATCATCTCTTGATCATAATCCCAATTCAGGGTTTGGATCTCATATCTGACTTCTCTTTCGCATATCAAGTTAAAATACTTGATTTAAATATTCTGAACAATTTATATAATAAAATATATATTATATAAGTTCTAATTATCATTTCATATATTATTTCCAATCATGTTTTCATGGAAAATAATTAATAAAAACATTTCTGCTTACAGAAATTAATTATAATTTGTAATAATTAATTATTCCAAAATTATTTCTAATTTTTTTCAAGTAATAAATATATTCATATTTATCGTTCACATTATTAGACACTTATTCTCGTCATTAAAAAAAAAAAATTTATACGCAAAATTTCTTAATTATTTTATTTAGGAAATCTCGGGTTATTACATACCACAATGCTGAAGAAGCCACGTGGGAGCTTGAAAGCGTTATGATGAAGAATTATCCTTAGTTGTTTGCTTGATTTTGGATAGCGATTCTGTGGACAGAATCTTGTTAAAGAGGGAAGAATGTAACGAATAAATTTTTCGAATTGTGATTCTGGGGACAGAATCCTTTTAAGGAGGGAAGGATGTAACGATCGAGAAATTTATAATTTAATTTAAATATTTATTGAATTAAATAAATATTTTAAGTAATTTATTTATTGAGGAAAATAAATAATTGATGAATTATGGTGAATTAATTTGATTAGTGTTAAATCAATTGCTTAATATTTAAGAAAATAATTAAATTAAATGAATTGTTTAATTTAAAGGAAATAAAGAAATTAAATAAAGTGATGTTTCTAATTTATTAATTAAATTAGATATATAATTATTTATTAATTATAAGTATAATGATAATATGATTATTATTATTATTATAAGTTATTTAAATTAACTAAACTAAAGTTATTTAAATTAATCAAATTAATGTGTGACAAGTGGAAACTATATAATATAAACATTATTAAAATAATCTAGTTGGGGGAATGGGTGGTAGCCAAACAAGGCCTTGTGGCCTTTGGTTTATTTAACTGACGTCTTTTGTTTTTTTTAAATGAAAGAGAACGTGGGATTATGGCTAGTTATATTTTTTACGCGTCTTTCTAAGGTTAGCTATCAGTAAAGAGCAGAGAGGGTTTGGAGAGAGTCAAGAGAGAAAAACACAGAGGAGATTGATAGTTAGAGCTTGAGAGAATTTTTTGTGATTGTCAAGTGGAAGAGAAGGGTTTGCTTATCGTTTTGCTAAATCAAGGTATAAATTATTCTTGATTTTAACTCTTAATTTGGGTACTATATATTCTATATGATTTGGAAATCACATGAATTGTGATATATATATATATATATATATATATATATATATATATATACGTGTGTGTGTGTGTGTATAGTCTTGCGAAATCTGTTAATCATCATAGATGATTGTTACTTGTTTGTCCAACACGTGAAATTGGGTTGTAATAGAAGATTCCAAATAACAGTGTTTATGTTCATATAATATGGCTTTAAAAAGTACAAAAGTTGATGCTCTATATGTGTTATAATCTGTAATTTGTTATTGGATTATGTTATTAGGTCAAGAAACTAAAGCGGCATAGTTTAAATTATGTTAATTGATTAAGAAACGAGTTCGTGGCGATCAAATTCGTTAAAAGTGTAAAAATGAAGAAATTTGGAAAACCTATGGTTTTGATTCTTCACATTTGTGTATATATGATGTTTGTGTAGTTAGAATGATGAATAACATGCTTAATTATGATATTACAAAGTTTTAGATGTTAAAGTGTGGTGAAATTCTGTGGAATTGGGATTTTTGGCCTATAACAGAGTCTAAGTTCGTGTTCTATAAAACTAAAATCGATGCGCATGTATCGCGTCAAGGCATTGGTATCTCTGTCTCTTAGTCTTGGGCTACTTCTTCTTTGCCATGCAGCACGCTTCTTGCCTCGCGCTGCTTTACCAGTAATTTAGTGTAAAACTGGTGCGGCCGGGCTAGTAGTCAGTCAAACCTAGTAATGAGCTGATAACAACATTGCTTGGAAATTGTGAACTGAACATAATTTAATGGTTCGTAAAGGACCTGAAACATGTTACAAGGCATAGTAGTGTATTGTAATCGCAACGCCAAAATTATAGATTATGAATTAGTAAGTTGTGAAAGTTCATAATGTGATGTCATTTGAATTGGAATTGTTTTACAATCATCATGTTGTATACTATGATATAATTGAGAATTCAGTTTCATGTTACGTGAATGAGTAGGATAATCAAGTCCTAAGTTAAGTATTATAGACTTAATTAAAATGAAAACTAAACTAGTAAAATGGATGTTAATGTAACTAATTGTTGTTGCGATTTCAATGATATATGTAGGTTAATTGGCGAATATTATTACTTGTGTAGCTTACATACAAGGCAAGTTTCTTACCCTAAACTTTCGTTGAGCAGGTTCCTAACTTCATTTTCTTTATAACAATGCAATCTTTCTATTCCTAAATTATCACTATACAAGTTTCTAAATTCTATGTTAAAGTTGAGCAAAACTAATCTATCTTGTGTATGACTGTACAAGCTCTTGTAACCCAATTTGTTACATCGAGCAAGTTTCATTTTCCTTAATGTTATTCAAAGCATATGTTGTTTTAGTACATCGATTCAATGGAGATTGTTCTAACTCTTTTGAATACAACACTTTGCTTGTGTATCATGTTCACTCAATTATATATTGTTGTTATTCGATCTTTGACCTTGATAACCTTGTTCAATTCTATATTGATTATATTAAACCTCCAAGTAATAAACAAACTCTTATTGATTGAACTAGTCTATTATGGAATAGTGTTCTAAAATTCTTGAACCACTGATAAGTTAGTTCTGAGCTAAACTTTCTTTAGTGCGGAAATTCTAAATTCAAACTGAGACGAACAACCCTAACATAGGGGATTTTATACGTGTAACGTTTAGATGTTTGTGCACAATACATGGTACAAAGATCTGATCCCCCTAAGTACGTTAAGAAGGGTCTGTATAGTCTAAATGATTGTTAAGGTTGAGGTATTAATACCTAAATACCGGAGACATAGTTCGTGGTCTTAAGACCCTCAAATATTGATTTCGAACTTATTTTTTATTTTTGATTTGTAGAACAAGTTCAATGTTGTTCAGCATTTGTTGTTCATTCTCATGTTGTTATCATTACTATTCTCTATATCAATGAGAAATTGTTTGCTCACTCTTGCATTTAACACTGCAACTAAAGTTGAGAAAGTCGATGAGCCATCTACTAGCAAAGGAAAGGGCAAGATGTCCAAGTGCTAAGGATTTATTGAATGTAGTTAAATGTTTTACTTTATGAAACTTGTTTTGATATGTGATGTATTCTGCAAACTTATGTAATAATTTTAAGGTTAGATTACCTGGGATTGTTTTTGAGATGATGTAACCCTTTAATGGGAAAGATGATTATTTAAGTTTTTTTTAAATTATGTCTTTATCCTTTATGATGGGTAGTTAGATGTAATGGTTTTGGATAGTGAGCACCAAATTCTATGGGAATGGAGTACCTGGATTTGGGGGTGTCATAGAAATTCTTCGAAAAACACTATTCATCCATTTTTGCTCAGAAATTATTTTTGAACTTCTGAGAAATACATAATGATAGAATGATAAGGAATGATGGATTATGTAATAATAATTCAGTTATGATAAACACAGTTTTTCGCATGTGTACTAAGTTCGAGAATGTTAAGGAAAGTAAAGATTGAATGAATGGCGATCGTATTTTGACCCCCCCCCCCAAATTCGGGTATCTTCCAACCCGAGAGATGGTGCTACACGGTACTCATAAATGTACATTCATTCTATTGAAACAACATCAAAATGAATGTATCAACGACAATCTTATTAAATTAATAATAATAAATCCCGTTTCGGTTCTGAAATCATTACATTCTTTGTTCATCAGAATATAATTCATACAAACATACTAGTCTATTACAGAATAAACTAATCATTCATCTTCGCCTTGCCTTTATCTTTACTAGAACCCTCGGTTAATTTCAACCTTCCTTAAGCGTAATCATATTATTCAAGCAAGAAGTGAGCATAACTAGCTCAGCAAGTCTAACAATATATTATATAAATACCACTTCAAGAATCATATGATTATTCTTCAATGACTGAATAAGTAGTTACGAAGTACTATGAAACATTGAATAGCACTTCTTATCTCATAAAATAATTCTGAAGCACATGTAGTAGCTTAAAAATTCTGAGTAGGTCCATAGACCATGAACATTGTCTTTAGTTTTTATTCATGAAATGGACAACCCGGTACTAAGACCATAAGTCTAATATTTCTTACAAGCACTTCTAGGTGATCAGCATATAGTACTCTATGTTGATCAACACTCATCCGTTAAACGTATTTACGTTTAAGTTTTGGCAACCTCGTGTGCCCATTGAATAATCGATGTAAAATACATTTGTTTATTCATACTCAGGCTTACCTTGAATCTGTACCAAATAATTAGCGTAGGATAGCGTTATCAATTCTATATTGAAAGACTTGTAAATAAATCAATCAATCTTTTAAGATCAGTCTAGCCGAGTTAAAACTGGCATCGACCTTTTCTTTAAAACCATTCATGCATCTCATAACATGAATCATTAAAAACCTGGCTAACACGAAGGTTAGACAAGCGTTAGGAAAACTTGCCTTTAGCGTCTGCTACGGTTATTACACTTTCCCTTTAAGTCCTTAAAGTCTCTATAATACATAACCACATAACATACCACATTAGGTCATAATCAGATATGTATAGTACCTAACGTATCATACCCTTCTTCTTAATCTAATTGTTCATTAGATTTGTTATCATTGGTTACGGTTAACGCATTACATTGTTCTTATGTTCACGTTCACATAATCATTAACAACTTTTAGTTGTAATTCTCAACGTTATAGTCATCATTGAAGATGCTACTTTAAGTTAATTAATTCATCATCAATCAACTATCTTTCATTTCATATACTTAATCGTACTTATTTCATTAACAAAACTCGTTTCAAGTATTTATCTGCCCTTACGACTTATTATCGTTCATAGTTTTAGTATTAATAACTTACGTTCAATTAATCTTTCTTTCAACCTTTAGTCGTTAACTTAAGGTTTTCAACATCCTAGTTGATGTCACTTTAGGTTTAGTATTGATATGACTCACCATTATCAATTTACTTTCTCTTTACATTCATACTCTTTCCTCTCTGTGCTTCCCCTAATGTTGGTATTTGCGCTTCTAACTTTTCTTCTTGGACTCATGACTGCAACGTGAGTCTTCAGTGCCTAGGACCCGGACATGGCGCTACGACGCTATCCCCTTCTCTATCGGTAGTGTTTGCCTGCGCTACCACTCTTCGATGGCTAATGGATATTCTCGACATTTGCGGCGATTACTATGCTTTGGTTGGTACTATGCTTCGACACTAGATAATTTTGACAGACTTCTTTGTTTAATGAACTTTTTGGACTCCAAATTTGATCAGTTTAAGTCCGAAATGGCTCGTTCAGAAGCCATTTTCCCATAAATCACATACTTTAAGTGTTCACGCAAGAATTTTTCATTTTTAAATCTGTTAACTCAAAATTCACCTATTAGTTCATTTTAATGAAAACGATAAACATTCGTGAACGTTAAACGCTCGTTTCTTCGTTCTAAGTCAGAATTCGGTCATTTTTGAGTCCGCAACTCTAGAATACCAAATGAGACTATTCTCCATCGAAAACCAACATTTCTGAGCTCAATGTCAAAATTTGACTTCCATTCCGAGAATTTCATAATTTCGACGATTATCGTCCAAACTCGTGAATTCTGCCATAACTTCGTTACTTAAGATTTGTTCATCATTTCAAATGGTTCCATCATACTAACATCTTAACATACATATTTCATTAACTTATATACATGATAAGTTCTTACTTGTTCTTCGTGAGTTTATAACTTATAAAAGTATAAATTGTTTATTCATGACTTATTAAAGCTTATGTCCATTGATTAGCCATTCCTACTTCTTATTAGTGTACAAGATCTACCACTACTCACATCTCTAACAATTGAAGAGAGGGAGAATCATGATTTAGGATCTTACCCTTAAAGATTACTTGATTAATCTTTGTTCTTCTTCTTGCTCCTTGAACTAACAAAGTCTAACTTTTCTAGCTTTTTCTCTCTAACCAATAAGTACTTATAATGTTGGATGAAATAAAACAACCAACAAATGAACCAACACTCCTTCTATTTATAGGAAATCCTAGATTAGGGTAGTTTAGTCTTTAAACCATCCCACCTCCTTAATCACCTCCTTACTATTCTTTTACTTAGCCACCAAGTATAAGCACTTTACTTAGCCACCAAGTATAATCACTTTACATAGCCATCAAGTTTACTTGGTCATCACATAACTTATCATTTGTTTAACCACTAAGTAATTGCACTTTACTTGGCCACCACTTTGGGTCACCCATAGGTTGCCCCATGGGTTTTAACCATCCGATAACCCATCGGTTCGATCTACGGTTTAGTTTCTTACTTTGGGCCTTAGCATTATTTCTCATTGGGCCTATCATGGGCTTGTATAATTCTAATTAGACTTTGTGACAACCGAGATTTTGTAATTTAATTTTAATATTTATTGGATTGAATAAATATTTTTTTTGATGAATTAATTATTAGATTAAATATTTAATTAATGAAATTGTGGTAGATTAATTTAATTATATGTGTTATATTTACTAAATTAATATGGAGAATTTTTATTATTCAAGTATGTAATTATGTGAGCTTATTGTAGTAAAAGAAATATTTAATAAGTCTAATAATATTTTAATTAATTTAATAATTAATTAGAGATTTAATAATTTGACATAGTTAATAAATGAGAAATTATTATTTTTTATTTAAATTAAATTAAACTAGATGTTTGAGTTATTATATAATTGGACGTGACATTATTAAACTATATTATAAGGGTTTTATTAAATTAAATGGGTATAAGCCTTTTAAGGCTAGCCAAACATGGCATTAGTGGAGGTTGGGAGCAGTTAACCCCTGATGGGTAACTGACCTCCACAACGCGTCAGTTTACATCATTTATTATACGTCTTCTTCTTTTTCTTATTATCTGCTAAGTCTGGAAAAGCAGAGAGAGAGAGTTTGAGAATTCAGAGAGAAAATTGATAATTTTTGAGGAGATTGTGAGTTTGTGATTGAAGAAGAGTTGAGAAGGAATTCATCTCCTACTAATCTACGCTTTGGGTAATTTCTTCAACCAAGTTTAATTACGTTGTTTAAGTTTTTGTAAAATAATTGGCTTTCAAGTTTCTGTAAAGTCTCTGTAATTTGGAAATGGTATTGTTATGAGAATATATGTGATGATATGCTAGCATAGCATGTATTACTATATATTATAGTTTTCCATATTATCAATTTCATAATATTATAATTATAACGTATGTTATGGATTCAAATTTTACAGAGTATAGAAATATGGCCATATGGTCCTTATACGTATATTTAATATGCCAAACATAAATTGTTCTGTAAAATTTACACACGTATATAATCATGCATGTTAAAACGAAGAAAACAAAACTTGAATGGATGGATTTGGTGTTATAACGAATCTGTAGTGTTAAATTTTATGTTTTTGTTCAAAACCTTTAAGAACATCAGGAATAGTAAACTTACATGTTTTAATTCGGTGATTATGTGTTTTAATTGGTTAAAATTGCTCTATAAAGGTTGGGTAATGATTATGTATGAATTCTAGTTTATGGGTATGTTTAATTTGATGAATTTAATGACCATGAAATGACAAATTAAATTTGATTACTGTGTTCTTCGCATAACAAGAAATTTAGAAATCTGAGTTTCATGTGGCGCTAACTCTCGAGCCTAAAACTACTCACCGCACATAGCATACACAAGTGCCACAGCACCAAAGTCCTCGCCACAAAGACCAGAGCAGCCAAGAGGAACGAAGCTTAACGCAAATGGCAACGCCACTTTGCTAGCGAAATGGTCCGTAAAAGAGTTTTTTTTTTAAATGTTCAAGTATAGCAATGTGTTGGTAACTTAAGCTAATGAGCGTAAAAACATGTTAGACATATAATGAGGTGTTAAAATAAATTCTTAACATGTCAATAACACATTTGTGTGTGAATTGAATGATTAAATGCATAATTAGTTTATTGTTCATGAAGTGTTAATTGTGACAATGCGTGTAGTAATTTGACTAAGTATAGTCATGAATTCGAGTTAGACAAAAGAATGAACTTGTGATGACTAGTACGTTATAATTGACTGGTATTGTGAACGTAAATGATATGTAGGATTTAAATCAAGGAACGAGTTTAATTAACGTGTAATCTACGCACAAGGCAAGTTTCCCAACCCTACTCGTTATCTTTATATGAGCTTATAAGTTGTCTCTTTACATCGAGCAAACTCTCGTTATTATTAATCAAGTCCATTTTATTATATTAAAATGTATTAATCTTTCAAAGTATGATTCTGTTATACAATAATTATTCTATTGTATACCTTTTGAGATTGCTATTCAATTTTAAATTATCAGTTACTGTTGAACCTTGTTAGACTAGTGAACCCTTAATGATTCGACTAGTCCATAGTTGATGAGCGTTCTAAATTTCAGAACCCTTGATGAATTATCCACGCCAAACTTTCTTTGGTGCGGACTCTAATGTCAAACTGAGATGAACAACCCTGTATGGGGGATTACTTATGCATTAGCGTTAAGATATTGTGCATGTAAGGGTTGATGGTTCTAAAAGAAGAGTCCATCCCCTAAATTAAAGGTTTCAAGAAGAAGAAGAGTCCATAGTCTTATGACCCTCAGAAGTTCTTTTGTCTCTTGCTATTCATTCTTGATTCAAAAGCTGAGTTTCCTATTTCAGAAGTCTTTGATTTATTCACATGTTATTATTCATTTGTTATATTGTTATACTTGTGGGCAATCGTTCTCACTCTTGCGTAATAATAACAATGAAGTTAAGAACAAAAGATCAGACAATCCTTCCACTAGTAAAGGCAAGGGAAAGGTTAACAAATGAGGAAGATTTGTTGTTCATATGTATTTATTTTCAGACTTGATGTTATTAAGACTTGTTATTGTTTATAATTCCGCACAGATGTTTAAGGTTAGAGTGACCTGGGATTGTATTTTTATGCAGTTGATGTAACCCAATAAGGGGAGATTTATTTATTATTTCTATCTATTGCATGGTTTGCATTTATTTATGGGTAGATAGATAGATGATATTTGTTCAGTGAACACCAAATCCCGCGGAAATGGAAATAACGGGATTTGGGGGTGTCACAGGTTGGTATCAAAGTCGTAGGTTATGAACCTTAGGTGGGGGAACAACCTTAGGTAGTAGCCTTGTAGGAGATCGAAAACATAGTGGTGGTAAACTCTTATCGAGTTATAAGAAATGAATTTCTAAATTCATTGAAGATAATAAAAGACTTTATGTGCTTATGTGTTAAATTATGTCTTCACTAGCACGGATTAGTAACTAAAACTTAAAATTTTGTTGTCAGGATGTCGGATGTTAGAGGAGCTAGTCGAGCTGGGGAGGAGGAACCCCGAGTACCTACGGAGGAGGAGCCCCGAGACATTCATGTCGTTAGGGAACAGTTGGTACAGAGAGAGCCATCTCCGTTGATCACTGTTGTTGGTCGGGAGCATGAGCCTGAGACTGATCTAGAGGAGGATTCTGATGAAGAAGAGGAGGAAGAGGAGTTCCCACCAAACTCCATTGATGTTTAGATGTATGATGCACTTTATTATCGTAATATAGAGTTGCAAGACACTGTTTAGGAGCTGAAGGAGAGGACTAATATGCAGCAGAGTACCATTGAGGAGAAGGATGGGGAAATTGTGACTCTTCATACACGTTTAGGAAACGTGGAGTGGGATTTGGTTCACGAGAAGGGTCAAATTGAGGAGAAGTCTGAAGAAATAAAAAAGTTGAAGAATGATCTGAAAGAGAGCTCGGAAAGACTGGCCTTAGCAGAGGAGGGCTGGATAAGAGAGTCACGTCGTGCTGATCTTGCAGAAGAGGATTGTCGTGCGAAGAAGGCTAAGCTTAGCGAGACGTACTCTACACTTCATAATGCAATGGATGCGGCTCAGGATCGAGTTATGAAGTATCCAATCCAATTTGAAGGTCTACCATCATACATGTTAGATCGCAGGACGATGTCCCGCATTATGGAAGAAGAACGTGGCAAGGCTATTCAGCGCCTTAATAGGCAGTGATAAGATTAGTTTAATTATGTGAAAATTATCTGGTAGTTAAAGATGTAAATTTCGATGTGTTTATAAACCAAATGAATATTTGAATGTTTTAAATCTTGTAGATTCTTTATCTCGTGATAATGGATGTAAATAGAAGTGATGCTATCTTATGATGTTAAAACTTTTGAATTGAATGAAAATGTCAAAGTTTATTTGAAATAATGTGTTAAGTGAATTATGATTAAATGTTTTAGTTAAGCCTTAAATGTTTAAGAAATTGAATAAAGACTTATAAGTGTATATTCTTAATAGAAATATGTCGCCTAGAAGAAGACAAAACCGTCAACAAGCTCAAGAAGAACCAATGAATAACAACACTGACGCCAATGCTAACCCTGTTCAGCAGTTGGTGAACCTATTAGCCGGAGCAATTAACAATCAACCACAAGTTCCACTAAACACATCGTTTAAGGATTTCAAGGCGGTAGGACAGCTAGAGTTGAAGGGTTCCATAAACCCAATCGAAGCTCAAACCTGGGTTATGGAGATGGAGAAGGTGTTCGATCTCGCTAGAGTAAGCGAAGACCAGAAGACCGCATATGCAACGTTCATGCTGAAGTCTGAAGCCAGTTATTAGTGGCAGGAAAACCAAGTACGGGGAGGAGAAGGTGTAATAACCTGGGAGAGATTTAAGGAAATGTTTTTCGAGATGTATTTTTTGACCAGCTCGCAGAACCAGATGGAGGTTCAGTTTTTGGAGTTGAAACAGGGGAGTATGTTCGTAGCAGATTATGCGGCAAGGTTCAACGAGTTGGCTAGGTTCGCCACATACCAAGTGCATACTGATGAGAGAAAGGCAAGATGTTTTGATTAGGGACTGAAGCCGTGGTTGTATAGTAAGGTGTCAATGTTCCAATTGAACACTTTTGATGGAGTATTAGAGAAGGCCATACTCGCTGAGGGTGGAAGCGATGCGGTAACTAAATATAATCAGGATCAAAAGAAGAAAAAGAGTGAGAATGAAGGAATTAGCAAGACTGGTGGGAGTAGCACGGGGGGTAGCCATAATCAGAAGAGGAAGTGGTCTGATAACTCGTCAGCTGAAAGTCAACAAGGAGGGCAGAAAAAAGAAGATCGAAGCGTGCCCAACCTACAGGAAAATTCATCTGGGAGTTTGCATGAAGGGAAAATGAGTGTGCTACAATTGTGGTCAGGAAGGCCACATAGCACCTAACTGTCCTAACCCAAAGAAGGGTGCCTACTTCACTTGTGGCTCAAAGGATCATCTTGCAAAGGATTATCTTAAGAAGGGATCTGGAGGGATGGGATCAGGAGGGAATAGAGGAAATAGCGGTGGAAGCACTCTGATTATCATCGAACCAACTTCAACCGACCGACCGACTACCAGAACATTCAACATGACAGTACAGGATGCAGTGTAGTCTCGCGATGTGGTGTCAGGTATCATTCTGATCAATAAAGTTAATGCTTATGTATTATTTGATTCAGGTAATACTTGTTCATTTATATCCGATGACTTTGCTAAGAACTTAGAATTGATTAAGGACGAGTTAGAATACCCCATGAACATAGAAATTGCGAATAGAGAAATAATCCTTGTTAAGTACGTGCATAAGAACTGTAGAGTGGATATTAATGGTAATATCATGAATATAGATCTTATCAATATTCGAGTTGGAGAATTCGATGTTATTTTGGGTATGGACTGGTTATCCAATTATGAGGCGGTAATTGACTGCCAGAAGAAGCGTATTAACCTTATAACTTCGTCAAAGGTTGTGTTTTATGGTAGTAAGTCGCCTAGACAAGCGAGTTATCTGACGATGATGCACGCCAGGAGGTTGTTAAGGCAAGGCTGTGTAGGATATCTAGCTTACATAGTCGATAGTCGTAAAGAGATCTGAAAATAGATGAGATACCAGTAGTGAGAGATTTTGTAGATGTATTTTCGGACGAATTGCCAGAACTTCCTCCAGATAAAGTAGTTGAATTCGTGATCAATTTAGCTCCAGGAACGGCTCCAATATCGAAGGCATCGTACCGAATGGAACTGGTAGAAATAAAAGAACTGATGATCCAACTACAAGAATTACTGGACAAGAAGTATATCCAACCAAGCGTATCACCGTGGGGAGCGCCGATTTTATTTGTGGAAAAAAGGATGGGACAATGCGGCTCTGCATCGACTATAGAGAACTGAATAAGGTCACGATAAAGAATAGGTATCCATTACCGCGAATCGACGACCTGTTCGATCAGTTAAAGGGAGCAAGATACTTTTCAAAGGTAGACTTGAGGAGTGGTTATCATCAACTGATGGTGACACCAGAGGATGTACCGAAGACAGCATTTAGAACAAGATATGGTCACTATAAATTTTTGGTAATGTCATTTAGTCTAACAAATGCTCCTGCAACATTTATGGGCTTAATGAATGGAGTGTTCAAACCGTTTTTGGACAAATTCGTAGTGGTATTTATAGATGACATTTTGGTATATTCAAAAATAAAGGAAGAACATGAAGAGCATTTGAGGGTGACATTAGAGACATTGAGAAGGGAGAAGTTGTATGCCAAGTTTTTGAAATGTGAATTTTGGATTGAAAGAGTACAATTTCTAGGACATGTGATCGATAGGGATGGAATTTCGATGGATCCCTCCAAAGTCGAAGCTGTGATTAATCGGGATCACCAAGATGATGCCTCGGAGTAAAAAGTTTTCTCGGATTCGCAGGTTATTACAGAAGATTCATTCAGGATTTTTCCAAGATTGCAACTCCGTTGATGAATTTGACTAGAAAATCGGTGAAATTTGTTTGGACAGAGAAGTGTGAGGAAAGATTTCAAGAATTAAAGAAGAGGTTGAGTTCAGCACATATGTTATCTCTTCCGGATGATACAGGAAATTTTGTGGTTTATAATGATGCATCGCATAAAGGACTTGGTTGTGTGCTTATGCAGAACGGTAGAGTTATTGCGTATGCGTCACGACAATTGAAGGATTATGAGAAGGGGTATCCGACCCAAGAATTGGAGTTAGCTGTAGTGGTTTTTGCTTTGAAAATCTGTAGGCACTATCTCTATAGGGAGAGGTGTGAAATATATACAGACCAAAAGAGTGAAATATATTTTTACACAAAAAGACTTGAACATGTGCCAAAGAAGGTGGTTGGAGTTAATTAAGGACAACGATTATGAGATTCTATACCATCCGGGTAAGGCAAATGTGGTTGCAGATGCCTTAAGTAGAAAGGGTCGGGAGAAACTGATGATGTTGACCGAACAGAAGGAGTTAATTTCAGCAATGGAAAAGTTGGAATTGGAAGTAAAGTGTCCTATGGAGATTGATGAGAAGCTGTTCCAGATGTAATCTGGTATAACTCTACTAGACAAGGTTAAGAAGGCTCAACTTCACGATGACGAATGTAAAACGGTGAAAAAGAAAATATCTGAAGGAACCGAATCAAGATTCAAGATGGATAAGGAAGGAATAGTAAGATTTGAGAGTAGAATTTGGGTACCTCCAGTACCAGAGATTAAGGAAGAAATTTTAAGCGAGGCTTATAACTCAAGATATTCGATTCACCCTGGTAGCACCAAGATGTACCAAGATCTTTGACAACATTTCTGGTGGCCAAATTTGAAACGAGAGGTTGTAGAATGTGTTGCCAAGTGTCTGATATGTCAGAAAGTGAAAGTAGAACATCAAAGGCCGAGTGGGTTACTACAACCTTTAGAGATTCCAGAATGGAAATGGGAGCATATTATGATGGATTTTGTGGTTGGCCTACCGAAAACTCAAAAAGGCTACGACGCAGTATGGGTTATTATTTATCGATTGACGAAATCCGCACACTTCCTTCCGATCAAAATCAGATTCAACTTAGATCAGTTGGCAAGGTTATATGTGAAAGAGATTGTTTCAAGGCACAGAGTTCCGGTGTCAATTGTTTCTGATAGAGATCCACGCTTTACGTCAAACTTCTGGAAACGTCTACAAGAATGCATGGGTACACAGTTGCGAATGAGCACGACATATCACCCTCAGACAGATGGACAAAGTGAAAGAACAATTCAGACATTAGAAGACATGTTAAGAGCTTGTATAATGGACTTTAAAAGAAATTGGGATGATCATCTACCGCTCGTAGAGTTCGGCTACAACAACAGTTACCACGCTAGTATTGGCATACCACCCTATGAAGCGTTATACGGCATAAAGTGCAGAACTCTGCTATACTGGGATGGAGTTGGTGAGAGACAATTACTAGGCCCAGAATTGGTACAACAAACAGCAAAAATAGTCAAAGTGATCCGAATAAGATTGATAGCAGCTCAAGATAGACAAAAGAAATACGTCGATCCACACTGTAAAAATGTTGAGTTCAAATCGGGTAGTTATGTGTTTTTAAAGGTCTATCCCTAGAAGGGAAAGATCAGGTTCGGAAAAAAAGGAAAATTAAGCCCAGATTCATTGGACCCTTTGAAGTTCTACAAAGGGTCGGAGAAGTTGCTTATGAGGTAGCCTTACCTCCAGCTCTAGAGAATGTCCACAACGTTTTCCATGTCTCAGTCCTACGACCCTACAAACCCGATTACAAGCACGTGATTGAATATGAACCCCTACATTTCGACAAAGACTTGTCTTACAAAGAAATTCATGTTCAAATTGTCGACAGAAAAGAGCAAGTTCTAAGAAATAAAGTAATACCTTATGTTAAGGTAATTTAGAGGAACCACAACGCTGAAGAAGCAACGTGGGAACTCGAAGAGAATATGATGAAGAATTATCCTCATTTATTTACTTAGAGTATTATAAGCGATTCTAGGGACAGAATCTTTGTAGGGGGGGGGGGAGAATGTAATGGGACAACTTGTTTAAGTTGTGATTCTGAGGATAAAATCCTTTTAAGGGGAAAAGATGTGACAACCGAGATTTTGTAATTTAATTTTAATATTTATTGGATTGAATAAATATTTTTTTTGATGAATTAATTATTAGATTAAATAATTAATTAATGAAATTGTGGTAGATTAATTTAATTATATGTGTTATATTTATTAAATTAATATGGAAAATTTTATTATTCAAGTATGTAATTATGTGAGCTTATTGTAGTAAAAGAAATATTTAATAAGCCTAATAGTATTTTAATTAATTTAATAATTAATTAAAGATTTAATAATTTTACATAGTTAATAAATGAGAATTTTTTTTAAAATTAAATTAAACTAGATGTTTGAGTTATTATCTAATTGGACGTGACATTATTAAACTATATTATAAGGGTTTTATTAAATTAAATAGGTATAAGCCTTTTAAGGCTAGCCAAACATGGCATTAGTGGAGGTTGGGAGCAGTTAACCCATGATAGGTAACTAACCTCCACAACATGTCATTTTACTTCATTTATTATACGTCTTCTTCTTTTTCTTATTATCTGCTAAGTCTAGAAAAGTAGAGAGAGAGAGAGTTTGAGAATTCAGAGAGAAAATTAATAATTTTTGAGGAGATTGTGAGTGTGTGATTGAAGAAGAGTTGAGAAGGAATTCATCTCCTACTAATCTACGCTTTGGGTAATTTCTTCAACCCAGTTTAATTACGTTGTTTAAGTTTTTGTAAAATAATTGGCTTTCAAGTTTCTGTAAAGTCTTTGTAATTTGGAAATTGTATTGTTATGAGAATATATGTGATGATATGTTAGCATAGCATGTATTACTATATATTATAGTTTTCCATATCATCAGTTTCATAATATTATACTTATAACGTATGTTATGCCTTCAAAATTTACTAAGTATAGAAATATGGCCATATGGCCCTTATACGTATATTTAATATGTCAAACATAAATTGTTCTGTAAAATTCACACACGTATATAATCATGCATGTTAAAATGAAGAAAACAAAACTTAAATGGATGGATTTTATGTTATAACGAATCCATAGTGTTAAATTTTATGTTTTTGTTCAAAACCTTCAAGAACATCAAGAAAAGTAAAATTATATGTTCTAATTCGGTGATTATGTGTTTTAATTGGTTAAAATTGCTCTATAAAGGTTTGGTAATGATTATGTATGAATTCTAGTTTATGGGTATGTTTAATTTGATGAATTTAATGACCATGAAATGACAAATTTGCCTGATTCTGTGTTCTTCGCGAACTGGAAATTTAGAAACTGGAGTTTAGCACCGCGGCGCCAACTCCAGGCCTAAAACTTCTTGGCAGAATACAGTAGCAATCAAAGTTCTCATGCATAGTACCCACATGCATGCAGTTAGCCTTGAAACGAAAGCTTAATAATGAAATATATGGCCTACTTAGCGAAATGGTCCGTAAATGATTTTTTTTTAAATGTTCAAGTTTAGCAATGTGTTGGTAACTTAATCTAATGAGCAAAAAAACATGTTAGACATATAATGAGGTGTTAAAATAAATTCTTAACATGTCAATAACACATTTGTGTGTGAATTGAATGATTGAATGCATAATTAGTTTATCGTTCATGAAGTGTTAATTGTGACAATGAGTGTAGTAATTTGACTAAGTATAGTCATGAATTCGAGTTAGACAAAAGAATGAACTTGTGATGACTAGTACGTTATAATTGACTAGTATTGTGAACGTAAATGATATGTAGGATTTAAATCTAGGAACGAGTTTAATTAACACGTAATCTACGCACAAGGCAAGTTTCCTAACCCTACTCGTTATCTTTATATGAGCTTATAAGTTGTCTCTTTACATCGAGCAAACTCTCGTTATTATTGATCAAGTCCATTTTATTATATTAAAATGTATTAATCTTTCAAAGTATGATTCTGTTATACAATAATTATTCTATTGTATACCTTTTGAGATTGCTATTCAATTTTAAATTATAAGTTACTGTTGAACCTTGTTAGACTAGTGAACCCTTAATGATTCGACTAGTCTATAGTTGATGAGCGTTCTAAATTTCAGAACCCTTGATGAATTATCCAAATCAAACTTCCTTTGGTGCGGACTCTAATGTCAAACTGAGATGAACAACCCCGTATAGGGGATTACTTATGCGTTAGTGTTAAGATATTATGCACAGTATGGTACTAAGGGCTGATCCCCCTAAGTACGAGAAGAAGAGTCCATAGTCTTATGACTATTAAAGGTTTCAAGTATAAACACTTGACAACCTAAGATATAGTTCAAGGTCTTATGACCCTCAGAAGTTCTTTTGTCTCTTGCTATTCATTCTAAGATTTGTTGTTCTTATGTATTTATTTTCAGACTTGATGTTATTAAGACTTGTTATTGTTTATGATTCTGCAAAGATATTTAAGGTTAGAGTGACATGGGATTGTATTTTTATGCAGTTGATGTAACCCTATAAGGGGAGATTTTTTTTATTATTTCTATCTATTGCATGGTTTGCATTTATTTATGGGTAGATAGATAGATGATATTTGTACAGTGAACACCAAATCCCGCAGAAATGGAAGTACCGGGATTTGGGGGTGTCACACTCTTTTATAACTTCCTACACAATCCTACAAGTCCATTATATATTCCTTAAAGCCTTAGAACGTATTATTTACGTATTAATCTCGTATTCCAACTTGTATACTTATTCATCATGTACGACATACAATCATTCATACATACTCGTATAATTCCTCGTATCATACTAGTATTCATTACCTCGTACAATACTTACGTATCATATGATATCATCGTTTAACTCATTTACGCTTAAGTATCCCTAACGTCCTCAAATTAAGTCTGCAGGCAAAAACTGTGTTTTCCATACATGAATTATTATTACATAATCCATCTCACCTCGATATTCTATCATTACGTATTTTTTGGAAGTTCAAAAAAAATTCCCGAGCAGAAATCAGTGAATAGTGTTTTTCCGGAAATTTTTCGGAAAACTTTTATTTTCGTCTTGAAAATTCAAACACTTTAATTCTACCACATAGTCAAAATCCTAACCACGTCAACACAGTCTAGGTCATAGAACGACCTTCAAATAGCTTACTCATATAAATAATCAATTAAATTCATTTAATCCACATAATCAAATAAAAATTTAATTCTCAAAAAAACATTTGATTTTCTCGGGCGTTACACGTATAATAAGAAAGTACTAGACGAGGCAACGAATACGAGTATGATACGAAGTATTTTATAAGTATATACAAAAGATAGCCTAACGCATATGATGAATGATTATACGAATTAGTATATGAGTAGAATACGAAGATTATACGTTAAAAAGCTTAAGCCAATTGTAAATGTACTAATAAAATTTGTGTAGAAATTGGGCAAGCCCAAGTGTAAGCTTGTTAAGGCCCAAAGACTATTAATGCAAGCCCAATGTAAGGCCCATAGTTAATTAAACATAAGCCCGAACTAAGAACAGGACCCGGGGATTGAACCAATGGGTCACCGGGTGAGAAAAAAAAACCATGGGGCAACCCTTGTGGGCCCCCCATGAGTGAGTCATGGCTGGCCAACTTGGTGGCCAAGAAAGAGATAGGATTTTAGTAGAGGTGGGAATAGTAAGGAGGTGGGTGATTATGACTATAATGCCCTCACTTTGGAAATCCTATAAATATGAGATCTTTGGTTCATTTGTTGCCTTGTTAATTTTCCACCAACATCTTAGAGCTAAGCAATATATTGAGAGAAAAGTAAGAGCTAGACTTTGCTAATTCAAGAAGAAGAAGAAAGAAATCTTGAACTTCAAAGTTAATGAACCTTTAAACCACTAATCTTCATCTCTTCATTGGTAGTTTGATAGAGAAGTGATTATTGTTGGAGCATGTATCATATGGAGGAACAAGGATGGCTATTAGTGGACTTAAACCTTAATAAACCATGTTACAAGTGGAATCATAATCATAGAATTATGAACTAATAAAGAACATATAAAGAATTGTCATTTTGTTGTTGATGGACAAGTTTAAAACCATCGTGTATAGGATTAGATGATATATGTTTGTTTAGTATGGTGGATGTATGAATAATGGAATGAATCCATTTGGAATGGAGTAAAAATTTTAAGTAACAAAGTTATGGCAAAATTTACGAGATTAGAAGATAATCGTTGAAATCGTGAAATTCTCGGGATAAAAGTCAAAAGTCACTGTTTAACTCAGAAACCTTGGTTTTCGATGGAGTATAGTATAACTTTGCATTTTAGAGTTGGGAACTCGAGAATGGTCGAATTCTGGCATAAAAAGAAGAAATGAGCTATGAACATTCACAAACGTTTAACAAACACATAATAAAGAACTTAAACGGTGAATTCCGTGTTAAAAGATTTAAAAATGTAAGATTTTCTAATGAAATCGTAGTGCACATGATATGTGATCTAAACGGCTTTTGAACGAGCCAATTCCGAATTATAATGAGTAAATTATGAGCCTGGAAAGATTGTAGTAGAAAACTTAGAAAAATTTCTCTGAGGGCGGGCGTATGTCAGTCATGCACCTAAGGTTATAAAGTTAGTAGCCAGCAAAGACCAAAGAAGAAACCCTTGCCAACTGTTAAGTGGTGCCACAGCGCGGCCCATAGTATAGAATGAGGCGCTGCAGTGCCGAGGCCCAGTCATAGAGACAGCTAACTCATGCCGCAGCATGAGCCATACAAAGGAAGCTGGTGCCGTAGCGCCAACACTAGGAAAATGATGGTAAAGAATAACAATGAATGTAAAAGGAAATGTAAGTTGATTGAAGGTGAATTATAACCTTAATAAACTTAAATTAACATCATTAAGGATGATAAATAACCTTAAGAATTACAACTAAAGGTTGACAAAAGTTACAAGAATGTAAACATAATGTAATACGATAAATCGTAACGAATGTTAATCGATTTAATGAATGATTAGATTGAGAAGAAGGGAAGATAGATTGGTGGCCATACTTGATTGTTTATGACCTAATATGGTATGTTATGTACTTATGTAATGTAGAATCCTTAAAGACTCAAATGGAAAGTGTATTAACTGTAGAAGACGCTGAAGGCAAGTTGTGACGCCCCCAAATCCGGGTATCTTCCAACCCGACAGATGGTGCTACACGGTACTCATAATTGTATATTCATTCTATTGAAATGACATAAAAATGTGTGAATCAACGACATTCTTATTACAATAATAATATTACATCTCGTTCCCAAGTTCTAAAACCATTACATTCTTTGTTCGTCATACTATGATATACACAACTTACTAGTTTATTACAAGGTAAACTAATCGTTCATCTTCGTCTTGCCTTTATCCTTGTCGGATCCCAAAGTTCATTCGGTCCTAGATGCATTCATATGGTTCAAGCAAGAGTGAGCATAAAAAGCTCAGCAAGTACTATAATTTCTTTTAAATAACATGCTTGAAACACAAGAATCGTATATCTTCAATAACTGAACAATAGTTATGAAGTACTATCGATAATTCAAACTAGCACTTCTTTTCCTTCAAAACGTTTTACAATAACAATATTCAGTAAAACATTAATTCTGCCTCAAAACCATGAGCGTTTCATAATTTCTTTGAAAAGGACAACCCGACACTAAGTCCGTAAGTCCGGTATATCTTATGAGCACTTCTGGGTGATCAGCCCATAGTACTCTATGTTGATCAACACTACATCCCTTAAACGTATGTACGTTTAAGTTTTGGCAACCTTGCGTGCCCATCGAATAATCGATGAAAAATACATTTATTTATTCATACTCAGGCTTACCTTGAATCCGTACCAAACAATTGGGGTAGGATAGTGTTAACAATTCTATATTGAAAGACTTGTAAATAAATCAATCAATCTTAATGATTAGTCTAGTCGAGTTAAAACTGGCATCGACATTTTCGGAAAATAATTCATGTGTGTTATAACATGAATCACTGAAAACCTGGCTAACACGAAGGTTAGACAAGCGTTTAGAAAAACCTGCCTTCAGCGTGTGCTACAGTAAAATTACTTTTCCCTTGAGTCTTATCAATGGTACTTTCAACCATAGCACCTCGCAAGAGTACCTATCAATTTGTCACCGACTTGCTTGGCATCCCTTACGGAAAGTCTAACTTCCACACATTAGTTAACCCAAATGACATAACCAAAAACTCATCATAACTATAATGATTTCTGAACGTTGTCTTAGGTACCTCATCCTTCCTTACGTTTTACCGATAATACCCCGTACACAAATTTGTCTTAGAAAAATTCTTTGCCCCCTTCAATTGATCAAATAGATCATCGATCCTGGGCCATGGGTATTTATTCTTAACCACTAATTTACTCCACTCACGGTAGTCAATACGTAAACATAACGACTAATTCCCTTTCTGAACATCCTCTTAAGTTGTGTCATCGTTAGACAACAAGAACGTCGCGGTATTTTATTACCGTAAATTACTACCTTGGATTTTCTTAGAAAACCGAAGATTCATACTTTTATTCTAACAATTTATTAAAGTTCTATGATTAATCAACCCATTCATACCGAGAATTACTTCAAATTCTCTCAACTTTATCGGTACTTATCTATCGATACTTGCTTACAGTCCTTATTCATGAAACTATTTCCACGAATATAATTAACGTAAGTTATTTCCCCATTCTTTACCTTAACGTATAAAGGTATTTATAATCCCTTCCGAGAATGAACTTAATCACTTAGAAAACTCTCATGCTATAAAAGAAAAGTAGCACTCAATCAAACAAACACATAAGCATTCATTGTATTGGCCAAGAATGATACCTTTTACTAAATCACCGATGCAACCGCATCATAGCTAACTTACCACTACTAACACCTTTACTATCATCTGACCCCTTCTTTGGGCAATTTCCTGCCATGTGGTTCAACGACCCACATACAAAACAGCCATGGTTTTTTTTGGATTAGACAATTGGGTAATATATGACCCTCCACATCCCACGATTATAACAAAACGATTTCCTTTTTCGAATGAGACTTCTAGATGAGTCTTTCCACATGCCTTACATGCTTCCATCCTATGCTTAGGTTCCTTTTGTCCCACTCCAGTATTCCTAGAGTTAAAAACTCTTTTTTTGACATACTGCCACTACCACTAGCATTCTCTGCCTTGGTTCCTCTTTCTCCCTTGCTCTTATTCTTCCTCTCTTTGTGGTATTGAGTCAACGCCTCACTACCACCCTCTGCTATAATCACCTTCTCCACAATGGTCCCGTAGGAAACACTCTGGAACACCAAAATACTACTATAGAGCCAGGGTTTCAGGTCCTGCTCAAACATACGAGCCTTCCTCTCCTCAGTGTCCACTTGATGTGGAGCAAACTTTGCCAATTCATTGAATCTGGCGGCGTACTGGGGAACCGTCATGTCCCCTAGTTTAAGTTCTAAGAACATCTTCTCCATCCTCCCTCGCATGCTTGTAGGAAAATAATTCTCGAAGAAAACCTTCTTGAACTGTTCTCACGTTAGCCCATCTGTTATAGCCCCACCGTGGTGAGCCTCCCACCAAAAGTTGGCTTCCACTTTTATCATGTAAGTCGTAAAAGAAGTCTTTTGCGCCTCACCTACATTTTATAATAGCAAACGCCTTCTCTATTTCCTTTACCCATGTCGGGACTGCTAATAGGTTCGTCGTTTCTTTGAACTCCAGCTGACCTACGCTTTTAAATTCTTTAAAGGTAGTCATTCTGGCTAACCTAGGTTCAGCGGGTACTCTACCCCCGATTTAGTTAAATGCAACCGTTAATAAATTAACGAACTCTTGCATAGGGTTGTTTTGACCCCCTTGATTTTCATTACGTGATTCTGCTTCCTGATTATGTTATCTTCTCCTTGGCGGCATTTTCTGATTAAATAGAATTTCATTATTATCTATTTACTTACTTCGTTATTATTCGTCTCATAACAACTCATACAATAACAAAGTATATTAAATGAAAACTTCATTATATTCATATGCTTCTTCATAGTCAAAACTGTTTACAATTTACTTACATAGCCCGAGGCTATTACATTTCTATCCCGCAATTGAACTTCTCAAAAGTTGGGATTTACAAAAAGACTACCCTATTATACAAAAGGGGGTTTTACGTCACAACACACATATTTATAACTCTAAACTTCTAATAATGCAAAACAGCGTCCTCATGTTTCTCATTCGTAATCTTCGTTACAGTATCCCGACTAATAGTATGTCGAGTCTGTCCCAACTCAGTTGAATAACAAGCAACTTTCAGCTTGAAATCCTTATGAGCACTCTCATGGATGTAAGACATCCGTGCAATCTTCTGGTCCTTCTCCCTCAGTTTCTTACGAAGCTCTACCACATCGTTCATATAATCCCTAACCTTATTTATCATGAGCACCTTCTCATCATGCTCTGACTCAAAATCTACTTCTGTAGACTCCTTCCCTATATAAAGAGCACTAATCTCTTCATTTTGATTCTGCACAACTGTACTCAGTTGCACATTCCTGTCAAGCACTGCCAGATATAATGATCTCATTGCATCTAGAGGTGATGACTCTAGTGCAGGTACACCCGTATCAACCGATGTTACCTCCATCCCTTCCTCCACATCGTTCATAATACTAAGTTATGACACTATATCCATATCTCCCTCGGAGTAGTCCTCCTCAAAAAAGTACTCCACTATCTCCAACTTCTCTAGAATCACTAATGGTACCTCCGCCACTGGCATAGGTACAGGCTCTACTCTATTCATAATTTCCTCGCTCACCGCGTGTATATCTCTACACATCAAGCTATCGATCGACATCCTACGATAACACATATGTTGATTAGTACATAACACACAATAGTATAAGCACAAATCACATTTAATTTATTTAGGGTTACTTTCCATCTTTTAAATCTTTCGGTACTAAGTTTACTCAATACCTTATTGACTCATTCAACTTAAGTAAAGCTCGAGTTTACTTGTTTCAGACTTTTCTTCCTTAACGAGGTTATTAGCCCAAGGTTCTTCCCTCGCTTAAGTTTTATAACCTAATGCTTTGATACCAACCTGTGACGCCCCCAAATCCGGGTATCTTCCTATCCGACAGATGGTGCTACACGGTACTCATAACTGTACATTCATTCTATTGAAACGACATCAAAATGTGTGAATCAACAACATTCTTATTACATTAATAATATTACATCTTGTTCCCAGGTTCTAAAACCATTACATTCTTTGTTCATCATACTATGGTATACACAACTTACTAGTTTATTACAAGGTAAACTAATCGTTCATCTTCGTCATGCCTTTATCCTTGTTGGATCCCTCAGTTCATTAGGTCCTAGCTCCATCATATGGTTCAAGCAAGAGTGAGCATAACAAGCTCAGCAAGTACAACAATTTCTTTTAAACAACATGCTTGAAACACAGGAATCATATATCTTCAATAACTGAACAATAGTTATGAAGTACTATCGATCATTTAAAATAACACTTATTTTCCTTCAAAACATTTTACAATAACAATATTCAGTAAAACATCAATTCTGGCTCAAGACCATGAGCGTTTCATAATTTCTTTGAAAAGGACAACCCGACACTAAGACCGTAAGTCCAGAATATCTTACGAGCACTTCTGGGTGATCAGCCTATAGTACTTTATGTTGATCAACACTACATCCCTTAAACGTATGTATGTTTAAGTTTTGGCAACCTCATGTGCCCATCGAATAATCGATGAAAAATACATTTGTTTATTCATACTCAGGCTTACCTCGAATCTGTACCAAACAATTGGCATAAGATAGCGTTAACAATTCTATATTGAAAGACTTGTAAATAAATCAATCAATATTCAAGATCAGTCTAGCCGAGTTAAAACTGGCATAGACATTTTCATAAAACAATTCTTGCGTATTATAACATGAATCACTGAAAACCTGGCTAACACGAAAGTTAGATAAGTGTTTAGAAAAACTTGCCTTCAGCGTCTGTAACGCCCCAGAAAAATCGAACATTTTGTAAATACTTTTAATAATGAATAAAATAATATTATTTATTATTATTATTATGTGTTAGTAAGATGAATGTCGTTCTATAACCTAGAAACATCGGAAAGCCGTAGTATTTTAACTATGTGGGAGAATTAAAGTGTTTGAATTTCTAAAACGAAAATAAAAGTTTTCCGAGAAATTTTCTGAAAAACACTATTCATCGATTTCTACTCGGGAATTATTTTTGAATTTCCGAGAAATACGTAACGTTATAATATCGAAGTGATATCGATTATGCAATAATAATCTAAGTATGGAAAACGTAATATTTCGCATGCGGACTTAAATTTGAGAATGTTATGAATATTAAACGTTAAGAACAAAATGTAATGATTGTATGATACGAAGTATTATACTAGTATGTATGAAGAATGGAATAACGTATGTTACGAATTAATATACGAACTAGAATACGAGAATTATACGTATGGTATAATGATAAGGCTTTTAATTAAATGGAATGAACTTGTAGGATTATTAGCATAATGGTAGAAGTCCAATGGGAAGTGATATGCAAGCCCTAGTGTTTGTTAATTAAGAGTCCATCTAATGTAATGCAAGCCCAATAAGAATTTGTTAAGTAATGAAGCATAAGCCCAATGTAATGATCCAATTGATTAGGATCCATGGTGCAACCGATGGGTAGACTTGGTGGGCAAGAACTTTATGTGGTGATCAAGCTTTGGATAAGTGTTGTGATAAGTAAGTTTACTTAGGGCCAAAGCAATGAATAGTAAGGAGGTTAGATTAAGGAGGTGGAAAGCCTAAATGACCATTCTACCCTAACTTTGAGAGCTCTATAAATAGCTAGCTCACAATTCATTTGTTGCTTGATAAAATTTTATACAACTCCTCTAAAGATAAGCAACTTAATTGTTAGAGAGAATAAGCCAGATAAGCACTTATAAGTCATTTCAACCTTTGCTAGATTTTCCAAAGAGAAGTTAAGTAATAGTCTTCAAGGGTAAGACTCATACCTATTGTCTTTGTCTCTTATATGATAGGATTGATAGAGAAGTGGGATTGTTTGTTAAAGAACATTTTATAAGTTATTGATGAATGAACTTAAGCCGAATAAGTTGAATAAGCAACTTGAACTCTAATAAGTTGATAGAATCATGAAGAACTTATCATATGTTTGTCATAGGATGTTAGTATGTTGAATATAGTATGAGAACATTGATTGATGGACTTAAGTTCATAGTAAGTCATAAGCATGAGAATTTGTAGTTAATAAGTTGATTAAGTCATTGACTTATGAGAATAAGTCAAAACCTACTTTGATGATAAGTTGGTGTGATAAGTAACTTGAAATGTTCATGTGTTGGTTAAAATTAATTTAGAATGATTAGTAATGAAGTTTTGCCGGAATTCACATGATTGGATGATAATCGTCGAATTCGTGAAATTCTCGAAATGGAAGTCGTATTTTGTGTTTGAAGTCGAAAATGTTGGTTTTCGATGGAGACAAGTCATATTTGGCATTATAGAGTTGAGGACTCAAAAATGACCGAATTTCGACTTAGAACGAAGAAACGAGCGTTGAATGTTCACGAACGTTTATCGTTTTCATTAAAATGAACTAATAGGTGAAATTTTAGCAAACGAAGTCAAATAGATAAAATTCTTACTTGAACATATAGACTATGTAATTTATGAACCGTAGGATTTTGAACGGGCCAATTCAGACTTATAACGAAGAAGTTATGCGTCCGTGAGTTTCGTAAAATTTTCAAATTTTGCAAACTGTCTGAGGCACAGAGTTGGCGCCGCGGCGCCAACCAAAGCCAAATGAGTGGCGCCCATGGCCAAAGACAATGTCTGTCTCGAAAGACATCGCTAACTCATGTGCAATGCGCGACCCATAGAGTAAGGACTCGCGCCATGGCCGAAAGTCCGGACTTCTCTCATTTACTCATGGCACAATACACGGGCTGAAGAGTAATGGGTGGTAGCCACAAATACCCAACCCTAGGATGTGGACAGTAATGAATACTTTCTGATATAATGTGAAAGAGAACTTATTAGTAATGAACTGAGGTATAATCATAACATTGTTAAGGCACTATTAGACATCTAATTGTATGATGATTAAAAGTTATTAATCAATTGAAAGTGAACGTAATATGAATGACGTAATGAAAAGCCGGAAACCATAATAACAGATCTAAGTCAGAATTTAAATTGAGATGAAGGGTAAGATATAATAATACGCCTACTTGATTTTATGTGACCTAATTTGGTACGTTACATGATCATATATTGTAGAGACTTAGAGACCTAAAGTTTATGTGTGATAATCAGTAAGCAGACGCTGAAAGCAAGTATTCTAACCCTTGTTCCAGTTCAGTTTGGACAAGCTTTGTAATTCATATATTCTTTCGCATGAAGTCTTGAATGATGAAGTCTAGGGCAATCCTTTCGGCTAGACTTATATTTGGATTTCGTTAAGCATGATTAGTGTTTACCGAGTTATATAGGTATGGTTTTCAATCGAAGACCAGGTATGCTAAAATATTTTTGTCGTTTAACGACAGGCATGTGAGGTTGCCACAACTTAAACGTACATACGTTTAACAGGATGTAGTGTTGATCAACATAGAGTACTATGGGTCGATCACCCAGAAGTGCTCGTAAGCTATACCGGACATACGAACTTAGTGTCGGGTTGTCGTTCGATCTCCTACAAGGCTACTACCTAAGGTTGTTCCCCCACCTAAGGTTCATAACCTACAGCTTTGATACCAATCTGTGACACCCCCAAATCCGGTACTTCCATTTCCACAGGATTTGGTGTTCACTGTACAAATATCATCTATCTATCTACCCATAAATAAATGCAAACCATGCAATAGATACAAATAATAAATAAATCTCCCCTTATGGGGTTACATCAACTGCATAAAAATACAATCCCAGGTCACTCTAACTTTAAACATTTGTGCGAAATCATAAATAATAACAAGTCTTAATAACATCAAGCCTGAAAATAAATACATAAGAACAACAAATCTTCCTCATTTGTTAACCTTGCCCTTGCCTTTACTAGTGGAAGACTCGTCTGATGTTTCGTTCTTAACTACAATGTTATTATTACGCAAGAGTTAGCACGATTGCCCACAAGTATAACAATATAACAAATGAATAATAACATGTGAATAAATTAAAGACTTCTGAAATAGGAAACTCAGCTTTTGAATCAAGAATGAATAGCAAGAGACAAAAGAACTTCTGAGGGTCATAAGACCTTGAACTATGTCCTAGGTTGTCAAGTGTTTATACTTGAAACCTTTAACAGTCATAAGACTATGGACTCTTCTTCCCGTACTTAGGGGGATCAGCCCTTAGTGCCATACTGTGGACAATATCTTAACGCTAACGCATAAGTAATCCCCTATACAGGGTTGTTCATCTCAGTTTGACATTAGAGTTCGCACCAAAGGAATTTTGGTTTAGATAATTTATCAAGGGTTCTGAAATTTAGAACGCTCGTCAACTATGGACTAGTCGAATCATTAAGGGTTCACTAGTCTAACAAAGTTCAACAGTAACTGATAATTTAAAATTGAATAGCAATCTCAAAAGGTATACAATAGAATAATTATTGTATAACAGAATCATACTTTGAAAGATTAATACATTTTAATATAATAAAATGGACTTGATCAATAATAACGAGAGTTTGCTCGATGTAAAGAGACAACTTATAAGCTCATATAAAGATAACGAGTAAGGTTAGGAAACTTGCCTTGTGTGTAGATTACACGTTAATTAAACTCGTTCCTTGATTTAAATCCTACATATCATTTACGTTCAAAATACCAGTCAATTATAACGTACTAGTTATCACAAGTTCATTCTTTTGTCTAACTCGAATTCATGACTATACTTAGTCAAATTACTACACTCATTGTCACAATTAACACTTCATGAACGATAAACTAACTATGCATTCAATCATTCAATTCATACATAAATGTGTTATTGACATGTTAAGAATTTGTTTTAACACCTCATTATATGTCTAACAGGTTTTTATGCTCATTAGATTAAGTTACCAACCCATTGCTAGACTTGAACATTTAAAAAAAACTCATTTCTGGACCATTCTGCTAAGTGGCGCTGTGGCGCCACTGTTAAGCCTCGTTTCTTGGCATCACTTATTTGCGGCATGGACTTTAAGCCGCCAAGACGAAGTTTTTGGCTTGGAGTTGGTATTTGCATGAAACTCCGCTTTAAAATTCCAGATTCACGAAGAACACAGAATCAGGCGAATTTGTCATTTCATGGTCATTAAATGCATCAAATTAAACATACCCATAAACAAGAATTCGTACATAATCATTACCCAACCTTTATCGAGCAATTTTAACCAATTAAAACACATAATCACCGAATTAAAACATGTAATTTTACTGTTCTTGATGTTCTTAAAGGTTTAGAACAAAACATAAAATTTAACACTACGGATTCGTTATAACACCAAATCCATCCATTCAAGTTTTGTTTTCTTCGTTTTAACATGCATAATTATATATGTGTGTGAATTTTATAGAGCAATTTATGTTTGACATATTAAATATACGTATTAGGGCAATATGGCCATATTTCTATACTCTGTAAATTTTAAAGCCATAACATACGTTATAATTATAATATTATGAAACTGATGATTTGGAAAACTATAATATATAGTAATACATGCTATGCAAACATATCATCACATATATTCTCATAACAATACCATTTCCAAATTACAGAGACTTTACAGAAACTTGAAAGCCAATTATTTTACAAAAACTTAAACAACGTAATTAAACTGGGTTGAAGAAATTACCCAAAGCGTAGATTAGTAGGAGATGAATTCCTTCTCAACTCTTCTTCAATCACACACTCACAATCTCCTCAAAAATTATCAATTTTCTCTCTGAATTCTCAAACTCTCTCTCTCTGCTTTTCCAGACTTAGCAGATAATAAAAAAAAGAAGAAGACGTATAATAAATGAAGTAAACTGACACGTTGTGGAGGTCAGTTACCCAGCATGGGTTAACTGCTCCCAACCTCCACTAATGCCATGTTTGGCTAGCCTTAAAAGGCTTATACCCATTTAATTTAATAAAACCCTTATAATATAGTTTAATAATGTCACGTCCAATTAGATAATAACTCAAACATCTAGTTTAATTTAATTTAAATAAAATAAAATAATTTCTCATTACTTCACATAGTCACATAATTAAATTTCTCATTTATTAACTATGTCAAATTATTAAATCTCTAATTAATTATTAAATTAATTAAAATACTATTAGGCTTATTAAATCTTTCTTTTACTACAATAAGCTCACATAATTACATACTTCGAATAATAAAAATTCTCCACATTAATTTAATAAATATAACACATATAATTAAATTAATCTACCACAATTTCATCAATTAATTATTTAATATAATAATTAATTCATCGAAAAAATATTTATTCAATCCAATAAATATTAAAATTAAATTACAAAATCCCGGTTGTCACAGAGAGAGAGTCTTAAGAATTTTCTCGGCAAATTCTAGTGAGTTAACAAGGATTGCAAGCAAATTCAAGATATTTTCACACAACATTAGTATTATATATATATATATAGAGAGAGAGAGAGAGAGAGTAAGGATCAAGAGCATTCCCCTTAAATAGCATTCCTCCTTAAATAGCACTCCTTTATTAAAACTACGCTGCTTTTGGAGTCTTTTTAAAAAACAAGTAATGCCGTAGTGAGTGGCATTTTTTGTAAATAAAAGGAAAGCAAGTGGAACCACTCTCTTTAAAATAATCCAAAACGCATTTAGTTTTAATAAAGGAGTGCTATTTAAGAGAATGCTCTTGATCCTTATATATATATATATATATATATATATATATATATATATATATATATATATATATGTGTGTGTGTGTGTGTGTGTGTGTGTGTGTGTGTGTGTGTGTGTGTGTGTGTGTGTGTGTTTACGAGTGTTACTAAGAACTTTTATATAATCTGTGAATTTCAAATTGTTGAATTGTTGCTATATTATGGGATTACTTGTGATTATATGAGTATATGATAACTGAAGATTGTGTCTTAAACGAGAAATTCATGCTAATTATAGTTAATAGTAGAAAATTTTTGTCAGTGTTTATGTTTTTCATGTGTAGCTATGTAAGTATCAATTTTGAGGGTCAAATTGCATGCTAAAATGTTAATTGAGTTTTATTTATGCTAATTTGTTGAGATACGGACATAACATAATTTGAATGAGATGATTTGGTCAAATAATGAATTCGAAGTGCTGATTTTTGGGATGAATATCAAAAATTGAAGTTTTATATGAAAAACATGAAAATTGAGAAATTAAAATAGTTTTAGTTATTGTTAAATTGTGCTAAGTGGTTGAATAGGTTAGCAATCATGTCCATGATAGTGGTATATTTATTTTACGTGTTAATATCACTATTTGATGGGTGAAATTCGTGTTAGTTGGCTTAAGAAAAGTGTCGTGGCTCTGTTTTGCAAAACTGGGTTCTATCCTTGTGGTCAAGCAAGCGCCCATTATTAATCGTAGGCAAGATAGTTGTCGTATACCTGCGCAAGCGACATCCCCCATATAAAACTTCATGGCGCCCACATGCTGCAGCCCATATCCAGACATTGAAATTTTTTTTGTTCTACAGACTTTGGTTGTTCTTTGTAGCATAGTTTAAGGTTATGGTAGTGTGAGAATCATGTAACAACAAGGTTAAATAGAGTCATGTTATGTGGATTATGAATTCAAAATTTTAAAAGTGATTAGTAAATCGAGAATGCGTTATGTGATAATTTGGTATACATAATGAACGTTAGACAAGTATTGTGAAGTAAAACACTTAGAGTTTCTGAAATGTGAATGGTAAGGAACATGTTATGATATGTTAGCATGTCTAATAGGTATTGTGGTTTTAAATTTATGTGTAGGTGATCGTGAGTTTAACTTTATAGCTTACGCTCAAGGCAAGTTTTCTAACTCTACATTTACATTGAGCAAGTTTCTAAACCCTATCTTTTTACATTGAGAAAGTTTTCTAACTCTACACTTTCATTGAGTTAGTTCTATTATTGCATGGTGTAACTTTATTCTTTGATGGAGCAAGTTTATTGTCTTAACTGTTATTGAATAAGTCAGTTGTTCCTAAGATTCATTCGAGTAAACTTTGAATCTAATGTTATTTGAAATTCGCATTCTAACTTGTTTATAGTTAAGCAAGTTTCTTAAATTCTATTATTGTATAATGAACGCAGTTTTTGAATTCTCGTTTCTATTATTGAACTGTTTTAACCCTTGCATGAATTTAATACCTTGTTGGGCAAGTTTTTAGTTTCACTTGCTATTGGTTTATGGTTCGCTCTGTAATTTCATTTCTAATGTTATAAGACTCTAACCTTAGCTTATTTTCTTTATTCAAGCAAAGGTTTACCATTTTCTTCATTTTGTTAAATACTTATGCTCTATAGTTATTTCAAGCATGAGTTTAATACGTATACTCAGTTCATTTATGATTCTCAATTGTTCTATGTTATGTTGTTAAACATTTGTTGTGATTATCAAACACTGATAATTTAACTAGTCCTCTAGTTGATGTTCGATGAACTTCAAATTACCCTTGAAAGCTTATCCAAACCAAAATTTCTTTGGTGCGGACTTGTACTCTAAATACTGAGATGAACAACCCTATTATTATTAGGGGTTAACTTACGCGTAGCGTTAAAATGTTTGTGCACAATACACCATGCATTTAAGGGTTGATCCCCCTAAGTGCGAGGAGTCCTTATAGTCTTATGATCATTAAAGTTGGAGTTGAAAGATTACTCATAATCGTGGACATAGTTCATGGTCTTATGACACTCAGTTATGTATATTCCATATTTTGGATTCCAATTCCTGATTATCATTGATAGAGTACTATTCAGTTTTGATGAGCCTATTCGTTGGCAGTTATTATTGTTATTCTCATGTTGATTCATTATTATATCCAGTGAGCAATTGTTTTGCTCACTCTTGCATATTTATATACTCATTGCAGCTAAAGTGGAGAAGGTAGATGAACCTTCAACTAGCAAAGGAAAGGGAAAATTATACAAGTGATGCTGATTTGTACATTTATTTATTATGATGATCTCAGACTTTTTAATAATGATGTGATGTAATAAATTTTATTTTCGCACTTGAATGATGTTTAAAGGTTAGATAACCTAGGATTAATTTTGAATGTAACCCTATTTAAGGGAAGGATTTATGATTTAAATATTATTTATTTGGGTAGATAGTATGAATGTTTGGATAGTGAGCACCAAATCTTGTGGGAATGAACTACCTAGATTTAGGGGTGTCACAGTGTCATTCAGTATGTGAATGAGCGTGAAGATCAAGCGAAGACTTGTAATATAAAATAAGTTAAATGAACTTTAGATTAGTTTAATGAACTATTATGTATCCTTAGTTGCGGATGAAAGTCACTCGTGTAAGATGTAAAGAATAATGTAATTATCATTATTTGTAATGAAAGGAGTTATAAGATTTTAGAACCTGGGAAATTAGATCGTATGTTGTTAGATTTCATTATATAATGATGTATGTTTGGATGAATGATGTACTCGTGACATACAAAATCCGGGTGTGAAGATAGACCGAATTTCGGGGTGTTACAAGTTGGTATCAAAGCTGATAGGTTATAAATACTAGGTAAGAGTATCTAACACTATAATCGTAGAGAGAGGGATAAGAAGATCACCACGTGATCATAGTGAATCGTAGTAATAGATGAGCTGTTAAACGATGAATGATTTATAGTACTATGAAGTAGTGCGGTAAAAAGAACTTAGATTGAGTTGTAAAGGATAGCATACAAATTAAAGAAAATTCGTATTAAGTCAAGAGAAATTTAGAAGTTGTAAAATTTCAATTAAGGACTCATGTGATATCTAATTTGTATGAACCTTTGTTATGGGCAGAGTTTTGTGCTTGGTATAACAACTGCTTAGCTTATTATAGTGATAATCATTAGAATTGGTCGCGCTGTCGAGATGTATATAATGAGAAGGTGAATCTTTTCTCATGTATATACTTAATAGGTAGAGAACGATAAGGTAGGTGCGAGTTCTTGAAACTCATACTTATGGTACGTTCGTGACTCATAATGATATGGTAAGTTTTTGAACATCTCAGTGAATGGATGCTTATGGTCTGTCTGGGATAGTTCCTAAACTCATATTATTGTGGAAAGTTCATGAACTCATAATGTATGGTAAGTTGATGAACTGTACTAAGATATAGTGATGTTTGGACTGAAAATGAGTTATTTTCAGTAGTCTTAGTATTGAAGATGCTAGAGAAGATTAAGTATTATCGCAAGTAAGACAATGAAGGAAGGGGGAGGATAGGATATTCTAAGTCATCTAGTTATGCTATATTTTGAAGTTTATTGAAATCGTGCTTATGTGTTCGCATTTTGGAAATGAAAGAATTGGTTCAACTTTTTGAAACAATGGATTTTTAAAAGAACTATTCTTGGTATGTCTATGCTAATTATTTCGGCTAGACAAAAATTGATTTGAATATCAAAATGAATTTTATATCATTCGTGCATTCGATGCAAGAATGGTAAAAGGATGGAGTTATTAATGTAATTGAACCTAGTGTTGGACGTGATCTTAGGATCAACAACCCGTTATGGTATGATGTATAATGACGAAGTCACAAACTGACGAAGTCCTCAATGTACCGTGAAAAGTACGGTATCATGACGTCATAAAATGTTTTGATGTATTGAAAAAGAATTTAAAGAAGTAATCGATGTCAATTGAGTTGACTAGACGAATGTTTCACGTTGATAACCAATTTATTGGTATGGTCTAAGCTACTTGATTCGGCTAGACAAATGGTATGTCATGTTTAAAAGAAAATCGAGCTTTCTTTGAAGAAGTTGTTCCAAATCAAATTATTTTGAAAGCGAAATCTAATGATTAAGTCCGAGGTGAACATATCCCGAAAAATGGGGTATACGATGGGTAAGAGGTAGTTTGCTTTCTTTGTGATTGTAAACTGACCGTGGAAGAAAGGTTACGGCGTAATGCTGTTAAACCTAGTAAGAGTTCATGGTCGATTTGACCCCTCGGCAAAAGTATGAAACCTTTTAAAAGGAAAATTTATATTCCTCGTTATTCTTTCTACTTCATGATTCTTGATAGGTTATGGAGGTTAGGAATGATGGAAAGATAAGAACTCTGTTGAAGGGAAGTTGAGAAGAAGGGTAAGCTAAAATTTCAAGGACGAAATTCTGTGAAGAAGGGGTGAATGTGATGACCCGGGTAAGGGTGTGGTTTTAAGAACTTCCGAGGACAGAATTTTTATAAAGAGGGAAGAGTGTGACGACCCGAAAATTCAGATCGTCCAAAATTTAAGTTTAAAGAATTAGTTATTAATAAAATAAATTTTTATTAATAATATTATGTGATATGTGTTTATTAATCATTCTAGAACCTAGGATGACTACGAGCTAGACTGAACGAGTAATAATTTTTAAGTCAAAAATGAAAATTTTCCAAGAACAAAAATATTTCTGGGGAAAAAGACAAAATAGGCACTATTTACCCGACGAAACCTAAGGGTTAGAGTTTGAATAACCTAAGCCTTTTCGAGAGTTCGGTATGTCGAAATGGCATTCCGTCGAAAGATTTCACGATAATATGTCGTGAAAAGTTAAGTAAGCCGATAAAAGTTTTTCTCAAAAAATGTGCAGAAAATTGGACTAAATAAAAATGACGAAAAGTACTGTTATGTACTTTTCACTCGTTTAACAAAGTTAGGGGAAAACGTGAAGGAAAATGCTTAACACCAAAAAGTGTTTTTCCATTTTTTTGGAAATTCGAAGAATACATAAAAGTTAATTGGTAAAAGAAAGATGAAATATCCAAAAATATTTGGATTCCGAGAATCACAGTTTTTAAAACTGTCAGACAAAACCCGAAAGACGAAACAACGAAACTTACAGGCTAAGTTTCGTGAATAGTAAGGAGGTTAACTTAAGGGCTAAGTTAACTTAATGCTTAAGTAATGAATAGTAAGGAGGTTTGGGGGGGCGAAATTACTATTTTGCCCTAGCTTTGAATTTTCTATAAATAGGAAGCTAACTTTCATTTAAATGGAATTTTCGAAAATCCTATAACATGAGAGAGAGAGAGAGAGAGAGAGAGAGAAAGCTTGAGAGCTTGGAGAAGATGGAGAAGGAAGAGAGTGAGCATGAATGATCGGATTGAAGGTGATCGTGAAATAGAAAAGCTTGCGAATCGCCGGCTTTGTCTAGGAGAAGAAAAATAAAGAAGAGAGGTAACCTAAAACCTAGTCGAATTTAATTTCTCTTAAGTCCAATATGTTAATAACATAACTTAATAAGAATAAGAAGTAAATGATGTTAGGAATAATTTCATATCGTTGAAATTGTAAGAAAATGAAGAAATAAGAATTAAAAGTTTAGTTTATAAATTTCTTAAGTATAAGATTCGTAATGAATTAGAATGATCCGAGTGGAATATAAAAATAAGTAGGTGAAATAAGTAAGGAATGATGTTCTATAACATCAAATTCCAATAAAAAGTGAAATTGTAATCCAAAATATCGATTAAAACGAAGAACGAACGAAGAACACAAAGAACACGCAAAGAACACGAAGAACGTTGTTGATGGATAAATTTAAAACCACCGTAGGATAATTGTTGTTGATGGACAAGTTTAAAACCATCGTTTATAAGTTAGATGTTTATTGCTTGGTTAGGAACGGTAGAAACATTCATGAAGAACGGATTAAAACTTAGCTATAACGAAGTTATGGCAAAAATTTTGTAAAAGACAAACGAGAATTAGAAAGTTAGTAAATGAACCCGAACGTGTAGGGTTTCATAAGAATGTAAAAGAATGTAGAAAACGTTAGTCATGGACTCAAGAATGAACGAATTCCGAGTTTGGATGACCGAATTACGGACAAACGAACGAAGAGCGTTAAAAATATAAAATGAACGAAGGATGAAGATTAGGCCAATCGAATGGCATGTTAATGGATTCATAATGAAGTTTTGTCCAAAGGGGGTTGAATTACGTAAGATAAAGAAGAGAATGGCTTTGGAACGACCTCGTTCTGAGTTATAACGAATAAGTTATGGAAGCTTGAAGTAAGCGTCTCAAATTGGATTTAAGACTTAGAAAATTTTTTAGGGATGAAGGCTTGGCGCCAATGTACGGCCGTGCCTTGGGAGGCCGGTACCACGCCCAGACTTCGGTAGTTAGACACCTTCAGAGTTTTCTGCGGTCACAGTGATAAAGAGGACCTGGCCATGCCGATGCGGTAAAAGCCAGTGATGAGCTTTTAAGTGCTCAATTACTGGGGGATGTGCAAGAAAGAAATATGAACACGTAGTTCACCTAAAATAACACTTAAATAAGTGAATTAGACCTTTAGTACAGGTTGAACATAATGATTGAAAGAGATTAAAAGATCAAGAAAAGAAATAACGTAAACATAAACGTAACGAAGTGACAAGCAGTCTTAGCATACAACGAACAGTATGGCTTCGACATTAAGAAAGAGTAATGAACATGGGGTTCAGGTAATGGATAACAAAAGTATTAAGTAAGATAAAAATGGTAACAAGAAAGCCGTAATGAACGGTAATAAGATTAATGAAAGCCGATCGTGATTCGGATAGAAAATGATAGAATGAATTGTAAGTATGGAACATTTTAACCAATGTGAAAGTTGAGTGTACACAAATATTAAGCGGATAGAACCTACACCCTGTGTATGGTTTGACCGTAAGATAATGAAGATCAATGATTAAACCATGAATGGTAAAAGACTGAATTAAAGACAATGACGTTTAACGTAACGAAGCTGAGTAATGATAAACTTGAATGATCACTCTGAGTATACAAAAGACTTTATGACTTAGACGATAAAGAGTGAATCCTGAGGTGTAGTATTTAGTTACCAGGAAGCCATAAGGAATGAAAAATAGACTTAGTGAATATTATAGTTTAATAGTTCGGATAAGTTAAGATAAGCTAGGTTGTGGTGCTATCGTAACCTTTGATGGTTGACATATGGGAACTGGGCTAAACAATTCCTTCAGAGAGCAAAGGTATATATAAAATTAGCAATCGATCTAACTCACTATTATGGATAGTGTAGATGAGACGGGAACTTGTTTGTTGGTTGTTTGTGGGAAACCACTCAGAGTACCATATGGACTGCTAGCAGAGAAGCGATGTGTGTTGAGTCCTAGAGAAGTTATAAGAAGAAGATAAGAATGTAAAATATCAAAGATAATGAACGTATAAATAAGACATCTCCGTATGTCATGAAGCCGTAAACCGGTAATGAAAGTTGGTCACGTAAACTTAGGTTTCAAGAACGCAAATCCTAAGAAGTAAAGTTAAACTTAAACTAATGCATAAGTCAAGTATACATGACTATTTGATGTATTCGTTGTTTTTCTTATGTGCTACATAGGAATTGAAATGAACAGTTCAGCGTAAGTTGTAGCTGGGTGTAAGGCAAGTTTCCTAACTTCATTCATATTTTAAATGAATTCTAGTTTCTTAAACTTCTCAGATGTTGAACTTGAGAAGTTCTGTCTATGTACGAATGTGCGATATTTGTACAAGGTGGTAGAACGTATGAGGCCTTGAGCCACAATGTGAACAATTCGGTGTTTCTATGAGATGAACTGTTCTGTGATTTAACTATTCAATAAGAGAATGCTCTATTTATATATGATCCGATATTGTTAAGTCTGTGCTAATGATTCTATCCAGATAGAATGTGTATGAAAAAGGTAGAAGAATGAAAGTATTTTAAAATGAAAGTGAATATTGTTTTAAAATGATAAGAATCAAGATTATTCCTATTATTCAAGATGCTTCATAACCTTTGTTTGGTTACCGAAGTCTTAAAAAAATGTTTAAATTCTTGAAGTTGTTTGGTCAACTGCTATGACTTGCTGGGCAATTAAATGCTCACACTTACTTTAAATGAAAACATTTTCAGCGAACGATGTTAGAAGAACTTAAGGATCCTATAAAGATCAAGTTGACTGGTATCCAGATGCAGTGTCATTCAGTATGTGAATGAGTGTGAAGATCAAGCGAAGACTTGTAATATAAAATAAGTTAAATGAACTTTAGATTAGTTTAATGAACTGTTATGTATCCTTAGTGGCGGATGAAAGTCACTCGTGTAAGATGTAAAGAATAATGTAATTATCATTATTTGTAATGAAAGGAGTTATAAGGTTTTAGAACCTGGGAAATTAGATTGTATGTTGTTATATTTCAGTATATAATGATGTATGTTTGGATGAATGATGTACTCGTGACATACGGAATCTGGGTGTGAAGATAGACCAGATTTCGGGGTGTTATACTCCTTTTTGTACGTCTATGAGTGTCCTACCCGTGGCCAAGAAAGGTCTCCCTAAGATAATCGGGATGTTCTTTTCCTCCTCAAAATCCAGAATAATAAAGTCCGCGGGGAATATAAACTTATCCACCTTAACCAATATATCCTCTACTATGCCTCTCGAATATGTGACTGACCTATCCTTATACTGTAATGAAATATTTGTAGGCTTTGGCACGGGTAAACCCAATTCTGTGTATACTGACAATGGCATAAGGTTCACACTCGCCCCCAAATCACATAAACACTTATTAAAAGACATGTTCCCGATCGTGCATGGAATAGTGAAACTCCCCGGATCCATCAGCTTTGGTGGTAACTTCTACTGTAACACCGCACTACACTCCTCAGTTAGTGCCATTGTTTCAAAGTATTCCCATTTCTTTTTCCTTGACAAAATCCCTTTCATGAACTTTGCATAACTCAGCATCTACTCTAGGGCTTCTGCGAATGGGATGTTAATCTGAAGTTTCTTAAAAACTTCCAACAACTTCGCAAACCGCTTATCTAATTTCTGTTTTTGGACCCTCTGCTGAAACGATGGTGGAGGATATACAACTGGCTTTTCGTTTAATTTTTTTCTCACTTTGCTTATCCTCACCCTTGTTTCCTTCAACCACTTTACTGTCATCAACTTTTTCATCCGATATCGCTGAATTTTCTGCAGCTTCGCCAACGAGATGTTTTCCACTCCTCAATATAATTGCCTGACACAGTCGTGGTTTCCCTTCAGATTTCTCTCTGTATCACTTGGAAGGGTTCCTTGTGGCCTGTTATTTAATGCTAAGGCAATTTTCCCCATCTGATTTTCCAAATTCTTGATGGTCGTTGCTTGGTTTTTCATCACTGCCTCATTGCTAGTTATGTACTTCAACAACAACTCCTCTAAATCTAATTTTCTTTCCTGATGTTGAGCCGGTTGTTGGTGATTCTAAAAACCTGGGGGATATGATGGTCGTGGAGCTTGATGTTGCTGATTATATTACTCCACGAGAAATTTGGGTGATTCTTATTCCCCTGGTTATAAGTGTTTTGGTACATATTCTGTGGACCCCTATTGTAGCTACCTACGAACTACACGGACACTGGATTGATTGCGCATTGATCTGTAGGATGGTCACCCGCGCACAATTCACATACGACCGCAACCTGCTGTACCTGAGCCCCTGTCATGACATCCAACTTCTTAGACAGCACAAAAATTTGTGCTTGTATTGCTGTCACCCCATCTACTTCTAACACCCCATCCGCCTTTGCCTGTGTCATTCTTGCTGTGGGCCACAGGTAGTTGTTAGCTGCCATGGTCTCAATCAAATTGTAGGCCTCCTCATAACTCTTAGCCATGAACGTTCCACCCGACGCTACATCAATAATGGTCATGAGATTCCCATGTAGTCTGTTATAAAAAGTATTCATTTGCAGCCACTTGGGCAATCCATGATGTGGGCACTTCCTGAGCAATTCTTTGTATCTCTCCTATGCCTCATATAGCGACTCCCCATGTTGTTGCTCAAACATTGTTATCTCATTCCTCATTTTTGCAGTTTTCGCCGGTGGGAAAAATTTGGCAAGGAATTTCTGAGCTAAGTCTTCCCACGTAGTTATCGAACCCGGCGATAGAGAGTGTAACCAACTCTTCGCCTTGTCCCATAAGGTGAATGGGAATAAGCAAAGTCTCACTGCATCATCCGACACCCCATTATACCTGAAGGTGTCGCAAATCTCCAGTAAGCTAACTAGATGTTCATTCGGATCGTCATTTGCCAATCCCCCAAACTGAACTGAATTCTGGATCATCTGAATTGTCCCAAGCTTGATTTTGAATGTATTTGCAGCAATTGCAGGCCTGGTGATGCTCGACTACAGTTCAGTTACCTTGGGTGTGGCGAAGTCCCTTAGCACTTTCTGATCTTCAGCTGCCATTGCCTCTTCTTTCTCAGAATTTTCAAAGTCTTACCTCGTTTCCTTGATCCACTTACTTAACCTCTGGAATCGTTTCTCAATGTCGTCCTCAAAAGGCAGCAAGTCTGGATTTTTGGACCGAGTTTGCATAAACCACTTCAAAAACCTGAAATAAGAGGAACAAAACAAAAATAAAAATGTTTAAGTAAAACTGGACTACTTAAACTGATATTGCAAAAATTTTAAGATCTATACTAAATTATCCCCAGCAACGGCGCCAAAAACTTATTGGGTAAAATATATATACGCACAACACGCAAGTATACGTGGTCAACAAGTAATATAGTAATGAGTAGAGTATCGTTCCCATAGAGATAATTTAGTCAAAATTTTAACCTCACAATTATCAATTTCCTATTAATCCTAACTTTATTAAACTATTCAATTCAATGATTAAAAATTATAGAAACTAAATTAAGAAATATATAAATCACCACAAAACAATCATAAATATCAAAATCTGGAATTTCAAACAATTAATGGAGAATTAGACTTATGACTTCACCCTAAGCTCCACTCTGATTTCTACACCTTTATTCTAATTTAAATCACTATCCCAGTTTATTAATCAAGAACACGAATGTAGTACTAGCCACCTCTCGATGCACTAATACCGTATTAACTTAAATCCGCAAATTAGATAGAAATAAGTTAAACACCTTTAACAACTAACTCACTATATCTCTATGTGAATTATAATTAAAGAAAGTTTAAGATTAAGTTCTCTATCCGATTACATGCGATGTCAAGTATATCTCTACCTTAGCATTCATCAAGATTCTGTTATTCACAAAATTTATGAACACACGCTATATTAACTAAGTCTAGATTCGAATATCCTCTCTCGATTCCATACAAATCCATAAAGAATTGTTGATCAGGCAATTCATAAATTCAAGCTCAAATTAATATAGATAAACTGGAAAATAGCTTATTGAACTAGAAATCAAAGTTTACAAAATCATCGTTTCACCTAAGGATCCACCATAAGCCTAAAAAGTGAATTAGTTCATCATAAATGAAATAACAACTGAATAATTCAAAGATAACATTCTTTCAATTACAAATAAAAGACTAAGAAGAAGAATAGTGAAAAACACCCTTCACTTAGCCTAAATCTACAATCGTCCCGAAAATCTCTCTAAAATCTTCCTCCAATGCTTGCTATGAAAAATTGGAATTTTTCTCTATGTCTAGCCTTGTGTCTGTTGAATTCGTTGTTAATTCAGTAGTAGATATCTCACACATGTGTTTCTAGTTAATTTCATGCTCAATAGAGTTCACTTGCCATCCAAATGCTAGAATTCATGTCCCAGCAGAGTTCGAAACCAAACAAAACAGTTCACTAGATTTAGACCCTCTACCTCAAATGGGTATTAACTCTAAACAGTGAGGCAAAGTGGACACCCTTTCTATTAAAATTCTTGAAGACCCCCCACCCCGGTGGGGGTACATAGCTATAAAGGGCCCATCCCGGCGGGGGTATATTCTGCTAGATTACTTTGCTAACTTCATGTTTACTTCCCGAAATGCTCCAAATGACCTCAATTCTTCGCTAAATGCCACAACAACCACCCTACACATAAAAGAACACAAAACAAATAAAAACGAACATGAAAACAAGAAAATAGCAACAATTAAGCGTGAAATGGACAACGATTCGTGGATATAAAATCCACTTATCACTTATATACAGTGAGCAGCTGTATTTCTAAAACAGTATATTATGAATGTCATTGATAATAATATGGAATTACATAAACTTATGACACTTAACATCCTGGATCAAGAACATACTTAACTAGATAGAGATGTACCTTTTTGGCTTCATATGTTTTTCCAGGATGTCTGTTGATTAGCTACTTTTTTGCTTGATCTTTTTGCTCCTGCTCCCCCTGGGATGGTGACTTTATTTCTTTTCTTTTCTCTGCTTCCCCTCAGAATCTTCTTCTTTATTTGGCTCCCCCTCAAACTCTTTATTCATAGGATCATCATCCTCTGGCTCCCCCTCAGATGATGATTCTGCTGCAGCAGCTGCTATCTTCTTCTTTGCCTTCGTCTTAGCCTTCTTGTCTTCTTTGCTTCTTTTCTCCTTGCTCCTCTTTGAGTGCTTCTTCCTATATCTCTTATTCTCCCCCTTTTTGTCATTAATCACTTGTGAAAGCTGCTCCATGTTGGACATTAGTTGTTCCATCAGGTAAGATGAGTTACCAACCTCAGTCTTAAGTTCTTACTGGCTCAACTCAATTTGCAGGGAGAGAGACTGATTCAGATTATCAATCTTATCAAAGAGGGATAGAATTTGCTCTTCATTGGCCTTATATGCTCGTAGAGCTTCAGCTTTCTGATAATACATTGCCTTTAGATAGATTTGATCTCTCTCTTTGATTTTGAGAGATATATCAGATATAGTGGCTTGTAGTTTGTCTTGAGCTGCATCGTCTCCTACTTTTGTCAACATCTTTGACCTTTCAGTGATGATTGATATCTTCTCAGCTAATGCATCAGAATTCTTCAATAACTCATACTCCATAGGAGTTTGGTCATTTGATTTCGCAGCTTCTTGTTGAGCACTAGACTGGACTCCACGATTTTCATTCTTGAACATATTTTTGAAAGCAGTGAGAATCTGATAGATCGTTGAGTGCCAATCATTTGTGGAGGATGAAAGAATATCAGACAACTGTGTTTGATCAGAGATAAGCTTCTCAAACTGAACTTGAACAACTTCAATGGTAGAGTGAAGGGACTCTATGATCATCAGCTTGGGCATAATCTTTTTTCCTCAGAACCCACTCTACAATCATAGGGAATGTAGTGGTTGCCAGTATGTCAGTAGACTTTGTAGTGAGGCTGTTCTTTGATCATCTTGGTTGCAAACTTCCGTATTCTTGGAAAGTTCTGTGACACCAGCTCCAGGTTGGGAAGATGAGAGAAGACCCATGTGAGATAGTTGTTATCTTCAGTGAGAGATGCCTTTACCCATGGCATATGAGGGTGAAACCACCTTATTACATGGTTCTTAACTTCAGGCTCATATATTATAGTTGAGGTGTCTAGCTTCATAGCCTTACGATTTTTGAGTTCATTTTCTGCAGTCATCATTACCACATTAGCCTTCTATTCCCATGATTGATCCATCTGCTAGGGAGCACATCCAGTGATTCATCAATTTTGACTACAATCTTTCTCTTACGATTTACGGGATTAGGAATGTGAAACTTTTTGGTTCTTCTTCTGCAGAACTGGACTTTCTTCCACCTTCTCTCTGTTCTAAACTGGAGTTAGACCTTTGTAGATTTCCCTCATTGGACTCATCAGTTTGTTCCTTCATTTTATCATCATTCTCCATTTCTTTACCTTCTGAGCTTGAATCATGCTGACTCCTTTCATCTAATTCATCAGAGAATTCTTCATACTGGTTTTCATTATTAGTGCCTTCTTAAGCATCTTCTCCCTTGGAGTCAGGCTCATCATCACTAACTTCAATGATTACAGTAGATTGTTCACCTTGCTTCCTTGCGATAGATTTAGCTAGCAGTCTGTTGCTCTTTCTTCTCCTTGGAGGTTCAGCTATAGGAGAGACAAACATTTCTTCTTCTTCAGAATGTGAAACCTCTGAATCATCAGATAAGCTTTCTTGATATTTATCATTAGTAGGGCCATGTCCTTCTTTTTCAGACTCAACATCTTTGGAGCTTGTTGGAGCATTTGTAGTAGGAGATGTTGTTGTGTCAACTTGCAACCTTTCTTCATCATCAGAGTGGATACTCTGAGAGTTAACCATAGGGATTACATATTCTTCACCATCAGAGTTGGCTATTTCTTTCATAGACTCGACTTTTTCTTCATTGCTGGACTTGCTTTTCGAAGGTTCAATCTTAGAACTTTTAGTTCCCTCCCCATCTTCTGACTCTACGTCCTCTTCTTTGTTGGATGGACTTTTTTGGGGAACTAAAACTGATTTCTTCATCACCTTTGCTTTCTTCTTGGGTGGCTCTTGGAGTAGTCTGTTACTCCTCCTTCTTTTTGGGGTATCAGCAGTTGATGTCGGTTCTTCTCCTGCTCCTTGTTTCTTTTTGTCAGTGGAGAAATGGCTTGATGGAGCCTTTGTATTCCTTGCATTCTTAAACTTCTTCTCTGCTGATGTGGCAGCAACTGATGTTGAGTCATCAGATTGAGAGCTTTCCACTTCTTGTGCTTTCTTCTTCTTGACAGAGGCCTTGTTACTACTCCCAGTTGTTATTAGCCTCTTGTTCTCCTTGGAATTTTTCTTCCAATTTATAAACAGTTGTGGAGACATTACTTTATGAACATTAAGAATTTCGCCCTCATCTTCCTTCATTTTATTCTTTAACTTTTTTCTTCAAGATAATACTTAAAAACCTTCCATGAAAAAACTTTGTGAGTGGTTTTTCAGTTAACCTTTTCTTTTCTTCCTTATCCAGCCACTTAGACATTTGATCAAGCAGAATAGCTCCAAAATTGATGTGTTCCTTTAGGACTATAGCAGACATAATTTTTAGCTGTTGGTCAATCACAGTTTCATGTGCAGTGTCTTTGCATAAGATACATTTACCCACCATTTTAGCAAGGAACTCGAATTCTTCTGGAAACTCTTTTTTCTTCATGTCCTTGGACTAGGGTTTCTTTTATGCAAACATAATCTTCTTAGCTTTTTTCAAAGGTGTCGATCTCTTCCGTGCTTTTAGATCTCTCATCGAAAGGCCTAAGCATTGATTGATGTTAGAAGAATTTAGCTTCAGAATCTGACCCTTAACCTTGGTGGAGAGGATTCTAGAATTTATGGTTGTGTTTGAGTGAAACTCTATAACCAGGTCACCATATATTCGTGTGTTTGCCTCAAGACATTCAGAGAATCCAGCCTTCTTCACGAGTTTAAGAATATCTCTGAACTTCTTCTCAAATTTCTCAAACGTCTTGGTTCCGAGCTAAATGCCAGTGATTACTGGCCAATCTGCCATTTGAAGAGTTCAAAGGATGTGGGTATTTGTTTTAGGAAGTCTTATGAGAGATAGCTGAATACACTTAGGGCGAAGAGAGTTTTAGGGTTTTGGACAATAGAGGTAGAGAAAGGTTAGATAGCTTTTGATAACTTGTTCAGAGATTTTGGCTGTTTAGAGGTAGTTAGGTTTTGCCTTAGGTATAGATTTGATAGGTTTGCAGATTTTGAGGAGCCCGCTAATATGAAACTGCCAATTATTTAAATTTCCCTCTCGTAAATGTTCCTTCCACGTTTCTTAGTGGGACAGTTGTAAGTCATTGATAAGTCATCATCTATAAGTCCTCCATCGTGTCCGTCCTTCATATTTGACTTTTCTTCTATTGATTATTTCAGTACATAAAGTAGTTTATTGAAGAAGCTATGGACTCTACAATTTTTCTTTATCGACTCAATGATCGTCTTCTGAGAGATGCTTCAGTGGATGATTTGACATTGATCCTCATCTTTAAAGTTGCATGGCTTAACCACTGATGTATCTCATGATAGTTTGGGTACTAGACTTCTGAGGTGAGTCTCCAGGGCATCTTTCCAATCTTATCTCCACACAATCTGAGTAGTTGAGCATGTGTCTAGTTCTATCGAGCTCCCCATGAGCTAGTGTATCCTCTAGTAAGACTGAGATCGTCGAGCCTACTCTTCGATCATTGAGGTTGCACTACGATCGTTGAGTTCACTTCACAATCTATTCCACGATCATTGTATGTCCTGGTCCTTGAGATGAACTAGACTAAGTATTCCTTCTGGGTTAAGGTAGCTCAGGAAGGGCCAACCTCTTAGAGTGAACTAAGGGTCAGGTTTGTCCCTGAGGCGCTTTCTAGATGAAATACTTTAGAAGTGATTAGCACTAATATCTCATTTGACCTTTTCTGCTAGGGAGTTCATCAACCAACTCTAGACATTTGCATTGGCTGTAATCGTGGTGTCCTTCTGCTCTCACACTGCGATCAGATGGTTGATCGTAGGCACTCCACGATTTTGAGTTGGGTGGTTGACAGGATTATCAGTAGTACGTTTTGAGACATTTCTGCTGACTATGGATCTTCATTTGGTTCATCAGCCATAAAGTTTTGGGACTCTGTGACTGGTACATTATTTCATAGTATATCTCTAATATCTTGAGTGTTGCTGTTCTTTAGCAGATCGCTGCTTCCCATAGTTGATACTATCCTCTCAGTGAGGTGTGATTTCTTCTTCTTCATGTGCATTAGAGGGCAGCCTTGCATATCTCCTTCTGACTAGAATCATCACTATCAATTAACTTTCCTTATATCATAGAGGGGGATATCTTCAGGAATGATCTCTTTACGAACATTTGACAGCACTACGAATGTAGTCTCCTTCAACGGTTTGTACTTGTGAAGTCCTGCTTCTATGAGTTCCTTGAGGGTTTTTCTCAGCTGATATGCTTTTGATGCTTAAGCATATAAGACCCTTTTCCTCTTCGCATGAATGATCTACTTCCTTATAGCAATCAGCAATCATGTGAGCTTCATTCATGTTAGCTCAGCAAGTCTTCAAGGACAGGCTTTGACAAGTAAAGACTTAGTCAGAAATTCTTCTGAAATGTCTTAAACCTTCTGCTGGGTATCAAGTAAACATTCATGTATCCAATTTAGATATTATATTTTAAGATGCATGATGATGAGTGTGTATAAGATTAACCATTTTAACAAGACACTCTTTTTCTTTGATGGTTTTATCATTTGCTTGGTTTTGTTCACAGATTTTAAATGTTCATAGAGTGAGAATCAACTCTAACACTTATTTGTATCTGGTTGATTCATGGAGGTGATCAATTTCTATGAATCTTCAAGATGCTCTTATAGAACTGATCATACTCTATGTGTTATCAAAAACTTAGAACATAGGTTTGTACATACATACTAACCCATCAGCAAAGATTTCTCCACTTAAAATTAATTAAACATTGGTATGCTTATGACCTATTTCAAACTTCTTTCAAGATGTTATCTTCAACCTAAAACTTGGATGGAGAAAAAGTTTGTTAGCATTTGAGTTTCCAACTTCAGTGTACTTTTTCTCTTCTCCTTTTTAGGTAGAGTATGGCCTCTTGATATAATACAGTTATAGTGCATAAGGTGATGCAATATGATGTACACATTTATACTGATGAGGAACCGTACCTTTACATTGTTAATTTCTTAACAATCATTTATCTTGATATACTGAGGTTAGGCATTGATGTGCATACTTTTGCCTTTACTTCTGACAGCTTGTTGCTCCAGTTGTCCTTTGATCAATCAGTCATAGTCTTGAATATGTAGGCTTAGATAATCTTGACATCTTTAGTTCTTTGACAACCTCGAGTCCTCAAGGTTCACATCCAGTTGTTGGTTGGCCAAATTTAGATTTGAGAGATTCTTCTTTCTTCTTTAAATGAGTACTTTTAGCATATATGGCCTTTTAATCTTTCAGTCTGGTGGATGCTTGACTCTTTGTTGTGGATACTTCTTGAGCTCCCATATCTGCTTTTCAAACTACAAGATTGACTATGGGTAAGGATTGGTCTTGTTGTTATGGCATTTAAGAACATGGACCAATCTGAGCAGCTTCAGGTGTACATACACATTTACCTGTACACAATATTTCCAACTTGTGAGCTCTTCTGCATTTACAAGTGACTTACAACTAAACTAAATTCAGAATAATGTTTGTGCCTAGGATCAGACTCGAAGCGATTAGCTTTTGAATATAGCATGAGAACCTGCTCTAATACCAATTTTTAGCTCCCAGTAGGCACCATATAGATCTAGAAGGGGGGGTTGAATAGATCCTTTTTTGTTTCAAATACTTTTCACATTTATTTTGTATCACTGATGACTTAGCATCTGACAATCATAAGAATCTTTTCAAGCACAGTGGAATAAGTAAAATATCCCCTTCATTGAAATAATCATGATCATACATACATTGTTTGTAGAGTTAGTTCAGTTGTAAGCAGTTAATACATACATAGCAATTATAGCAGTTAGGTACATAATGTAAATGACATAAAGTAAATGACACAAGTGATTTTAAGTGGTTCAGAGACTCAAGCTCCTAATCCACTCTTCTGCTTTCAACTAGCAGGATTTCCACTAAGGAAGGGCAGCACCCTGAATCACTAAGATTCCTTCAAGGCCAGCAGCCTTGGAACTTCAGTTCACTAAGAACTCTTCATGCCTAGTACGCTTGGAACTCCTCTAGTTCCCTAAGAACTCTTCAAGCCCAGCAGGCTTGGAACTTCATTTAGTCCCTCCGGACAAGGATCCCTCAGACCCTGGCTACTTGTTGTAGTTATTGTTGGTGGTGGTGGTGGTGGTGGTGGTGCTGAGCTGCTAAGATGTCTTTAAGCTTGAACATCTTTTGTGCTTAACATCTTGGCGTGGTCCTCTTTACATTCTACTTCGAGTCTGAACCACATCTTCTCTGGTGTAGCTAATCTTCACTCTTTTCTGCTCATCTTCATCTGATATCAGCTGTGCACCATCACCATCTGGATTAGCTAAGTCTCTGAGCTTTTGGTAAACTTCGTCCGGTGCTTACCAATCCCTGAACCCTTCTTGAATGCTTTTCAGACATGATTCTGCATCTTTTCTTTTTCAGGTTTTGGTTCATGGTGATCTGTAGAGTGGCTCTCTTGATCTTCTTTGTATTCTGCCACTTTTCTGAATGCTATCTTCTTGGCCTTCTTGGCTCTTAGCTTAGCTGCCATCTTCAGTGGCATTCTCATCTTTGTTGAGGGAAGCTTTTAGTCTGTTCGAGTCCTTCTTCAAGGTTGCTTCACTTCCACCTTTGTAGTTTCACTATCACTGAGACTTGTTCTGTTTAGCTTTGGTGTAACTCGTAGAGTCAACAATATAGCATTCTAACAACTCAATGATTATACAACTTCAGCAACTCTTAATCCTTGAAGCTCTGGCTTATTTATACTCCTACCCAATCTTCCCGTTGGGATAGAGCCATTGAAAGTCATTTGAATTACTTCGCAGATCTCGAGTTATTTGGTGCAGACTGCAGATGTGACATGACATCCCCTTTTTCATCTTTCTGACACTGCAGTCTACTATTTCACCTACCCTGTCATATATGTCACTTTGATACCTCGGGCAAGTAATCTTCTTTATTTATTCTTTCTGACTTCTCGATTAGAGCATCAGAGATTGTCCTTTTGCATCGATGCTCTCAACTAGCAATGTTTAAATATCAGCCTTCAGATTGAACCGTTGCCAATGCTTCAATCTTCAAATGACAGAATTTTATGATTATGATACCTATGTTATTGGACCTGATCGTAGTGTCATGTTGAATGTTGCTCATCTACCGATTGAGATAACACTATGATCCTGAAGAGTGTTCATTGGATCTTCAATGTAGAACCCTTCTTTCTTCATTTGTGCAGTGCTTCAATACTTCTATTTTCCTTGACTGATCTTAAGAACTGATAGCTTGACTCCATGTTCTTGTCTTCTTCTGATTAGCAAGACACCTCAGATTTGTGGCATGCCCATCTCGCTTTCTCCTTGTGATCTCCCGTTCACTTATCATCAATGGACTGACCCATGCTTAATCACTTTAGCCTTGTTCTTTAGAAACCGACCAGTATATCTGTGTACACTTCATCAGTTCCTTCTTTGCTTTGGCAAACACTACGATCCTGGTTGACCCCAAGATCATTTTCTTCTGTTCATTTGATAGCAACTGCACTTGCTGACTTTTTCGTAGTCAGTCACTTTTGCTAAAGTCTTCTTTTGACCTACTTGTAGAAGATTTCATTTTGAATGGCTTTTCAACTCAATCTGAATAAGGAATAAGCTTGTGAGTGATATTTCTATTTATATATGATTTAATTATGATATATATATATATATGAATGAATATGCAAGTGTGCTTGCATTAAGAAAAGCTATAAAGTCCTTTGATAGATAATAGGAATATATGTACAAGGACTTAGAATGAATTGATCAAATATATTAGGTTGGTCCTACATAAGCAAAACAGCTTTGTAAAGTCCTTAAAAAGAAATGATGTACAAGGACTATAAATATAGAAAGATCAAGCTTGTTAGGTTGATCTTATAATGTAATAGATAGGCTAGTTTGATCGTCGAGCACTGCACCAGAAATCGTAGTCTGCCAGGAGAGTCAAGGAAAACTCTAAAGCTATCAAGGCAGAATCGTAGTCTGCAAGATAGTAGATCTCGGAGTTCGTACACTTTCAGGAGAGACGAGGAAGGATCATAGTGTGTCAAGGAGTACTTCCTCGGAGCCGTAGTCTACTGAGGAAGTCATGTTCAGAATCGTAGAGACAGCCTGTCTAAGAGCCGATCGAGCATCTGCCGAAGCCAAGTCAAGAATTGTAGACCACACTCAGAGTCGTAGAGTCTACTGATCACATTAGAGGCAGAGATCGTAGTCAAGCTCAAGTAGATGAAGACAGTAAGCTTGAGGACAGAGATCGTAGAGTGTCGGCATCTGATCTTGGAGTTGTAGTGTCTGCAGAACCAAAGCTAAAATTGTAGAGTGCAGAACTAAGGCTTCAACAGAAGTGCTCACAACGCCAAGGAAGAATCGTAGAGAAAATATGATTCTCAACAAATGAGCACTCCTAGAATATCCAAAGTATGAAGCCTCCGTCCGAAAGCTACAAAGATACATCCCACCTAAAGAAAACCATAGAGCACTCAACGAATGGCATGCAAGCTAACAGAAGATCTAAGCACCAACCTAATCAACATCCAGTTGAGTTGAGAAGCCATTCAAGATGAAGTCTTCCACAAGTTGATCGAAGAAGACATCAAGAATTAACTAACAAAAAGTCGAAAGTCGAAGTGCAATAGTCATCAAGTAAATGTAAGACAACAATCTTGGAAGTATCCAGGATCGTAGTGTTTGCCAAACAAAGCAGAACCGATGAAGTGAACACGTAGATATTGGATCGACTTATGAAGAACAAGGCTAAAGTGATTAAGCATCGTGTTAGTCCATTGATGATAAGTGAACGGGAGATCACAAGGAGAAAGCGAGTTGGACATACCATAAATCTGAAGTGTCTTGCTATTCAAAAGAGGCCAGAACAAGAAGTTAAGCTATTAGTTCCTCGAGATCGGTTAGAGAAAACAAAAGTGTTGAAGCCTTTGCAAGAGAAGAAGAAGAAGGTGTTCTACATTGAGGATCCAATGAACACTCATCGATCGTAGTGTTGTCTCAACCTAGTATGAGCAACATTCAACATAACACTACAATTAGGTCCAAGAAGATATGCATCAGAATCGTGGAGTTCGACCATCTAAAGATTGAGGCATTGGAAATGGTTCAATCTGAAGATTTATATTCGAACAGAGCTTATTGAGAACATCGATGCAAAAGGATAACCTCTGATCTAGAAATCAAAGAGATAGAAAATAAAGTCGATTACCTGCCCAAGACATCAAAGTGACATCTCTGACGGGGTAGGTGAAACAGTAGACTTCAGTGTCAGAAAGTCATAAAGGGGATGTCATGTCACATCTGCAGTCTACCTCAAATAACTCGAGATCTGTGAAGCAATTCAAATAGCTCCTAATGGCTACATTACAACGGGAAGGTTGTGAAGGAGTATAAATCAATAAGAGCTTCAAAGATCAAGAGCTACTGAAGATGTGAATATTGCAGAATCATTGAGTTGTTGGAATGCTATAGTGTTGACTCTACGAGTTCCACCAGAGCTAAATAGAACAAGTCTCTGTGACAGTGAGACTACAAAGGTGGAAGTGAAGCTGCTTTGAAAAAGGACTTGAACAGACTAAAGCTTTACTCAACAAAGATGAGAATGCCACTGAAGATGGAAGCTAAGCTAAGACCGAGAAGGCCAAGAAGATAGCATTCAAAAAAGTGACAGAGTACAAAGAAGATCAAGAGAGCCACTCTAAAATCAACATAGAAAAGCTAAAAAAGAATGTAGAATCATGTCTGCAAAATATTCAAGAAAGGTTCAGGGATTTCTAAGTGCCAGACGAAGTCTACCAAAAGTTCAGAAACTTAGCAAACCCAAATGGTGATGGTGCACAGCTGACATCGGATGAAGATGAGCAAAAAGAATGAAGATCAGCTGCACCTAAGGAGAAGTGGTCCAGACTCTATGCAGAATGCAAAGAGGACCACACCAAGCTACTAAGTACAAAAGATGTTCAAGCTTAAAGACATCTTAGCAGCTCAGCACCAACAACAACAACAATAACAACAACACCAACAACAACAAGAAGCCAGGACCTGAGGGGTCCTTGTCCGGAGGGACTAAATGAAGCTCCAAGCCTGCTGGACTTGAAGAGTTCCTAGGGAACTAGAGGAGTTCCAAGCCTGCTGGGCTTGAAGATTTCTTAGTGAACTGAAGTTCCAAGGCTGCTAGCCTTGAAGGAATCTTAGTGATTCAGGGTGCTTCCCTTCCTTAGTGGAAATCCTGCTAGTTAAAGTAGAAAGTGGATTAGGAGCTTGAGTCTCTGAACCACTTAAAATCCCTTGTGTCTTTTACATTCAGTCATTTACATTATGTACCTAACTACTATAACTGCTATGTATGTATTAACTGCTTACAACTGAACTAACTCTAAGAACAATGTATGTATGATTATGAATATATCAATGAAGGGGATATTTTACTTATTTCACTGTGCTTGAAAATATTCTTATGTTTGTCATATGCTAATTCATTAGCAATGCAAAATAAACAGGAAAGTATTTGAAAATAAAAAAGAACTATTCAACCCCCCTTCTAGATCTATTGTGTGCCTACTGGGAACTAACAATTGGTATCAGAGCAGGTTCTCATGCTATATTCAAAAGCTAATCGCTTTGAGTCTGATCTTAGGCACAAACATTATTCTAAACTTAGTTTAGTAGTAAGTCACTTGTAAATGTAGATGAGCTCACAAGTTGGAAATATTGTGTACAGGTAAATGTGTATGTACACCTGAAGCTGCTCAGATTGGTCCATGTTCTTAAATGTCATAACAACAAGACCAATCCTTACCCATAGTCAATCTTGTAGTTTGAAAAGCAGATATGGGAGCTCAAGAGGTATCAACAACAAAGAGTCAAGCATCCACCAGACTGAAAGATGAAAAGGCCATATGTGCTAAGAAGTACTCATTCAGAGAAGAAAGAAGAATCTCTCAAATCTATATTTGGCCAACCAACAGCTGGATGTGAACCTTGAGGAATCAAGGTTGTCAAAGAACTGAAGATGTCAAGATTCTCTGAGCCTACATCTTCAAGACTATGACTGATTGATCAAAGGACAACTAGAGCAACAAGCTGTCAGAAGTAAAGGAAAAAGTATACACATCATTGCCTAACCTCAGTATATCAAGACAAGAAACTGACAATGTAAAGGTATTGTTCCTCATAAGTATAAATGTGTACATCATGTTGCATCACCTTATGCACTATAACAATATTTTTTCAAGAGACCATACTCTACCTAAAAAGGAGAAGAGAGAAAGTACACTGAAGTTGGAAACTCAAATGCTAACAAACTTTCTCTCCATCCAAGTTTTAGGTTGAAGATAACATCTTGAAAGAAGTTTGAAATAGGTCATAAGCATACCAAGGTTTAATTATTCTTGAGTGGAGTAATCTTTGCTGATGGGTATGTATGTATGTATAAACCTATGTTCTATGTTTTTGATAACACATAGAGTATGATCAGTTCTTCAAGAGTATCTTGAAGATTCATAGAAACTGATCACCTCCATGAATCAAAAAGATACAAATGAGTGACAGAGTTGATTCTCGCATTATGAACATTTAAAATATGTGAACATAACTAAGCAAATAATAAAACCATCAAAGAAAAAGAGTGCTTTGTTGAATTGATTGATCTTATACACACTCATCATCATGCATCTTAAAATGTTATATCTAAATTGGATACATGCATGAATATGATTGTTGGTGATCAGTATGATGAAATTTCAAATATATGAGGAACAGGGATTTTGAAAGCTGGCCTAGCAGGACCCATTTAACCAGGGGTACCAAAAATAGAAATTTATCTAAACTGCAGGTGCTTGGTCTATCTGACCACACTAAGGAATGCTGAAGCAGAAGACTTCAGTCAAAAAGATTCAACCAGCAGAAGGCTTAAGACATTTCAGAAGAATTTCTGACTAAATCTTTATTTGTCAAAGCATGTCCTTGAAGACTTGTTGAGCTAACATGAATGAAGCTCACATGGTTGTTGATCTTCATTACGGAATCAGAACTCCACAAGTACAAACTGACAAGGAAGACTACGTTCGTAGTGCTGTCAAATGATCGTAAAGTGATCAGTCCTGAAGATATCCACGTCTATGATATAAGGAGAGTTAATTGATAGTGATGATTCCAGTCAGAAGGAGACATGCAAGGCTGCCCTCTAATGCACATAAAGAAGAAGAAATCACACATCACTGAGAAGATAGTATCAACTATGGGGAGCATTGATCTGCTAAAAGAACAACAGTGCTAAAGATATTAGAGATATACTATGAAGCAATGTACCAGACATAGAGTCCCAAAACTTTGTGGCTGATGAACCAAATGAAGATTCATAGTCAGTAGAAACGTCTCAAAACGTACTACTAATAATCTTGTCAGCCACCCAACTCAAAATCGTGAAGCACCTACAATTAAACACCTGATTATAGTATGAGAGCAAAAGGACACCACGATTACAACTAATGCAAATGTCTAGAGTTGGTTGATGAACTCCCCAGCAGAAAAGATCAAATGAGATATTAGTGCTAATCACTTCTAAAGTCTTTCATCTGGAAAGTACCTCAGGGACAAACCTGACCCTTAGTTCACTCTGAGAGGTTGGCCCTTCCTAAGTTACCTTAACCTAGAAGGAATGCTTAGTCTAGTTCATCTCAAGGACCAGGACAAACAACGATCGTGGAATAGATTCTGAAGTGAACTCGACGATCGTAGTATAACCTCAATGATCGTAGAGTAGGCTTGACGATCGCAGTCTTCCCAGAGGATACACTAGCTCATGGGGAGCTCGGAAGAACTAGACAAATGCTCAACTACTTAGATTGTGTGGAGATAAGATTGGAAAGATGCCCTGTAGACTCACCTCAGAAGTTTAGTGCCCAAACTATCATGAGGTACATCAGTGGTTAAGCCATGCAACTTCAAAGATGAGGATCAGTGTCAAATCATCCACTGAAGCATCTCTCAGAAGACGATCGTTGAGTCGACAAAGAAAATCATAAAGTCCATAGCTACCTCAATAAGCTACTCTACGTACTAAAATAGTCAACAGCAGAAAAGTCAAATCTTAAGGTCGGACATGATGGAGGACTTATAGATGATGGCTTATCAGCGACTTACAACTGTCCCACTAAGAAACATGGAAGGAATGATTCACGGAGAGGAAATTCAAATAATTGGCAGCGTCATATTAATCTTCAATGGTCAAACACATCAAATCTATACCTAAGTCGGCAAAACTAGCTACCTCTAAAGACAAATTCAAAATCTCTGATTAAGTTATCAAAAGCTATCGAACCTCTCTCCCTCTCTTGTCCAAACCCTAAAACTCTCTTCAAAGCCTAAATCTATCAAACCTCAATCTTTGCCCTAAGTGTATTCAGCTACCTCTCATTAGACACCTAAAATTAAATACCCACATACTTCGAACTATTCAAATGGCAGATTGGCGAGTCACTGGCATTCAGCTCGGAACAAAGACTTTTGAGAAATCTGAGAAGAAGTTTAGAGATGTTCTTAAACTCGTGAAGAAGGCATGATTCTCTGAATGTCTTGAGGCAAACACACGAATATATGGTGACCTGGTCCAGGAGTTTCACTCAAACGCAACCATAAATTCTGGAATCCTCTCCACCAAGGTTAAAGGTCAGATTCTGAAGCTAAATTCTTCTGACATCAATCAATGCTTAGGCCTTCTTGACCAAGATCTGAAAAGCCTGGATGAGATCAACACTAAAAAAGCAAAGAAGATTATGCAGTACAATAGAAACCCTAGCTTGAAGGACATGAAGAAAAAGGAGTTTCCTGAAGAATTTGAGTTCCTTGCTGAAATAGTGGGTAAATGTATCTTATGCAAAGACACTGCACATGATACTGTGATTGACCAACAGCTAAAGATTATGTCTACGATAGTCCTAAAGGAACACATCAACTTTAGAGTTATCCTGCTGGATCAAATGTCTAAATGGCTGGATGAGGAAGAAAAGAAAAGGTTAACTGAAAACCCCCTCACAAAGGTTTTTCATGGAAGGTTTTTAAGTATCATCTTGAAGAAAAAGTTGAAGAATAAAATTAAGGATGATGAGGGTGAAATTCTTAATGTTCATAAAGTAATGTCTCCACAGCTGTTTATAAATTGGAAGAAAATTCCCAAGGAAAACAAGAGGCTAATAACAACTGGGAGCAACAGCAAGGTCTCTGTTAAGAAGAGGAAGGCACAAGAGGTGGAAAGCTCTTAATCTGATGACTCTGAATCGGTAACAGCCACACCAGTAAAGAAGAAGTCTAAGAGTGTGAGTAATACAAAGGCTCCATCAATCCATCTCTCCACTAACAAGAAGAGGCATCGAACAAGAGAAGAAAAAGTTTCAACTGCAGAAACCTCAAAGAGAAGGAGTAACAGATTACTCCATGAGTCACAGAAGAAGAAAACAAAGGTGATGAAGAATTCAGTTCCAGTTCCTCAAAGAAGTTTATCTACTCAAGAAAAAAAGGAAAACGTAGAGTCTAAAAATGAGAAGGGATCTAAAAGCCTCAAGGATAAATCATCAAAGAGCAATTCTAGCAATGAAGAAGAAGCTAAGTCTATGAAAGAAATAGCCAAATCTGGTAATGAAGAAGAATGTGCAAGCCGTATGGCTAACTCTCAGAGCATCCACTCTGATGATGAAGAAATGTTGCAAGTTGACACAACTGCATCTCCTACTGAAAATGCTCCAACAAGTTCACATGATGGCTCCAAAGATGTTGAGTCTGAAGAAGAAGGACCTGCCCCTACTGATGCTAAATATCAAGAAAGCTTATCTGATGATTCAGAGGCTTCACATTCTGAAGAAGAAGAAAAGTCTGTCTCTCCTATAGCTAAACCTCCAAGGAGAAGAAAGAGCAATAGACTGCTTGCTAAATCTGTCTCAAAGAAGCAAGGAGAACACTCTACTATAATCATTGAAGTCAGTGATGATGAGCCTGACTCCAAGGGAGAAGATGCTGAAGAAGGCACTAATGATGAAAACCAGTATGAAGAATTCTTTGATGAATCAGATGAAAGGAGTCAGCATGATTCAAGCTCAGAAGGTGAAGAAATGGAGAATGATGATAAAATGAAGGAACAAACTGATGAGTCCGATGAGGGAAATCTACAAAGGTCTAACTCCAGTTCAGAACAAAGAGAAGATGGAAGAAACTCCAGTTCTGCAGAAGAAGAACCAGAAGATTTTCACATTCCCCACCTTGTTCATCACAAGAGAAGAATTGTAGTTGAAGTTTATGAAGAACCACTAGATGTGCTTCCCGGCAGATGGATTAATCAAAGAAATGAAAGGCTAAATGTGGTAATGATGACCTCAGAAAACTTGTTCAACAATCGTAGAGCCATGAAGCTGGGACACTTCAACTGTGATTTATGAGCCTGAAGCTAAGAATCATGCAATAAGATGGTTTTACTCTCATATACCATGGGTAAAGGCATCCCTCACTGAAGACAACAGCTATCTCACATGGGTCTTCTCTCACCTTCCCAACATAGAGATGGTGGCACAGAACTTCCCAAGAGTAAAGAAGTTTGCAACTCAGATGATAAACGACCAGTCTCACTACAAAGTCTATCGACATGCTGGCAACCACTACATTCCCTATGATAGTAGAGTGGGTTCTGATGGCAAAAGGATCATGGCCAAGGAGATAATCGTAGAGTCTTTTTACTCTACCATTGAAAATGATCAAGTTTAGTTTGAGAAGCTTCCCTCTGACCAAGCACAGTTGTCTGGTATTCCTTCATCCTCCAAAAATGATTGGCACTCAATAATTTATCATATTCTCACTACTTTCGAAAAATTGTCTAAGAATGAAAATCGTAGAGTCGACTTTGATGCTCAACAAGAGTCTGCCCAACCAAATAACCAAACTTCTACGAAGCAGAAGTTACTGAAGAATTCTGATGAGTTAGTCAAGAAGATGTCTATCATCACTAAAGAGACCAAGATGTTGACCGAAGCAAGAGGAAATACAGTTCAAGACAGACTTCAATCCACTATGTCTGATATATCTCTCAAAATCAAAGAGAGAGATCAAATCTATCTGAAAGCTATAAATGATCAGAAGGCAGAAGCTCTACGAGCACAAAAGGCTAATGAAGAGCAAATCCAATCCCTCTTTGCCAAGATTGACAATCTGAATCAGTCTCTCTCCCTACAACTTGAGTTGAGCCAACATGAACTCAAGATTGAGGTGGGTAACTCATCTTACCTGATGGAGCAACTTATGTCAAAGGTTGAGCGGCTTTCACAAGTGATTAATGACAAAAAGGGGGAGAAAAGGAGGTATAAAAAAAGGAACTCAAGGAAGAGCAAGGAGATTAGAAGAAAAGAAGATAAGAAGGCCAAGAGGAAGGCAAAGAAGAAGATAGCAGAAGCAGTAGCAGAATCATCATCTGAGGGGGAGTCAAAGGATGATGATCCCATGAATGCAGAGTTTGAGGGGGAGCCAGAAAAAGAAGAAGAGCATGAATCTGAGGAGGAGCAGAGAAAAGAAATGAAGTCACGATCTCAAGGGGAGAAGGAGCAAAAAGACTAAGCAGAAAAATAGCTGATCAACAAACATCCTGGAAGACACACATGGAGCCAAAGAGGTACATCTCTAACTAGTTAGGTATGTTCTGGATCCAGGATGTAAAGTGTCATATATCATATAACTCCACATTATTATCAATGACATTCATGATTATCTATTTTAGAAATACAGTTGCTCACTGTATATAAGATTCATTCATAACATGCATATGCCCTAATTGTTTTTTGTCATAATCAAATAGGGGGAGATTGTCAGGAATAAGCATGTGAATGATATTCCTATTTATATATGATTTAATTATGATATATATATATATATGAATGAATATGCAAGTATGCTTGCATTAAGAAAAGCTATAAAGTCCTTTGATAGATAATAGGAATATATGTACAAGGACTTAGAATAAATTAATCAAATATATTAGGTTGGTCCTACATAAGCAAAACAGCTTTGTAAAGTCCTTAAAAAGAAATGATGTACAAGGACTATAAATATAGAAAGATCAAGCTTGTTAGGTTGATCTTATAATGTAATAGATAGGCTAGTTTGATCATTAAAAGCAATCGCACTGTAAATCGTAGTCTTCCGCCAGAGAGTCAAGGAAAACTCTAAAGCTATCAAGGCAAAATTGTAGTCTGCAAGATAGTAGATCTCGGAGTTCGTACACTTTCAGGAAAGACGAGGAAGGATCGTAGTATGTCAAGGAGTACTTCCTCGGAGCCGTAGTCTACTGAGGAAGTCATGTTCAGAATCGTAGAGACAGCCTGTCTAAGAGCCGATCGAGCATCTGCCGAAGCCAAGTCAAGAATTGTAGACCACACTCAGAGTCGTAGAGTCTACTGATCACATTAGAGGCAAAGATCGTAGTCAAGCTCGAGTAGATGAAGACAGCAAGCTTGAGGACAGAGATCGTAGAGTGTCGGCATCTGATCTTGGAGTTGTAGTGTCTGCAGAACCAAAGCTAAAATTGTAGAGTGCAGAACTAAGGCTTCAACAGAAGTGCTCACAACGCCCAGGCAGAATCGTAGAGCAAATATGATTCTCAACAAATGAGCACTCCTAGAATATCCAAAGTATGAAGCCTCTGGTCTGAGCTACAAAGATACATCCCACCTGAAGGAAACCATAGAGCACTCAACGAATGGCATGCAAGCTAACAGAAGATCTAAGCACCAACCCAATCAACATCCAGATTGAGTTGAGAAGCCATTCAAGATGAAGTCTTCCACAAGTTGATCAGAAGAAGACATCAGTAATTAACTAACAAAAGTCAGCAAGTGCAATAGCTGTCAAGTAAACAGAAAACAACAATCTTGGAAGTATCCAGGATCGTAGTGTTTGCCAAACAAAGCAGGAACTGATGAAGTGAACACAGAGATACTGATCAGCTTATGAAGAACAAGGCTAAAGTGATTAAGCATCGTGTTAGTCCATTGATGATAAGTGAACGGGAGATCACAAGGAGAAAGCGAGTTGGACATACCATAAATCTGAAGTGTCTTGCTATTCAAAAGAGGCCAGAACAAGAAGTTAAGCTATTAGTTCCTGAGATCAGTAGAGGCAAACAAAAGTGTTGAAGCACTGCACAAGAGAAGGAAGAGGTGTTCTACATTGAGAATCCAATGAACACTCATCAGGATCGTAGTGTTGTCTCAACCGGTCGATGAGCAACATTCAACATGACACTACGATCAGGTCCAAGAAGATATGCATCAGAATTATGGAGTTTGACCATCTAAAGATTGAAGCATTGGCAACAGTTTAATTTGAAGATTGATATTCGAATAGAGCTTATTGAGAGCATCGATGCAAAAGGACAACCTCTGATCCAGAAATCAGAGAGAGAGGAAATAAAGTCGATTACCTGCCCAAGACATCAAAGTGACATCTCTGACGGGGTAGGTGAAACAGTAGACTGCAGTGTCAGAAAGTCATAAAGGGGATGTCATGTCACATCTGCAGTCTACCTCAAATAACTCGAGATCTGCGAAGCAATTCAAATAGCTCCTAATGGCTACATTACAACGGGAAGGTTGTGAAGGAGTATAAATCAATAAGAGCTTCAAAGATCAAGAGCTACTGAAGATGTGAATATTGCAGAATCATTGAGTTGTTGGAATGCTATAGTGTTGACTCTACGAGTTCCACCAGAGCTAAATAGAACAAGTCTCTGTGACAGTGAGACTACAAAGGTGGAAGTGAAGCTGCTTTGAAAAAGGACTTGAACAGACTAAAGCTTTACTCAACAAAGATGAGAATGCCACTGAAGATGGAAGCTAAGCTAAGACCGAGAAGGCCAAGAAGATAGCATTCAAAAAAGTGACAGAGTACAAAGAAGATCAAGAGAGCCACTCTACAAATCAACATGAACAAAAAGCTAAAAAAGAACAGATACAGAATCATGTCTGCAAAACATTCAAGAAGGGTTCAGGGATTGCTAAGTGCCAGATGAAGTCTACCAAAAGTTCAGAGACTTAGCAAACCCAGATGGTGATGGTGCACAGCTGACATCGGATGAAGATGAGCAGAAAAGAATGAAGATCAGCTGCACCCAAGGATAAGTGGTCCAGACTCTACATAGAATGCAAAGAGGACCACACCAAGTTACTAAGTACAAAAGATGTTCAAGCTTAAAGACATCTTAGCAGCTCAGCACCAACAACAATAACAACACCAACAACAATAAGAAACCAGGGCCTGAGGGATCCTTGTCCGGAGGGACTAAATGAAGTTCCAAGCCTGTTGGGCTTGAAGAGTTCCTAGGGAACTAGAGGAGTTCCAAGCCTACTTGGCTTGAAGAGTTCTTAGTGAACTGAAGTTCCAAGGCTGCTAGCCTTGAAGAATCTTAGTGATTCAGGGTGTTGCCCTTCCTTAGTTGGAATCCTGCTAGTTAAAGCAGAAAAGTGGATTAGGAGCTTGAGTCTCTGAATCACTTAAAATCCCTTATGTCTTTTACATTCAGTCATTTACTTTCTGTCATTTACATTATGTACCTAACTGTTATAACTGCTATGTATGTATTAACTGCTTACAACTTAACCAACTCTAAGAATAATGTATGTATGATTATGAATATATCAATGAAGGGGATATTTTACTTATTCCGCTGTGCTTAAAAAGATTCTTCTGTTTGTCATATACTAATTCATTAGCAATGCAAAATAAACAGTAAAGTATTTGAAAATAAAAAGGATCTATTCAACCCCCCTTCTAAATCTATTGTGTGCCTACTAGGAACTAATAAAGTCAACTTAGTATATATGAGGCACCTTGACATATAACTCTTATGCATTTGAAACATATATTAAAGCCACATATACATGCTCAAATGGTCAGAACTTACAAGATAAAAGTCTTGGTCAAGTTCACTTTAAAAAGTCTTAAGTTTCTTATATTTGAAATTGTCTTAACTTTCAATTATGTATGCTAGTGTGTTTAATCACTTTAGACTTGCATTTCATGTCAATATAAACCATATTATCATGTTCATAAAATTAGAATGCTCACATGAGGTGTTCATGACAAAGTTCACTTTTGAAACTACAAATTTCATTTCAAGACCATAAGTGTTGCATCAATCATATATACTAACATTGTTATACTTGTTCATACTACATAAGAAATTTTTATATCTCAGGTCATTTCCCCTTGCTAGGCATATATCTAAGTCCTAACATCAAGTTAGCAACACATAGCACAACAAAAAGCAGAAACTGATTCTGGGGTACAGAGTAACTGAGCTGCACCTTAGTATAAATAGGGCACAGCTGCGCCATGCCTGGACCAGAAGCAAAAACAGACTCTATTTTATAGAGCCTTACTCTACTTTGATTCTTTTTAGTTTAAACATGTTCCAATCCATCATTTAAGAGTTCATACATGTAAACATACTTCATAAACACATTATGGCATGCTAATTCACATTGATTAATAGAGAATTTCAAGAAATTCCTCAGAATTTGACAAACATAATTAAGAACAATAGTTTAGGATTTTATACCTCTTGAAGCTTAATAAACTTAGTTTCCTCCTTCTAAATTTTCTAATCTCTTCTTTGGAAAACCAGCACTCACACTCAATTTCTCAGGATTTCAACAGACAATTTCAACAACGTAAAACTGAGAAATGAAGCTGCTATTTATAAAGTAATGGTGGAGTGGGTATTGGGTTTACATGGAAGATTTAATTCATTGTGTAATGGAAGAAAACATTGGTTATTTGAGAGTGGTTTAACAACCCACCACCAGCCATCTTCATAGCCATGATCACTTATGTTTAGCCACTGATTTATACTTGGAAGTTACATAAATTAGCCTTAGGCTACTGTTCATGCACTGTTTGCTTAACTGATAATTTCTATATCTCAATTGTGAGACCCCGAATTTTATGCAACAAAAGTATTTAATTTTTATATTTTGGTAAATAGTTAAATTGATAAAAGTTTAAAGTTAAGGGTCATATTTGAAAATTTTCAAAGTAAGCAAGTTGTCATAAAATAACCGGTAGTAAAAGTACAGTAATACGCGGGGTTGCATAGTAGCACACGATATTGGTTATTGATGCTTACATGAGAAGTCACTCAGTTATACTCAATTATTGCTACAGTAATTGCTGCATCATATCTCTCATATTATTGATTCGATTATTGTCACAAAGATCATCATCAGATAATATGATATATTATTAAATCAATAATTGAGACGACAAAGTTATTCATATTATTAAATTGCAATATTTACAATGTCTAAAAGTTCTGTCAAGTTGAGGTTTGGTCATCTAATTGCGCGCCAATAAGGAGAAATCCTTATCGGAAAGCCCCCTCTTTCCTGGGAACGACCTGGTTGTTAAATATTGTGAGTTATAATATTAATGATGAATAAGTTCGTGTTGATTAAAGATGAATTTGATAGTTCCATTGTGTTGGGATTATTAGTGTTAGTGAAAATCTTCATCTATTCCGATGATAATTGATGTCTGGGGGTTATATTGATAAATCGAGTAATTAATCGAATAAATGAGCAATTAATTGCTATCAATTCACATGATTATAACTATTTGTTCACATGTGTGTACTATTGATTCACATTCTTGTACTATTAGGGGAGTTAGTGCAAGATTGATAATACTTGCATGACTAAGTTAAAAATGGAGGTATAGATGGAGGTACTATACTGTAATTCGTATTTTCACATGATTATAACTATTAATTCACATGATTGAACTATTGATTCACATTATTTACTATTAGGGGAGGTGGTGCAAGTTTGATAATACTTGCAAGACTAAATTAAAAATGAAAGAAAAGTTAAAGGTATTGTACTGTAATATTTTGAGCCCCAAAACGTGCAATTATCGAAACAATATTTTCCTATAAATAGAAGCTCATTCTTCCTTCATTTCTCACCAATTCACTAAAGCTATAGAGCAATTATTATAGAGAGAAATTATAGAGAAAAAAGAAGAAGAGAAGTCTGCTACCTCTCTACTCCAGTATCCAGATTCTTTCTAAGGTAAGGGGTATTATTTCTTTCATTTTCATGAAGAGAGCTATTGTTATTCCATTACTTATTATTATGTTGGAATAACCTGTCTATGCGAAGTACCGCATACATGGTGAAATTCTTCTATTATTCTATTCTTTATTATTCTGTTAGAATATCCTGTCTGTGCGTATTACGCATGACCTGGTTCCATTATTTATTATTTTGTTGGAATAACCTGTCTGTGCGGTCTATCGCATGCCGGGTGAAGTCTTCTATTATTTCATTCTTTATTATTCTATCAGAATATCATGTCTTTGCGTTTATGCATGACCTAGTTCTATTATTTATTATTCTATTAGAATAACCTGTATACGCGGACTACCGTATACATGGTGACATTCTTCTATTATTCCATTATTTATTATTCTGTTGGAATATCCTATCTGTGCGTTTACGCATGACCTGGTTCCATTATCTATTATTCTGTTGGAATAACCTGTCTGTGTGGACTACCGCATGCATGGTGAATGATCCTTCGTATTCATTCCTTATTAAATTATGGAAATGATCTGTTTACGTGGATTACCGCATGGTGGGTTAAAATCCATTTGCATTTTCGTAATTTTTTGAACATTCAAAAATTCTGGAAAAATTTGGGAGGATATTATGATAAGTTTTCTAACATCTCCAAGTGGAATTACTGAAAGAGGAGTTGTAGATTTTTGTATGGACTATTTTTAACAAAGCACGAAAAAGTGAAAAAAGGAGAAAAAGCTACTGCCCAAAATTTTGTAAGGGTCATTTTATTTTACCACTTAATTTGTGAGAACAATTCCGGCCTTTTGGGACATGGAAATATATGGTATAAAGTACCTCCTGTCCAAAAATGAGCTCATTCCGACTTAAAATGAGCAAGTTATGACTATTTCAATATTTAAGTTTTTTCGACAAAAAACGCTATAATCGAAGTTCTATAACTCCGATGACCATGAAATTTAAACTGGAAGCTCACGTTAACATGTGTAAGATCCTGCCAAGATTTTGGAATTTCTAGAGTTAAACTTGAGGAAGCTAATTTCTTAAGGAATTAATTAGAAATTGATTTTTGAAAAATACTTAAGGGAGTTGAAAAATTATTAAAAAACAAATACTTGTTGTGTATGAAATATATGTATATATGTTTGGACAAATGATAGAAAAATAATAAGTTGATTTGGTAATTTTTCATGAAAATGGTTTAGTTACGAACATATGAGTTAAATATGTTATGTGAAGTTGAAAAATTGGTAAATAGGATTTTATGGCTTGAAAATTCTATATAAGGTATATGCATATTTTTAATGAGGGATTTGATCATTGGTGATGAAATCTTATGAGTATGGCATTTTTGAATGATTAAAATGCATTAATTGGTAAAGTGTAAACAATTGAAATAAATTGTTTATAAGTTTAAGAAGTGATTAAAATATTATTATAATATTAATACTATTAGATTATGAGTTTATTAAGTGATTGATAATATTTGGATAAATTTAAAGTCTTTAATATTTATCCTTATTTTCGTTTGATTAATGCTTATATCATTGTCATCATCCTCACACTTATATTGTGATAAAAGTCATCTTTGGCTTACGTGCATAGATGGACTGTTGATTATTGGTTTTACAATTGTATATCTTTGGCTTACGTGCAAAGATGGATTGTTGATTATTGATTTTACAGTTGTATATCTTTGGCTTACATGCAAAGATGAACTATTGATTGATGAGTATCGTTGGCTTATGTGCATAGATAAACTGTTTATTGGTATGATTATGACCAGGGATCATTTGGTATAATCATGACCCATAATGTTATAGATGATGTGGTAAAAGTCCTCATTGGCACGTAGTGCATTGATGGACAGTTATTGGTATGATTATAACCAGGGATTATTCGGTATAATCATAACCATTGATGATTACATAAATATCCTTGGTCGTAGTGCAAGGATGATTCGACGATGTGGATTATTTATTAAGCTGAGTCTCAGCGATAAAATATTGATTATACATTTTTAATTCATAAAAGATAGTAGATATCATGCTCTACTTGACTTTTCTAAATTACAGTTGTATGTATTTGGCCTATAGTGCAAAGATGAATTGTTAATGAATATCTTTGGCTGTAGTGCAAAGATGAATTTATTAGTATGATTATGGGCAGGAATTTTGATTTGGTATAACCATGATTTTTGATGTTTCAGGTGAAGATAGGTGATGAAAATTATCTTCGTCCTGGGTGCAAAGAGGAATTTAGAATCACAATTATGATTATGAGTTATTCATATGATTGTGGACAGGAATTGTTGATTGATGTTACAGGGATAAAACATTATTGGTAGACTTTTAACATGGAGAAGATAATAGACATGATGGTCTGTTTGACTCTTCTAATGGATTGCTCGTTCCGCTGTAACTATGGTTGAAAAGTTTTATCATCTACCATATGTTCTAAATCTCTAATTTATTACTGATGAAGGCTATTGATAATTTAATTATCTTTAGTCATGATATTCTTTAATGGGCTAGTTGTGCTCACCCTTTTTGCTTCACAATTCCTTTCAGGTAATAAGAGTGTAGCTGGGTCGAGCGGGGATAACAGGGAAATAGTGTGATGGTCCGAGATTGTCCAAGTTTCTCAATACATTATAAAACGGCATGACATGCAACAGATAATTGTATTGAGGACCTAAGATGTGTGTGTCGTATTTTATACGTCACTTAATAATTGATTTTAGCGAACAACAATAGGGTGATGAGAACCCGACTTTGAAAGTGTCAAAAGTGCACCTCATTAGAATGAATATGATAGTAATCTTCTCGTTCTTCTTTGGGGTCTTAAAATATTTGTTGTTGTATTTTATATGGCATTGTAACAATTTGAGTTTGGATACTGTCTACGAGACAATATTGTATTAAAATTCATAGCTTATCTGTTGTCGCATCAGCATCTACGCTCAACAATTAATATAAATGAAGTTTGTATTTGATTTTTATAGAGTGATATCTGGCGACTCAGAATGGGTCGTGTGGACCTATTTTGGGGGCGTCACATCAGCAACCTGTTTCCATTTTGATCAGTTAGTTACTTTAACTCCTAAATAAAATTTTAATGTACAATTGTTATCATATTAGGAAAAATTAGGGATTAGTTATGTACTCACATCATATAATCTATGTACATTAAATACATATAATAAAATAACACAGTTAGGTATTATTGTCCGGGTATCTCTATAATTATATTTACTACTCACATAACCACATTATAACATTATTTAATATTAACTGTACAGTTAACACACGTAATTCCTTTCCCAATTTGTGGAATACATAGATATTTAATTATTTCTGTATTAAAATCACTTATGATTTTATTGTACTACTTGATACTTTATATCATTAGAATGTATTATTATCATGTGATTGTATTCATGTCACGCCTTACATTAATGTTCCATTTCATTTCTACAGTAGAAATCAATTTTCCCAGATTAACCACTAAAGATAATTGCGCCATTTTGTATCATCTTTGGGAGGCGCAATTGCTGTATGGCCCTCTGGCAAAGCCAAAATTGTTTAGCTTCAAGTCAGTCCCAATTTCTATCACCACACAAGTTTTACATGATATAATTTAACTTCTATAGTGGTGATATTACTAGTTCAAGAGTGTGTTTATCACATAATTATACACAATTAATCTTCCTCTTAATAACTATTTCCCTTTTAATTCACTTAGTGAATTTCTCATTCCACACTATGCCACACAAGGCCTTTCACAATTCTCAACGTCAATTCCACACTTCTCAATTCTCATATAAATTCACTTTGCACTAATCGAATTACTCATCGCACATCACATCAACATTTATATTCAAATAAATATTCATTTTCTTATTATATTGAAGTAATTATTTATTCCTAAAATTCTCGGTTCTTACAAAGAATGTGGAAAAATTAATATCAACATATAGCCTCCTAAACAATGTGGTAATAAATTTAAATGGGATGCAGTTTGACATCAAAATGTTATATAGTAAAATCTATCATGTGTACAAGTCAACTAAGGGATCTAATCACTGAGATTTCATTATGATGCTTAGCAATAACATTACCTGTAATACGCTCATCACATTCTTTGATCAGACTAATGAATCTTGAATCTCTTGATGCTAAAGAAGCACATATTTCAAATGCAGCCTTAGCAGTCTAATATTCTTCTAGCTTAATACAAGCAATACTGTAAGCAGAAACACGAATAGACAAAATTACTAAAGTTTACATATATAGAACCTTATGAAATACATATACTTGTGGAAATCGTGAATTTCCATGGATGTAACTGGATTACAAACAAACACCAAATTACAAAGATCCTCACCCTTTACAAAGATAGGCTTTATACATTTTAGGACCCAGCTCAATCGCTCTGCTTGCATCAACAACAGCTTTTGCTCATATAGAAAAAGATTAATAAAAAATACAAATTTGGATAATAGCATAAATACCAACAATAAAGGAAAAATCAATTAAATTATATCCAAGTCTGAAATATGAATGCAAGTGGAATCATTACGGTGCACAGCACTGTGAAAATGTAAAATAAAGAACAAAAAATATAGCTTGAAACCTTTTGTGTAAAAGGTGGAAAATTTCATTTTGCAACACAACCACATTTATTACACCAGCCATCTTCATAACAAGTTCAGAGCACAATTTAGTGACAAGAATGCACACAACCCACATAAACAAAATCTGCATCATGTGTACCAAGTTTAACCAGATTGGCCAGAACTTTATCCACACAATTATGAGTAGCTTCGTTGAACCGAGATAAAAAGCATTTGACTAAAATTCAAATGTAGGATAAAACAAATAAAAATAGCTGACTTGACGGTGTAAACATCCCCAACACATTATTTCAGTCTAGCATATGCTCATAAAGTCATATATTGACATTATCAATCACATATACTTCTGGCTGTATGCCTGTATGAAATAATAACTTCAAGGGAAAATGAACCCACGATATCCATCAATCAAACTTTTTTACCTCTAATTGTTTGCCCAAAAATTTCCAAACATCAAAAAACAAAACAAAAAAAATCAAAACATAGTTACAATATTTTCAACATCCTTAGCCTATGAATCTTTCAACCATGTCATAATTCCCAATATATTTGAGCATTCTAGAGTCAATAGCGCGCGCACACACACACACACACACACACACACACACACACACACACACACACACACACACACACACACACACATATATATATATATATATATATATATATCTTTTAATATGAGTAGCATGGGATAACAAAATATGAAATTAATATATGCTTCTTCCATGTTGATAATCCCTTACAATATTTTCAACATCCTTAGCATATAAATCTTCTAACCGTGTCATAATTCGCAATATTTTTGAGCACTTAGAGTCAATAGCATAGATATATCTTTTAATATGAGTCACATGGGATAACAAAATTATGAAAAGAATATATGCTTTTTTCCATGTTGATAATCTCTTACAATATTTTCAACATCCTTAGCCTATGAATCTTTGAACTGTGTCATAATTCCCAATATATTTGAGCACTCTAGAGTCAATAACATAGATATATCATTTAATATGAGTAACATAGAATAAAAAAATATATGAAATTAATATATACTTTTTTCCATGTTGATAATCCCTTACAAACAAACCACCAACAAATCCATTAAGTCCCTAAGTAAATCCAAGTGAAACTGCGCAACTTTTCAAAATCACCAAACCAAATTAGCTAAAAAAGATATAAAACACACACAAAAATAATATCTTTGTATATTATGCTTAATAATACTAAAAAAATCAAACTCAAGAAAAAGGGTAAAAAGACTTGACCACTAAATTTAGCTATTAAAATTAAATAATAGAATCAGAACCTAAATTAAAGCTTATTAGATTGATCAATCGAAAGCGAAGGAAAAAACAAGTACAACCCCAAAGGTTAAACAAAATCAACCCAAAGGCTTAAGCGAATCGGAAATATAACATGATTCTTCTCGATTTTGCAAATAAACATAAAAGGGGTTGATTACCAAAGTGAAGTTGTGGAGCTTAATGTTGGCCTTTGAAACACGATCTACATGAAAGATTAGGGTCTTTAGGGTTAAGAGAGATAGCTTGGGAGTAAAGGTTAACGGACAGTTCAAAGTGGTCGTCAACAAATTCCTCCTTAGCCTTCATTTCCAGATCCGACGACGCCATCATTGGATGGTTGAGGTTTGTGAGTTCACCCGGTAGACAGAAACTTGGATGGATGGATTGATTGATTGGGATTAGATTAAACTAGGAAGATGATAATAAGGGGAGAAGAATGCTTGACTTGAGAGAGTTGAGGCTCAAATAAATAAATAAGGATAAATTGGAAAAGCAGACTACATAAACACAGAAACAAACTAAAACCATTACTGATCTGGAAAGTTAGGAAAACATAAAGAAACTAAAATCATACAAAATCCAACTTAGTTCAAGCTCAAAAGTAATATTATCAATCATAACAACAGAACATAATCAATATAGTCGTAACAAATTAACCATTTCAATTCAAACTTATTAGAAAATAAAACCTTACAAAAAGATTCAGTGGTAAGAACTGTCAGAAATAGGACTAAAATACTCCAAAAACAGAGTCAATGTTGGGCAAGGATATATGTGACTTCCTGTAATTATGGTAAAACTAGAGAAACACATTGTCAGCTCATTGCACACTTTTGATTATGTAAATACTAATAGTTCTTAGCAATAACACAGATCAAAGAAGACAGAAGTATCCCATTCAAAAAACTAAATTCCATACAAAAAAACCCAATTCAACATCTTTTTTTCTCTAGAACATTTTCTCAAACACCAAGAAAACAAAAATATTGGCATAGTAATAATTATAACAAAAACGCTTACTTTTGGAACCGACTTTACAGAGCTTGCCATCAACTATGAGAGGGCTGGAGTCGGTTGTTCCAGTGGCAAGCCCACGTGCAGAGAAGAAAGAAAATAGAGACTTCTAGGTTACAGATGAGTATATATGTGTTGTTAATTTGTAGTTATAAATTCTTCTCCTCATTGTGTGTGTATATGTGGGCAGTAGAGAGGGAAAAGAAATGAGAGAGGGAATCATCGACGGTGAAGAAGGAAGAGGAAATCGTTGGTGAAGAGGGAGAGGGAAAAGGAAATCATAGGTGAGAAGGAGAGCGAGCACGATAAATTTTGGGGAAAAGGGGGGAATAAAATGCAATCATTGAGATAGGGCTTACAACCTTTCCCTCTTCCGCGTGAAATGTATTTATATTAAAATTTATATTAACCATAATTAATTCTAATAATTTTATTTAAAACAAATTTGCGGCCAATTTTATCTCTCACATAAACCTCTGACCAATAATATATAATGAGTAATAATTCTTTCATTAATAGTTTTTTTTCCTCACAAATTTTTGTCATAAATTGGCGCCAAATATCCTTCTACGACCTCAATTTTGTGAAGAAAACAATATAAATTGTGAGGGATATTTCTTTCGTTAATAACTATATTGTCACTACATTTTTTTCCTTCATTATTCCTTCGCTAGAAAACTCCTTATGTGAAGGAATGAATTCCTTCACAAAATTTCCTTCACTACATCCTTAGTTTCTTGTAGTGTATGTAAATTCCATTCAGCAAATTACCAACACCATATAAAACATTCTTATTATAAATAAAATAACTATTGTTCTTTATTATAATATCAAAACCATCCATATCCAATACAGAAATTGAAATAATATTTCTAATAAGTGTTGGAACAAAATAACAATTATTTAAACTAATGGACTTACCCGTAGGAAGTGTTAAACAATAAGTCCCTACGGCTAATGTAGCAACTTTTGCTCCATTTCCCACTCGTAGGACAACATCATCACTGTTCAGCTTTCTACTTTTGCTTAGTCCCTGCATAGTATTACATATGTGAGAACCACAGCCGGTATCAAATACCCAAGTAAAAGTTTGACTTTCAAAAAAATTAATTTCAATCATGAACAAACCTTTATCGGAAGTTGAAACTTCTCCAAGCTTCTTCTGCTTTTGTTACGCGAGAAAATTCTCGTAATTCCTCTTCCAGTGACCTGGCTTATTGCAATGGAAGCATATTCCTTTGCTGGTTGGATTAGGTTTCTTATTATCCTTTACTTTTGCCTTGCCCTTAGCCTTCTTATTTTTCTTCTTTTCAGAAGATACCTTAGGCCTCTTCCTTTTCTTGGAAAAATCATCCACCAATAAGACTTGGTCCTTCTTCGATGGGAAGTGATCTTCAGTAGTTTTCATCATGTTAAATAACTCAAGCAAGTTGACGTCTAATTTATTCATGTGAAAATTCATAACTAATTATGAGAAGGTGTCTGGGAGTGACTGTAAGATCAAATCTTGACTTAACTACCCATCTATGATGAACCATAATTGTTCAAGTTGTTTAATCAAATTGATCATCTTCAGTACATGAGTCTCAATTGTAGTGCCCTCAATCATACGAGATCGGAAGAGCTCCTTAGATATCTAATATCTAACATTCATATTTTGCTCACCATACAACTCTTTGAGGTGCAGCAATATAGCAAGAGCATCCATAATTTCATGCTGATGTTGAAGCTCGTTTCTCATGGATGCGAGCATAATGCATTGAGTCATGGTTGCATCATCTTGCCACTTTCTAAAAGTAGCAATCTCTTCCTTAGAAGCTGAGTATGAAACATTTGCAAGGACGATCGAATTTATAATATAAGAAATCTTTTCAGCAGTGAGAACAATTCTCAGATTTCTTAACCAGTCCATATAATTCGGTCTGGTCAGTTTGTTAGCATCAAGTATGCTACGCAGTGATATTAGTGAATTTAACATTTTCAAATTCTGCATTTGAAAAAGACAATATTTTAGCATACATTTATTTACTTAATTACCAAAATAATTAGTTCTTGTTTTAAATTGGTATCTCCTACTATTTTTTTCAAATTATATTACCCTCACTTATATAGTTCGACAAAATCTAATAAAAGATTTTCTAGTGAGAATAAGGATCACATTTCAAATGTATATAGTCTTGTGGTGACACAACAAACTATATATAAATAAATAAATAGATAGACAACTCTTGTCAATTACATCATTATGTAATTCCTTGTATTTTACCTCTTAGATTATTTTAATCAAGTGGTGACACATCCGAATCAAAATTATCTAAGTTAAGTCAAACCTAGCCCTTCCATATATTCAAATAGAAAAATATTATCCTTGTGGTGACACAAGAAAACACCATCGTTCAATTCCTTTATAAGAATCAAATGTAATAAAATAACATCTCAAAAAATTAAGATAAGTCTTGTGGTGACACAACAAATTTATAATTATTAATTAATACTCTATCGTTTTATCATGCTAGAAGGCGACGTTCGATATTCCAAAAATCTTTGAACGTTACAACTTAATATAATTTCTTTGAGGAGTTTTTTATTAATTTATCTCATCTTATTTAGCACGCATGCACACACATATATATAAAATATGTGTCATATTAATTGACATGAGAAGCATGTTGCATAATATATGTATATATATATATATATATATATATATATATATATATATATATTATAAGCATGCACATATAGAATACTATATTTTACCTAGATTGAATATGGACTTTTATTCTAGTTTAGTTCACTAGAGCCACCAAGTGAACCAAAAGGTCAAACTTAGGGTGCAAGAACTGAATTTAAACATAACTATTATATTTAAACTCAGGCTCCATTACAAACGGGTCTTCACACGCTCCTTGCTCCTTGGTCTCCGGTTCTTCAAGTAATTCTAACTAATCCTATTACATAAACTATTTACATTACATAGAAACCTTGATCAGCAGTCACGGGACAGTATATAGGAGGGAGATAGAAATTACATCAAGAAAAATTAGACAAAATGAGGTACGCATACCCCATTTATAAAACTCAAACATTCATTCATCCAACTAAAATAAAATCCAATCACACTAGTCAATAATCCATAATCAATCTCATTTATAATGATACATATCACCATATGCATCAATGAATAACATTCATCTCATGAATAATAAATCAATTCCATATATGTATTAATATCATTTAATGTGCAAAAGTTTGCTAAAATTTAGTTTTGAAATAAAATCAATTCTTTTATTTTAATCGAAAACCAAATCAAAATTAAACTCCTTTAATTTGTAGCAATCTGAAATCGTATTCCAGATAAAATAAACATCTTTATTTTAAACTTATATTAATTAAATAAACCATTTATTTCAATTGAAGAAACAAAAAAATTCAGATTCTAGAGAATGACGCGATCACGCCCAGAATGAACTGGGAAGCAACGCGGCCGCGATGAAAGTCCAGAATAGTTTTTCTGGGGACGGGCGCGGCCACGCTCTAGAATGAACTGGAAGCGGCGCAGCCGCACCGTATAGCATAACTAGAAAAACTTTTCTTCGCCAAGAAAATTTTATCCAATCACATACCATACATACATGGAATCATCAAATTCGATAATTAGCACAAAGTTAGGCTCTGATACCACTGTTAGGTTTGTATATAGCGCGATCATGCAATCAAATCACATAAAAGTAGTGAAAGCGAAATAAAACATATTTTAAAATTTTCATATAAACCATTACCATGATCTTACTTTGTGCTCAAGTATCAATCAATAGAAAAGAGATCGAGATCAGATTCAAATCCTTGTAGAAACTAGTTTTCTCATGTACAAGTTCACCTCCAATTCCTTTCACGTTCTCCTTAAACTCATCGGGTTGGATTTCTTCCTTTGATCAACGTTAGGCACCCAAGTGTTTGGCCTCTATAGGTGATCCACCAAGGAAGAACAAGTATTCAAGAAGATGTGTGTTTGACAAAATCATAGATTCCATCTCTATGGAATTATACATACTCTCCCAACTCTTGGAATTAAGTGTGTAACTCTAACCCCATAATAAGACTCCTCTTATTTATAGATGTAGGCAACCCTCCTAAACAATTTAGGAATAGGATTTTATTTTAACTAATTAAACTCCTTTAATTAATTAGGCTCATAATCCAATTAGAAATATATTAGAGTACTTTTATTAATTAATTCCCAAATCCCTTTAGGAATTAAACTAAAAATAATAAGACTCATCTTATTAATTTATTTTTAAAATTTCCAAAATATTAAATAATAAATATTAAGCTATTTAATTTATTCGATCACCATAGATTAAATTAAATACACTTAACTTATTATTATGATTATGTCATTTATTTCTTTAATAAATATTTTCTTTTTATGGTGTGACCCTTTAGATTCTCCAAATTAAACCGGTTATGATTAAATCAATTAGAACAATTCTAATCTTATTTGAATAAATAAATTAAACTATTTACTTCATTTAAATAAATAACATTTATTTTGCAATAGGTAAGCCCCCTAACGATCAATGACTTTCAAGATAATATAGATTTCAACATTAATCATAAAAGAACATTTGAGTGAATAGTTACCGTACAATTCAATTCTTCTATCATATAATGTCTCAATTAAATATAAGACATGGAATTACTGTCAAGTCTTATTTTATTTAATTATATGTATTTTGATTCTCAAATGAACAACTCTAAATAAAGACTACCAAAAAATCGTGATTTTGTAACAAACGATTTTCGTTGCTAAAGGTGCATAATTTCGTTGCCAAAGATAATTTGCAATAATTTTTCGGTCGTTGGACCATTTGTTGCGCAATGAGCGTTGCTAATTGTCTAGCAACAAAAAAAATATTTCGTTGCAGAAAGTGAGATATTTTGCAACGAAATTTGTTTTCGTGTAAAATCATAGATCATTTATGAACGAAATTTTTTGTAGCAAATTTATTAATAATTCGTTACTGAAAATCAACTTTCGTTGCAACATCCGCCTAATTGGCAACGAAAAAAAATCTTTTTTTTTTGCCAACAAAAATGAAATTCATTGCGTTTGATACACATTTGCCAACGATATTTTTTATCATTACTGAATAGTATGAAAATTGTTACCTTAACAGGTTTTCGTTGCTGATTATATACTTTTTGACAACGATGTTCGCTGCTAAATGTTCATGATAAACTGGTTATATATTAATTTGCAACGAAATTATTCGTTGTCGTTCGTTTTGTTCTGAATAATTATGACCAATTAACAACAATATTGTTCGATGCTAATTGTTTTTCGAGAGCAACAAAATTATTGTCGATTAGCAATGACACTGTATCGTTTCCAAATCCATTATTGATTTTGTTTTCTAACGAATGTCAAAATTATTTTATAAAAAAAAAAATTAAATTATGAAATGACCCATAACAAATTATGGCATAAATACAAAAAACTCAAATATTATTAATTAAATCATCCAGTACATGATCATTCATCATCTTTACAATCAACTATCTATTATAAAAGAACAATCTATTTACATAAGAATCCCCCGCAAAGAACACAGAAGAATCCATGAATCTAGATTATGGGACACTGGGATTCGGGGATTTGTCGAACTACAAAAGAATTTTTGCTTCTTAGTTCATACTTGATCAAACAAGCTAAAAAAATACATTTTTCTTCATCATAACCAAATGACCGTGACCATGTTGCACAAGTTCAGAAAATACTTCTCAAAAATGCTTGGCAACACCTTTGAAGGTACGTTCTATTGATTCATCCTTCCGCTGATCCAAAACTTATATAAGTTCTTTAATTTTCTGCCAAAATTAAACTTGTTATTGTACTTTCAAGCAAATATACCAACTATAGCTCAAAGAGAAAATATCTGCCTGACAGGTTGTAAGCACCTCATCACCAGCATTCAGTTCTTCTTGTCTTTTCTGTAGTTCTTCTCATTGATCTGTAAATTTTGGATATTGATCAAGTGCTTTCTTGTTAACATGGCTGAACTGTTGCAGCTGCTCGTTACACTTGTGAAGCATTTTATACAATTCTTTTACGCTCTTCCGCTTGTGCTTGTAATTTTGAGTGAATTAAATTAAATGAATATAATTAGTTAAAACAATCAGTACATCGCAGGTACAACATAATAACTTCTAATGATATACCAGAACATATGCCAACATAGGAAAGTGAACATATACACAAAATTTAGTGTAGCACTATATAAGAAGTTTCAAATTAATCAACAATAATCTATCAACCCAACTCAGATGATCGTGGATACTTACTAATTGTATTGGTCACTAATCAACCAACCTCAACCCCCTCAACAGCCACTCTCTCAAAACAAATAGTAAGATAAGCACAAAAAAAAAGAAGAACACTTCGCTCTTGCCATGTTCTTCAAGTATCATCTGATAACGTTGTGTTATGGTAGCCACTGACTATTACATATATATACCCACTGACTAAAACTTCAAAACCTATAAAGATAGCACTCTTTCCTTATCATTTACCTACCCAAAACTCACCTTCAAAATATAAAATTCCACTAGTTTCTTGCTGCCTCCCTCTTTTTCTCAATTTTTTTCATTTATTTTTTTGTAGTTATAGCAGAGATTATAGTTAAAATATTATAGAAAAATAAGATAATATTACCTTAGTAACAGACAAGTGTAGTAATGCTTCCGTGTTCAAGTCCAAAAATAGTTCTCGTTAAATCTACAGCATACAAGCAAACATAAAATTCATCAGATAAATAAATATCTTGATATGAATGCATATTTTTTCTTATATTCATAAAAATATCATTAAAATAAACAAATTCTTTTTTCTTTTCTTTTTGTTAAATTTAAACTATATTAAAGAGAAGAAAATGTACAAATTTCATGGGACATACCCCAAACCAGTACATCATGACCATCATAGGACATGCCCTGTGATGGCAAAAGTAAACCCATAAGTAGAGCATCAGAAATACAGATGGTAGAACAAAAATTGCACAAAGCAAAAACACCAATACAGAGAGCAAAAGGCTAAAGCAATTTAAGCCCAATAAAGAAAAAGAAGAAATAAAAAAAATTCCACAAACCATACAGAAGACCCCACAGCAAAAAAAGCAAAAAAAGCAAAGCAACATACCAAAGCAACATGCAGCAACTTAGCAAGAAGGAAGCAGCACAACCAGCAAACAGAGGCACAAGCAGCAGGCAACAGTACGAGGTGCCAATAACAGGCAGCAGCAGCAGCAGCAGCAGCAGCAGCAGCAGATAAGTAGCAGATGGAGAAGAGCAACATCAGCACAAAAACGCTGCCAAGTAGCAGACAAGAAACAACAGCAACCAACAACCACCAAAGCATCCAAGCAAGCAACAACACAAGCAATCGTGTTATTCAAAAAAATATAGTTGTTTACAAGTTCAAGAAAGCAGACAAATATTCAATTGTTATGTAGTGACGATACACAATAACTCGGATACACAATAAGTCGACTATACGAGACTAGTTCAAGCAGATGCATAGATAATGTTAAATTATTTCACCTCTTCCAAATCTTAACAAGCATCCAAATCATCAATTAGGGGTAAAATGAAGAATTTAAGCAACAAAAGTTGGAATAGCTAAAGAATTGTCGAAGTATATAATCCACATGATCATAGATAATGAATAAACACCAAGTACTAACTAGCCATTTAGAAGCAATCTATGAAAGATGGACGAACATATTTTTGGCATATCAAGTATAGAAAGATAAGTATCAAACAGAAAGTTGTGTAAGGGTTTAGTATAGTCTAGCAGCATAGCTTACTTACCTAATATACTTGCCTTAATTATACATATAATTCTACTAGCTAGCTATTACATTTATCTAAAAAACATGGTTATTATTGTAATGGTCACTGAATATACCTGCCTTAGTTTCTAACTTTAGAACATATAGCAGGCCATAGAGAAGATTAAAATGCAAATTAGCAACTGAATATATGTTACTAAAGTATGATATAGAAGAGGAAGATGTGGGTCCAAAATATGAAGATCAAACGGTCAAATTTGAAAATGTACTCGCTACTTATATAAGGACACCCGTCAATTTACAATATCAATCTTTGGATTAAATAAAATCATTAATATAACCAAGGTTTATAAAAATGAATAAGAATGAGTAAACAATATCTACTTAATAACAAGGCAACCCATGAAGTTATGATATGCAACCCATGAAGTTATGATATACTTGGAGCAATCTCAATACTAAATATAATTATGAAATAAAAAAATAGGTTGTCAGGAAAAAAAAATATAAAAACAAGCACCAAAGTGCGCCTGTGAAAGGGAAAATAAATGAATTAAGCATAAAAAGTGAACATGGCGATATCAGAACTTACTTTATTGTTAAGCTATAGCTAATGAAAGCACAAAGTAAACAGAAACAAATAATATAAATCAGAAAAAGTATGAAAACAAGATAATAAATTAAAAAGGATGAGAATCATTTCAACTTCAAAATAATAAGAAGAATGAAGTCAAATGCCAACAGCAAAGACATAAGACATAAAGCAACAAAATTTTAGGACTATGTTATATGCAAATTAGCTTTTACTAGAAGCGGTAAATTTTTTATTGTTCATTCATTATCTCCATGTATAAAATATTATACCCAAAAATATCCTTTGAAATATCATAAAGATCTTAAGGGACAAGTCAAAGTATTACGCATCATACACAAGATACTATGATGATCTGAGATCTCAAGTCTAAAGATCACGTATACTACTATAACTAGAGGAATTCCTATTGACAGGCATGTAAAACTCTATTAGGAATTCCTTAGCAAGCCACGTTAAGTGAACTTATTCTCCAATAAACACCTACATACTTGATTTAGTGTCTCCACACAATAGATTATGAGATCAATCATCCTCTTCCTAGAGAAAACACATATGTACCGATCTATCCTAATTCATTAATCTTGTAATGAATGTGATTTTTATAAAGGATTGAAAATATTTATCGAATAAAATAAATATTTTAGTTGGGATATTTATTAAATAAAATAAATATTTGATGAAAATTATTATGGAATAATTTATTTAAGTGTGATGATATTAATTTAATTATTAAATAGTTAAATTAAAGGATTAATAATTTGTTAAATAAAATTATAGTTATAATGGCTAAATAGAAATTAGAATTAGAATTGAAAAGGTATAATTTAATTTCTTAATAAACCTATTTAATCTAATTTAAAATATTAAAATTGGTTTAATGGATAAAATGATCTTGGAGTGTGTGGCTAAATAATTTAGTAATATCAACTAAGTGTGACATTGGGATATCTTAAAAAAGGAGGATTATTTAAATAAATTAAAAAGGGAGGTCATTTGGAATGAGCCAAACATGGCCTTGAGAATTTTGGTTTTTACAACTGCTGAGCTTCCTAGCTACTGATCTGATAACTCACGTTAAAACCAATATCAGTTTATTTCTATGCTTATGCTCATTGTTGCTTAATTGTGAGAAACAGAGTTCAGAGAGAATAGAGAGAGAACTGAGAAATAGAGAGTTGAGAGAGAAATTAACTGGGAGAATTGAAAAGAAGCCCTGAGAATTCTGAAGAAGAAGGAGATTAACAAACATTTCATTATCTATCTAAGCTTAGAGAAAATCAAGAGGTAAGCAAACCAATTCCAATTTCTAGTTTATATTTTCTAAAGTATTTCTCTGTAAATGGATAATTTGGTTGGATTATTTGTTAATAAATTAGTTATATATGTTTATGGGTGTTTATAATCTACTTATTATCATGTACAATTCGTTTTGAAGGGATTAAATTCATGAAAACGTGTTTTAGAAGAGGAAATTTTAGTTTTTGTTTTAATATGTATGTTTTGGTCTATTTTGAGGATAAAAATGGTTAGGAATTTGTGTTGTAATATGTAAGTTGATGATGGATGTTGTTAGTATGTTGAAATACAAAAACAAAAAAAGTTAAATGGATCAATTCAGTTGAATAACGAATTCGTAGTAATTGATTACGCTAAATATGTTGAAGTATGAAATTAGAGCATGAATTTTGATTTTTGAGTCCTTAGATTGGTTGTTGATGTTGTTTATGTTGTTCAAATCATGTTTTATATGTTGGGCTTTGTTTTTACAAAGTTTATCTCATCTGAGTTTGGTTAATTTGGAGTTTGGCTGAAGGAATTGGGAGTTTTTGGATTGGAGTAGAGCTGTGTTGCGAACTCAAAAAACTGATTCTGGGTTCCGGTGCTTCCACGCCTACTCAATGAACAACTAGAGCGTTGTCGTGGTGTGTTCAAAGGCCAAAACTGGCGCTGTCGCGCCAGTTGCCAGTCAGACCCAGAAATGAGTTTTGATTGTGCAATCCTGTAAATGTAATCTTAACCTATTCTAATGATTGCAGTAAAGCTTAAAACATGTTGTGAGACTTAATAACAGATTGTAAACCTAAAAGTGATGATTATAAGTTATGGGTTAGTAAGTTAAGAGAAACTTAAATTCGATGTTTGAGGTGTTGTGCAAACTTCAAGTCGCGTGTTGTGTGTTAACAAGGAACTCAGGTTTGTGTTATGTGAGTAGTTAGTATGTTTGGATCTTAGCTAAGATAACTAAGTTAAGTAAAATGGAAATTGAACCAATAATGTTACTTAATATAACTAATTGGTGTGATGATCTTAAATGGTATGTGTAAGATACTTGAAGAGCGTGAGTTGTAATTGTGTACCAAGCGCATGAGGCAAGTTTCTAGACTCTATTTTCTCATTGAGCAATTTTTCTAACCTTGGCTTTTTATTATTTAAGCAAGGTTTCTTGTAATGTTCAATGTCTATGTTTTGATTAAGCTTTCTAATTCTTTTTGAAAGCATGACTTCGATATATGATGATTATTCACTTATAATTCATTGTTTTCCTATCATTGCTAAAGTACCCCTTTACAATATTATGTTGTTATCGAACTCTTGAATGTTATCGAATCCTCTATGATTCAACTTGTCCTTAGTTGATGAGCGTTCTAAAGATCTAAATTACGTTAAAGTTAATCCAAACCAAACTTCCTTTGGTTCGGATTCTAAATGTCAGCGTTGAGATGAACCCTAATATAGGGGATTATGCTATGCAATAGCGTTAAAATATTTATGCACAATATATTGTACGAAGGGATGATCCCCTGGGGTACGAGATGGATGGTCCATATAGTCTATAATACTATTAAAGGTTACGGTAGAGATACTTGCTAACCTAGGACATAGTTCGTGGTTTTGTGACCCTCAGATATACTTTTGATCTTAGTTTCTAATCTTGATTCAAAAACTGAGTTTTCTATTAAGCTTTCAGTTCTTGATTATCGTTGACTGATTTCAGGAAAGAATATATTATTCAGTTGAAATCTATTCATTGATTATTCATATGTTATTATTGTTATTGTTTTCCTTGTGGGCAATTGTTTTGTTCACCCTTGCATAAAACATTGTAGCTAAGATTGAGAATTCTAATGAGTCGTCCATGAACAAGGGCAAGGGTAAGATGAACAAATAATGAAGAATAACTTTATTTTACTTGATAAAGCTTATGTAATGAGACTTAATTATTATTATGTTTTTATTCCACAAATGATGTAATAAAGATTAGATGACCTATGATTTTATTTGAGATGTAACCCTTTAATGGGATGATGGTTTATGAAGTTTATTATTATCCTTTATTATGAGTAATTAGATGTGATTGTGTTGGACAGTGAGCACCAAATCTGTGGGATTGAAGTACCCGGATTTGAGGGTGTCACAAATCCCCTTTTTAATAATCCAACGATTGAGAACCATTTTAGTTTTAAGTTATCTAAGAATTTAGATCCCATTAGCATGATCATCATCATGATTCTAAAAGCATTGCTTAAAACTACGAGTTTATCACATTTTATATAACAGCACTATGTAGATAAAGTAAAAGCATTTTATAAATAAACTTTTATTATTAATAAATGAATAAGATTACAAATTATATGCTACATCATATCAAATATGATTGGCTTGTGTGCATACTAATTTCACCAAATTCTACCATTCTCATGATGCTCATAATTAAATATTCATTACCAGTTCCTATTAATAGCAATTCACAATTTTGGTAGCTTTGCAATTTTTAACTCTAGTTTCTACCAAACCAACAAAAGAGAGTGAATGCAAGCTGATGAGGTTTCGAATACTAGCCTGCTTTGGCTTCTTATTTAGACCTCTAATATTTAGTGAAATAAAATTAACCATAGAAATAAAAGGATTTATATTGGGGATTTTTTACCTCCCCCGCCCTTGTTTTTCTTCTTTGGTTTCTGACAGAAATCACTAGAACTCATGGCCTTATTCTTGAGCTCCCTGTCGTCCTTATCATCAATGAGTTTCAATTTATCAACAAGGGGATTAGGCCTAGGGGCAGAGTCTGCGTCAGAAAGACCAGCTTCAATCAAGGAAACAATAGGAGAGATAGGCAGGAAGGAATTCTATATAGCAGGAATAGAGTTTTGTTCCAGACCATCAGAGGAGGCAATAAATTGCTTTGAGCCCTTCGAGACTATAGTCTAATTATCAGCTGACTCCGGGGTTGGAGGAACTTGAGCATCTATATATCCATGAGAAACACCATCCAAAGAGGGGACTTAGGGTTTTTCACAACCAGATGACTAAGATGGAACAATATGAGTCTTACCTAAATTCATTGGAACTCATTTATAGTTTGCACGAGGAAACTTTAGCATAGAATGACCAAAAGATTTGCAATGGGAGAAAATCTGAGGATTATTTTGGTTTTCCACCTTGACTTCAACCACTTTCTCAGAGCAAGTTTCAGGGAGCGTAGAAGTTGAAAAGATTTCAATACAAATACGCGCTCAATACAAATACGCGCGAAGTTTATTGGCTGCAGCTTTTCAGTAATTTTGTCAGCAAACAGAGGCTTTCCAATTCTAATAGCAATTTAGTTGAGGCCCTTAGGTGTCTAGTAGGACAAAGGAACATGGTGAAATTTTACCCAGACTAGGGTTTTTGAATAGAACTCCGAAAGGACATCAAAACCTTCTTTTACATTAGTGAATAACAAAAAGCTTATTAAATATATACCATGGTTCAAGGGCCAACCTCAGCAGAGGCGAATTTGAACACAAATAACCTTTGTCTTGCAAAAAGACTTTTCGAAGTCCATACATATTCCACATTTTGTGGACATTATCTGCGGCCAACTTCAAAGAATACCCCCAAACTTAAGCATTTGTTTATCCTAAAAAAAAACTATCTAAAAGTATCAAAAGTAAAATATAAACGTGAATTAAGTTAAATACCAACAACATCATGGCTTCTAAGCTCAAAATAACTACTCTCAGAGAATAAGAAAAACACAATTATGAGTACGGGTTCAATTAATCTCAAGCTTAAGACCGTATTCAATCTATTCTGTGTGTGTGTGAATACCAACTACCATAACTAGTCATAGCTCAAACTAAATTCACATAGGCAATCGCAATGAAAATGCTAACTCTTTAAACTCAAACAACATCAAGCATTTAAAACAAGACACAGATGCAAGAACATATCAGAAGGGCATAGCATGATAACAAACAAATTTGACTTGTGCAATGTTTAACTACATTAGGCTATACAGAGTTACACATGTAACAAGCTTTCGATCAATGACTCCTAAGCCAGACGGCTTTGGGCACTAGGTGTAGAACACCCCTAAGGAACTAATAACTCGAGCAACAGAGGCCACACAATCAAACTTAAGCCAAATTAGAATTTTATTGTTTATATTTTAACTATCAGAACCTTTAACATGATCGTGCAATGTCTAATCACATTAAGCTATTCAGAGTTACCCATGTAACAAGTGTTAGATTAGTGATTCTTAAACCAGTCGGCTTTAGGGCACTGGGTATAGAACACCCCTAAGGATTTAATAACTCGAGTAATAGAGGCCACATAACTAGGCTTAGTCAACTAAGGTTATTATTATTCTTCTTTTCATTTTTCTTTTTATTTTTCTCTATTTTTTTATAGCACAAAAAAATGCCAAAATCCAAGATCCGAACTTGTATAAGTGTCTAAGTCTTTTATTACCTTGTAATCGCTTAAGGTAAATAGAGGTAACGCATTTTCAAAACAATAACAACGCAAACTATATCTGAAAATAACTAGCTAGAAAAGTTGGTCAGTGCTTACTAAGAAGAACGGATCAATAACAGTCTCAGCTACCGATTAAACTAAACCCTCATCCACACATGGTAACACATATCTCTTTGAAATAGTCGTAAACCAACATATTTATCATTAGCCACAATCAAAAATTTATAAATTATATAACCCATTCAATCATATAAACAGTTCAAATTAGGGTCAAACATAGTCATGTCACGGCATAAAAAGATATAAGCCCTAGCATGGCATATCAAGATAGAAAACAAAAAATTTCGGCCCAAAATATACTACTAAAGCAAGATAATATAGCACAAAGGAATCCTAATAATATTATGGCAAAAGCTGATAAAAAAAAGAAAAGCTAATAACACCCCCAAACTTAAATTGGGCAATGCCCTCATTGCCTAACATGCAGATATGATAATTGATAAGTGGATTTTATATCCACGAATTGATGTCCATTTCTTGCTTAATTGTTGTTAACTTCTTGCTTTCATGTTCATTTTTACTTGTTTATTGTTATTTAATGTGTAGGTATGGTGGTGCGGTGTTTGAGCATAAAAGGAGTGCTTTAGTGGTAGCAATGAATCAAGTATGCAGTTTAGTCAAGCCAACTAGCAGAAACCACCCCCCCGGGGCGGGCATTATTAATTTATACACCTGCCGGTATGGGGTCCAACAATCGAGAGACAGGCTTAGCTGGCACGGGTCGGCCTTTTCAAGCATATACCCCGTAAAGGGGTCTCAATCGACACTCATGGTTTACTTGAAACTCTGTTGGAACATGGATTTTAGCACTTGGATTGCATTTGGAGTCTAATGGACTTGGGACTTCGACAAAAACGTGTGTGTTGGATGTATATGGGGCAACTAACAACAAATTCAAGGGGATACAGAGTAATAATCAGAGATTGAGTACGGAGATTCATATTGAGCATTGGAGTGAAGATTTTGAAGACTTTCATATCGATTGCAGATTAAGGCTACGTGAAGGGTGTTCTGCATTATTTTTCTTCTTAGTCTTATATTTGTAATTGAAAAGATGTTATCTTTGATTTATTCAGTATTTAATCATTGATGATGAACTAATTTACTTTTTAGGCTTATGATGTATCTTTAAGTGAAACGATGATTATGTAACTTTGATTTCCAGTTTAATAAGCTATTATCCAATTTATCTATATTAATTTGAGCTTGAATTTATGAATTGCCTGATCAACAGTTCTTTGTGGATTTGTATGAATTCGAGATAGGAAGTACGAATCTAGACTTAGTTAATATAACATGTGTTCTTAAATTTTGTGAATGAACAGAATCTTGATGAATGTTAAGGTAGAGATATGCTTGACATTGCATGTAATCGGATAAGGAACTTAATCTTAAACCTTCTTTAATTATAATTCACATAGAGATATAGTGAGTTAGTTGATTAAGGTGTTTAGCTTATTTCTATCTAATTTGTGGATTTAAGTTAATACGATATTAGTGCATCGAGAGGTGGCTAGTGCTACATTCGTGTTCTTAATTAATAAACTGGGATAGTGAGTTGAACTGGAATAAAGTTGTAAAAATCAAAGTGAAGCTTAAGGTGAAGTCGTAAGCCTAATTCTCCAATAATTATTTGAAAATTCTGTTTTTAATATTTGTGATCTTATATTTATTAATAATTTAGTTTTTATAATTTTAATCATTGTTTTGGATAGTTTAATAAAATTAGGATTAATAGAAAATTGATAATTGTGAGGTTAAAATTTTGACTAAATTATCTCTATGGGAATGATACTCTACTTATTATTATATTACTTGTTGACCACGTATACTTGCGTTTCGTGTCTAACTAGATTTTACCCAACAATAATAGAGGGCTTCCCTGGTGTATGATCATGGTCGAGTCGTGATAACACGAAGGAATTTCAATGCTGCTTTGACGCTCATAAACCTCGTACCCCATTGTGGTGTCGATTTGGAGGAACTAGAACTGGCTCGCTGGCGTTTGGAAGCCATGTCAATGCACTTTGTTGTGAACCATCCGAATCCTAGTTCACTTGAGCTTAAAACCAAATCAAAACTCATTGAGGCCTTTCATCGAACACTTGGTATGTGTGGCAACCCGAAAATCGAATTGTCCAGAATTTAAGATTTAAAGAATAAGTTATTAATAAAATGAATTTTTATTAATACTATTATGTGATATGTGTTTATTAATCGTTCTAGAACCTAGAATGATTATAAATCGGGAGGATTCTGGCTACGAGTTAGACTGAACGATTAAGAATTTTTAAGACAAAAATAAAAAAAATTTGGGAACAAAAATATTTTCGGGGAAAAAGACGAAATAGGCATTATTAACCCCGATGAAACCCTAAGGGTTAGGGTTTGAATAACCTAAGCCTTTTCGAGAGTTCAGTATGTCGAAATGACATTCTGTCGAAAGATTTGACGATAATATATCGTGAAAAGTTAAGTAAGCCGATAGAAGTTTTTCTCAAAAAACGTGCAGAAATCGGACAAAATAAAAATGACGAAAAGTACTGTTATGTACTTTTCATTCGTTTAGCTACGTTAGGGGAAAACGTGAAGGAAAATGCTTGATACAAAAAAGTGTTTTTTAGTTTTTCAAAAATCCGAAGAATACATTAAAGTTAATCGGTAACGGAAAGACGAAATATCCAAAAATATTTGGATTCCGAGAATCGCAGTTTTTAAAACTGTCGGACGAAACCCGAAACACGGAACCACGAAACTTACAGGCTAAGTTTCGTGAATAGTAAGGAGCTTAACTAAGGAGGTGGAAATAGTAAACTTAATGAGTAAGTAAACTTAAGGGCTAAGTTGTAAGACCCCAAATTTTAGGAATAAAAATGAATTTTCTATAAATATCATTTATGAATAATATGGAGTTAATTTTATATAATGTTATAGTTGTGGATAATATTTATAAATTTTGCAAAGTACGTAAGTTATTATATAATATTCGATTGGTCGGGGAATATTCGTTTTAACAGGGAATATTCGTACGACGACACAATCATTAGTGGACCCCACAACGGAATTATTGTCGAATTGAAAAAACGATAAAAATATCTTTTTATGAAAATAACGGCGGAAGTTTTACCGTTAACTGTTGAAACACCCGGTGTTAAAAGTACAGTATTACGCGTGGTTGCATAGTAGCACACGGTTTTGATTATTGATGCTTACGTGAGAAGTCACTCATTTTTGTTCAATTATTGCTATAGTAATTGTTACATAGTATCTCACGTTATTTTATTCAATTATTGTCGATATTTAATATATTATTAAATCAATAATTGAGATAACAAAGTTATTAATATTATTATTTGCAATATTAATGATGTCTGGAAGTTCTACCAAGGAAAGGTTTGGTCACCTAATTGCACGCCAATAGGGAGAAATCCTTATTGGAAAGCCCCTTTTTCCTGGGAACGGCCTGGTCGATTAATATTGTGAATTATAATAAAGGTGATAAGTTTTGTTTTATTATTATTATAAATGTAATAAAACAGAAAACTTTTTATATAAAACAGAATATTTTTATAAAGTTATTCATTTTATTAGACTATAAATATAATATACAATATTCTATTATGCATAGTATTTGTATAGTAAAATCTTTTTATATAAAACAGAATACTTTTATAAAGTTATTCGTTTTATTAGATTATAAATAGAATATATTATATTTTATTTAAAAGATTTTGTTTTATTAGAATATTTTATTAATACTGCATAGTAAATTAATATGGATCGTCCATTTAAAAGTAAATCAATCTGGACCGTTCATGAATTAGTTACTATTCAATCCATTCTCCTATAAATAGAAGCTCATTCCTTCATTATTTCTTACGAATTCACTGAAACTCTAGAGAGAAAACTATAGAGAGAAAGAAGAAAAGTATTCTACTACTTCACTACTCCTATATCCAGTTTCTTCTAAGGTAAGGGGTATTATTTCTTTTGTATTCATGAAGAGAACTTTTGTTATTCCATTCTTTATTATTTTGTTGGAATAACCTGCATACGTAGACTACCCTATACTTTGTGAAATTCTTCCATTATTCTATTCTTTATTATTATGTTGGAATAACTTTGTTTATCGCAACCGCGCATACATGGTGAAATTCTTACATTATTCCATTCTTTATTATTACATTGGAACATCATCACACGTGCGTGCGTTTACGCATGACCAGATTTCATTATTTATTATTCATTGGAATATCACATACGTGCGCTTACGCATGACTGAATTCCGTTATTTATTATTTTGTTGGAATAACTTTTCTGCATGCGATTACATCGCATGCACAGTGATTTCTTTTGTTATTCCATTATTTATTATACTCAGTTGGTTAAAGTTTTGGCTTTTATACTCCATGAAATTATTGGAATATCTTTTATATTTGCGTTTCATCCAGTATCTTTTCATGGAAATATTCTTCTGAGCATTTTTGAATTTTACTCCACAAAGCAGTATCATTTTGACAATTTGGACGTTATTGGTTCCTGGATAAATTAATTTTTGAACTTGTTTTATTGAATTCTTATATCATTGTCATCATTCTCATGTTTATATTATGTTAAAAGTCATTTATGGCCTGTAGTGCATAGATGGACTTGGTATGATTATGACTAGAGATTATTCGGTATAATCATGACCATAATGTTACAAATGGTAAAAGTCGTCATTGGCACGTAGTGCATTGATGGACAGTTGTTGGCATGATCATGACCATTGATGAATATACAAATATCCTTGGCCCGTAGTGCATGAATAATTTGTGGTTGTGATACTAATGAATATCCTTGGCCGTAGTGCAAGGATGATGTGGTTTATTTATTAAGCCGAGTCTCAGCAATAAAAATGATGAAAAACCTTTTAAATCATAGAAGATAGTAGATTTTATTCTCTACTTGACTCTTTTAATGAATTGCTTGTTCCGCTGCAGTTAAACTTGATGTTTGTTATATTTTTATCAGTTTAACACTATTAAAGGCTAAAGTTAAATTATTTTGCATTATCTTGGTCATAATATTTCTTACTGGGCTAGTTGAGCTCACCCTTTTGCTTTCATTGTTCTCTTCAGGAAATGAGATCATAGCACTTAGTAGTCGAGGAGCGGAGTGATTCCGGATGATAACATTAGTAGTCCTCACTATTCTATGAAATAGTGTGATAATAAATGTATTGAGGACTTATTTTGAGTTTGAATACTATCTAGAAGACAATATTTGTATTAAAACTCACAGCTCATGTTGTATATTTAAGATTGTATTTGTATTCTGTACCATGTATTTGGCGACTCAGAATAGGTGATGTATACCTATTTTGGGGGCGTCACAGTTGGTATCAAAGCTTAGGGATATGATCCTTGGCTGAGATGTGAGACAAGAACTAGGAGGGGAGAGACGGGGAATTCCTTCGCTAGTATGACCTACTTAAGTTTATTTGATATTTAATTGGTCGGTCAGAGTATTGGGATAATATGTGATATGTTAATTAACCTTTGTTTTGTGGCAGTATTTAAAAATGACATCCGAAAATGTTGAGAATATCAATGGAGCACAGGAGACCGTTGAGTCTCCACAGATCAATAATCAAGATAATGTGCATCAGGAAGGCGACAATCCTCAGGCAAACAACAACACTGACCAAATGATGAACGATGAAATGTTCAGAGGATTTATACAATTCATCCAACATCAGGCAAGAGCGGCTCCTGTCCAAAATGCAGGTGGAAATACTGGCAACTCTCGAACGGTCACCGCCAAGTAATTTAAGGAACTGGGACCACTGGAGTTTTTTGGAGAGTCAAATCCACTTAAGGCAAAGACATTGATAAAGCAGATCTGCAAGATATTTGATGTCTTGGGATGCTCCGAGGAGCAAAAGGTTCCTTTGCCACCTTCATGTTGCAAAAGCGAGGCGATTCTTCGTGGGAATCAGAAGCGTACTCAACTTGCCATGACCAAGATGACTTGGGAGAAGTTCCAAGAATTTTTCAATGACAAGTAATTTCCCGAAAGTATTCGTCACATGAAAGAGGTAGAATTCATCAAGCTGGAGCAAAACAACATGACCGTATCACAGTATGAAGCCAAGTTTGCTGAGTTGTCCCGGTTTGCGTCCTATTTGGTTGATAATGAGGAGAGAATGACGTGAATGTTTCTAAGAGGTTTAAAACCTGAGATACGTCAATATCTTATCTCTCATAAACCGTGTTTGTATTCGGATGTTGTTAATAGGGCTCGATTATTGGAGTGCGATAATGAGTCAACCCAACCAAAAGAGAGCGTATTTTAGAAAATGATAATATCGGTGAGAGCGATCATCGAGCGGTGACAACAAGCATGGAGGGAATCAACAGGGCGAAAATGGTAACCACTTCGGTGGTAATCAGGGCCAAAACAATAAGAATGGACATTTCAAGAAGAGGAGATTCAACAATGATGGAAAGACGTCAGCACCAGCACCCATTGTCAAGGAAGGAGAACGACCACCTATCATATGCTTCAAATGCGGTGGGGAGGGACACATCACCAAATCTAGCGCGATGCCAGTCAAAGCATGTTATAATTGTGGAAGAGAAGGTCACCTAGCCCAATTTTGTCGTTCACCAAAGACAAGTTCAAATAGGATGGAGGCGAAGCGGCCGTCCTAGAAAAGTCAAAGCCCAGGTAGTCTGAAGGAGAGCGTTTGTCGTGACCTCCCGTAAAGCAAGGAACTGAACGAGGTCATCACGGGTAAGCTTATCATAAAGTCTAGCGAAGTCTATACCTTATTTGATACTGGTTCTACCCATTCTTTTATTTCTCCTACTTGTGCTCAACGTTTAAATTTGACTCTGGAGAAATTAGACTTTGACTTATCTGTTAAAATTCTGTTGGGAGAAACCTTCATTACATCCACTGTTTTTAAGTCTTGTTTAGTTCAAATCGGCAACCGCACGTTACCTGTCGATCTTATTTCTTTGAAAATACTTGCATTTGATGTGATTCTAGGGATTGATTGGTTAACTACTCATTATGCAAAAATTGATTATTTTCGTAAGGTTGTTAGCTTTCATATTCCTAACCAACCTATTATGCGAATTCAAGCAACCAAACCATTAAAATCAATCACTGTCATCTCAAGCTATAAAGCTATTCGTTTATTGAAAAACGGATGTCAAGCTTTCTTAGCTAATGTCACGGATCTAAACAAAAATACGTCAGTTTTGAATAATATTTCTATTGTTAATAAATTTCCTGACGTATTCCCTGAAGAACTTCCTGGCCTACCCCCAGAGCGTGAAATTGAATTTTGTATCAACCTTGAACCTGGTACAAAACCCATTTCCAAAGCCCTATATCGAATGGCTCTTATTGAACTTTAGGAGTTAAAGACCCAACTGCAGGAATTGTTAGACATTGGCTTTATTCGTCCTAGTACTTCTCCTTGGGTTACTCCTGTTCTATTCGTGAAGAAGAAAGATGGGAGTATGCAACTTTGTATTGATTATCGGGAGTTGAATCATGTCACCATAAAAAATAAGTACCCATTGCCACGTATTGATGACCTATTTGACCAGTTGCAAGGAGCCAAATTCTTTTCAAAGATTGATCTTTGTTCCGGATATCACCAATTAAAGATTAGAACTGATGACATTCCAAAGACGGCTTTTAGAACTCGGTACGGGCATTATGAATTCCTAGTCATGTTTTTTGGATTGACTAATGCTCCTGCTGCCTTCATGGATATGATGAACCGAGTATTCAACGAATATTTGAATTACTTTGTGGTCGTCTTTATTGATAACATCCTTATTTATTCCAAAAGCTATGAAGATCATGAGCAACACTTGAGGCTGATACTCCAAAAGCTTCGTGAAAACAAGCTTTATGCCAAGTTAAAGAAATGCGAGTTCTGGCTGGAGGAAGTAGCATTCCTTGGGCACGTAGTATCAAGTCATGGAATATCTGTTGACCCAACAAAGATTGAAGCTATTCAAAGCTGGGAGCAACCTAAATCAGTGACCAAAGTACATAGTTTTCTCGGCTTAGCTGGTTATTATCAAAATTTCGTAGAAGGGTTTTCTCGAATCGCTACTCCATTAACTCAGCTGACCGAAAAGATACAAAGTTCGGTTGGAGCGAAGAATGTGAGAAGAGTTTTCAAGAACTCAAGAGGAGACTCATTTCAACACACGCTCGACAATACCATCCGCTCGGAGGATTTGTCATCTACAAGATGATTCTCAGCAAAGGGTTGGGATGTGTTCTCATGCAACATGGGAAAGTCATAGCTTATGCCTCACGACAACTCAAAGAATATGAGAGGAATTATCCCACTCATGATCTAGAGTTGGCAGCAGTCGTTTTTGCACTAAAGATTTGGAGGCATTACTTGTATGGGGAGAAAGTTGAGATCTTTTCGGATCATAAAAGCCTTAAATATTTCTTCACTCAAAAGGAACTCAACATGCGACAACGACGTTAGCTTGAACTGTTGAAAGATTATGATCATACCATCTAATACCATCCTGGAAAAAAGAACGTGGTAGCTGACACATTGAGTAGAAGATCATATGCGGGTACGAGTACGATATTGCCAACACACAGGTCCATTTTGTGTGACTTACAAAGGATGGAGATAGAGTTAAAGACTCCAGAGACCCATGTGATGATGGAGAATATACGAGTAGAACCGACTTTAATCGATAAAGTTAAAGCTGCTCAAGCTACAGATTTGGAGCTGATGCGTATGAGGAAGAAAGTGCAAGAAGGTGCTATGCCGAAAGGAAGAATCGATGAAGAAGGAATACTTCGAGTCAACTCCAGACTTTTTGTTCCTAACGACCCTGATTTAAAGTATAAAATCATGATGGAGGCGCACAACACACCGCTTTGCAATCCATCTCAGGAGTACCAAATGTATTGTGATCTTCGTCATACATTTTGGTGGAGTAATATGAAGAGATAGATAAATACTTGTTTATCTCAAGGTGTCTAACTTGTCAACAAGTCAAGGCGAGACATCAAGTACCAAAAGGTCCATTGCAACCACTTGAAATTCTAGAATGGAAGTGGGAGCCCATTACCATGGATTTCATTCTTCGGTCTTCCCAAGGTTTCTCAAGGCATAGATGCAATTTGGGTCATTGTTGATAGATTGACCAAGTCTCGCTCATTTCTTACCAATACGAGAAACTTATACACTTCAACGCCTTGCTCGTATGTACATAAACGAGATTGTAAAAGCGCATGGTATGCCAAAGATCCATAGTTTCTGATCGAGACCCAAGATTCACTTCACAATTTTGGGTTAGTTTGCAAAAAGCTATGGGCACAGATTTACGATTTAGTTCGGCATATCATCCTCAGACGGATGGAAAATCAGAGAGGACTATTCAAACTCTGGAAGATTTATTAAGACTCTGTATCCTTGACTTCAAGGGAAGTTGGGATAAGTTTTTACCATTGGTGGAGTTTTCCTACAACAACAATTATCAAGCAAGTATTGGCATGGCTCCATTTGAGGCATTGTATGGAAGAAAGTGTCGTTCTCCAGTATGCTGGGATGAGGTGGGTGAAGCAACATTGTTGGGATCGGAGTTGGTACGTATGACTACAGAAAAGATTCAAACGATTCGATAACGTATAAAAACCTCACAAGATCGACAAAAGAGTTATGCTGATCTTCATCGAAAGGACGTGGAATTCGATATTGGAGATCATATGTTGTTACGAGTTGCTCCATGGAAAGGAGTTACAAGATTTGGAAAGAGAGGAAAGATCAATCCTCGATTCATTGGCCCATTTTTAATCCTCGATCGGGTAGGAACTGTGGCCTATAGACTCGCTTTACTGCCAAGTATGTCTCGTGTTCATAATGTTTTTCACATATCCATGTTACGTAAATATGTGGAAGACCCGAACCACATTATTGAGTTAGAACCGGACGAAATAGCAGAAGATTTAACGTATGAAGAGGTTCCTATTAAAATCTTGGATAAGAAGGAGCATATTCTACGCTCCAAGGTTATACCTCAAGTCAAAATTTTGTGGAGGAACCACGATGTTGAGGAAATGGCCTGGGAGTTAGAATCTGAAATGAAATCAAGGTATCCTTACGTCTTGACATACCGTGTGCGTACCCCTATTTCGAGGGCAAAATTTCATAAGAAGGGGAGGTTGTAAGACCCCAACTTTTAGGAATAAAAATGAATTTTCTATAAATATCATTTATGAATATTATGGAGTGAATTTGATATAATGTTATAGTTGTGGATAATATTTATAAATTTTGCAAAGTACGCAAGTTGTTATATAATATTCGATTGGTCGGAGAATATTTGTTTTAATAGGGAATATTCGTACGACGACACAATCATTGGTGGACCCCACAACGGAATTATTGTCGGATTGAGAAAATGATAAAATATCTTTTTATGAAAATCACGGCGGAAGTTTTACCGTTAACTGTTGAAACACCTGGTGTTAAAAGTACAGTATTATGTGTGGTTGCATAGTAACACACGGTTTTGATTATTGATGCTTACGTGAGAAGTCACTCAGTTTTGTTCAATTATTGCTATAGTAATTGTTACATAGTATCTCACGTTATTTGATTCAATTATTGTCGATATTTAATATATTATTAAATCAATAATTGAGATAACAAGTTATTAATAGTATTATTTGTAATATTAACGATGTCAAGAAGTTCTGCCAAGGAGAGGTTTGGTCACCTAATTGCGCGCCAATAGGGAGAAATCCTTATTGGAAAGCCTCCTCTTTCCTGGGAACGACCTGGTCGATTAATATTGTGAATTATAATAAAGATGATAAGTTTAGTTTTATTATAATTATAAACGTAATAAAACAAAAAACTTTTTATATAAAACAGAATACTTTTATAAAGTTATTCATTTTATTAGATTATAAATAGAATATATAATATTCTATTATGCATAGTGTTTGCATAGTGCCTGCATAGTGTTTACATAGTAAAATCTTTTTATATAAAACATAATTCTTTTATAAAGTTATTCTTTTATTAGATTATAAATAGAATATATTATATTTTATTTAAAAGATTTTGTTTTATTAGAATATTTTATTAATACTGCATAGTAAATTAATATGGATCGTCCGTTTAAAAGTAAATCAATCTGGACCGTTCATGAATTATTTACTATTCAGTCCATTCTCCTATAAAGAGAAGCTCATTCCTTCATTATTTTTTACGAATTCACTGAAACTCTAGAGAGAGAAACTATAGAGAGAAAGAAGAAAAGTATTCTACTACTTCACTACTCCTATATCCAGTTTCTTCTAAGGTAAGGGGTATTATTTCTTTTGTATTCATGAAGAGAACTTTTGTTATTCCATTCTTTATTATTCTGTTGGAATAACCTGTATATGCAGACTACCCTATACTTGGTGAAATTCTTCTGTTATTCCATTCTTTATTATTATGTTGGAATAACTTTGTCTGCGCTGAGTACCACATACATGGTGAAATTCTTCCATTATTCCATTCTTTATTATTACATTTGGAACATCCCGTCTGCATGCGTTTCGCATGACACAGTTCCATTATTTATTATTACGTTGGAATATCCTCATGCGTGCGTTCGCTACGACATGACCTCGTTCCGTTATTTATTATTTTGTTTGAATATACTATCTGTATACGCGTTCTGCATTTACAGTTCCGTTATTTATTATCTTGTTGGAATAACTTTATGCATGCGGTTATATCGCATGCCTGGTGATTTCTTTTGTTATTCCATTATTTATTATACTTAGTTGGCTAAAGTTTTGGCTTTTATACTCCATGAAATTAGTGGAATATCTTTGATATTTGCGCTTCATCCAGTATCTTTATGGAAATATTCTTCTGAGCATTTTTGAATTTTACTCCACAAAGCAGTATCATGTTGACAATTTGGACGTTATTGGTTCCTGGATAAATTAATTCTTGAACTTGTTTTATTGAATTCTTATATCATTGTCATCATTCTCATGTTTATATTATGTTGAAAGTCATATGTGGCCTGTAGTGCATAGATGGACTCGGTATGATTATAACCAGGGATTATTCGGTATAATCATGACCGTAATGTTACAAATGATGTGGTAAAAGTCTTCATTGGCCCGTAGTGCATTGATGGACAGTTGTTAGCATGATCATGACCATTGATGAATACACAAATATCCTTGGCCCGTAGTGCATAGATAATTTGTGGTTGTGATACTAATAAATATCCTTGGCCGTAGTGCAGGGATGATGTGGTTTATTTATAAAGCTGAGTCTCAACAATAAAAGTGATGAAAAACCTTTTAAATCATAGAAGATAGTCGATTTTATTCTCTACTTGACTCTTTTAATGGATTGCTTGTTCCGCTGCAGTTAAACTTGATGTTTGTTATATTTTATCAGTTTAACACTATTAAAGGCTAAAGTTAAATTATTCTACATTATCTTGGTCATAATATTTCTTACTGGGCTAGTTGAGATCACCCTTTTATTTTCATTGTTCTCTTCAGGAAATGAGAACGTAGCAGGAACTAGTCGTGGAACGGAGTGACGGTCCAGATGATAGCATTAGTAGTCCTCACTATTCTATGAAATAATGTGATAATAAATGTATTGAGGACTTATTTTGAGTTTGAATACTGTCTAGAAGACAATATTTGTATTAAAACTCACAGCTCATGTTGTATATTTAAGATTGTATTTGTATTCTGTACCATGTATTTGGAGACTCAGAATAGGTGATGTATACCTATTTTGGGGGCGTCACATAAGTAAACTTAGTGCTCAAGTCATGAATAGTAAGGAGGTTTGAGGGAGAAATGACTATTTTGCCCCTAGCCTTGGTTTTTTATAAATAGGAAGCTTAAATCATTTGTTTAGGATTTTAAAAATCCTACACTTTGAGAGAGAAAGAGAGTTCGGATGGGAGAAAGGAAAGGGAAAGGAAGAGGAAAAGCTTGCCCGAGTGCACGCTTTGTCCAACGGAGGAAGATTAAAGAAGAGAGGTAATCCAAAAACCTAGCTTCTAATAAATTTTCTTTAAGTTTTCTATGTTAAAATATAACTTAATGAGAATAAGAAGTAAATGATGTTAGGAATGATTTCATATGGTTGAAATCGTAAGAAAATGAAGAAATAAGAATTAGAAGTTTATTTTATAAATTTCTTAAGGAAATGTAAGATTCGTAATGAATTAGAACGATCCGAGTGGATTATATGAATGAGTAGGTGAATTAAGTAAGGAATGGTGTTTTATCGCATCAAATTCCAAGAAAAAGTGAAATCGTAATCAAAATATCGATTAAAAATGAAGAGCGAACGAAGAACATGCGAAGAACACGAAGAATGTTGTTGATGGAAAAATTTAAAACCATCGTATTGTAATTGTTGTTGATGGACAAGTTTAAAACCATAGCGTATAAGTTAGTTTCTTATTGCTTGGTTATGAATGGTAGAAACGTTCATGAAGAACGGATTAAAATTGAGCTATAACGAAGTTATGGCAAAAATTTCATAAAGGACGAATGAGAATTAGAAAGTTAGTAAATGAACCCGAACATTTAGGGTTTCATAAGAAAGTAAGAGAACGTAGAAAATGTGAGTCGTGGACTCAAGAACGAACGAGTTCCGGTTTTGATGACCGAATTACGGACGAACGAACGATAAAATGAACGAAGGACAAAGATTAACCCAATCGAATGGCACGTTAACGGATTCAGAACGAAGTTCTATCTGAGGGGTATTGAAGTACGTAAGATAAGGAAGAAAATGACTTTAGAATGTGTTAGTTCCCGGAGGCACAATAGATATCTAGAAGGTGGGGTTGAATAGATAATTAAAAACTTTTCTTTTAAACTAGTTAGTATGATTGTGATTAATGCACAGCGGAATGAGTATATGATAAACCTTCTTTGAGATATCTTAAATTAATGAGAGTGAGGCAGTTATGACAGTTATAGCAGTTATAATGGACACATTAGTTTTAAGTGGTTCAGAGCACTTAAAGCTCTTAATCCACACTTCTACTCCTTGAGTAGGAAATCCAGTAAGGATATACATTACACTTCTTGAATCTCACAGATTCCTTCTGAGACCCGGCCGATCTGAGGCACTTCTTAGTTCACTCTTGAACTCTTCAAGTCCAATGGACTTGGTTCTTTCTGATTCACTTAGAACTCTTCAAGTCCTTGAGGACTTGGAACTTCTCACTTCAGTTGATTGGTTGTTGTTGAGATTGTGATTGGTGCTACTCAGTTGCTATTAAGCATTTGTTTGAAAGAACTGAGTAGCTGAGCAAGCTTTCTCTTTTTCTCAGATCGTAGAGTTGAGCGTTGAGTGTCCTTGTACATTTTTGTTTAAATGTTTTCTTATCTTTCTCATATGTCTTTGTTCTGTATATATGTGATCTCTTTAAATCTATCTGTTGAAGTCATCTGATGAGCCATTAAATGCTTTTGACATTTCTGAGCTTTGATGGAGACTTTTCTGCACATCTTCTGAATTACAATCGGCCCAACGACACAATGATGAGATGCTTTCTCACCTAACACCTGAAAAGGTGTTTTCCTATGCCCAATGGTCCTTTTCTTTGCTTCTTGAATACATTTCTTTTGATCAATACTAAGGATATCTTTTGTACCATTGGGACTGGTGAGAGCTTCAACGTTCAAAACCCAATCCACATTTTTTGGAATTTATTTCCAAACAAGAGATGGAGCTCGACGCTTATCGTGGTGTCTACTCTACGATGCATATCGTGGTGTCTTGTCATATTTGTGCTTTGTCTGAATAGAACACTACGATTTCTTTCAATTGTTTTGCATACTACGATCTTCACTTGCTCGTTCTACATTTTTAGTCTTGCACTCTACGATCTCGAGTTATCTTCTTAGCTTGGCAAAACGTCTGGACCACTCTCTACGATTCTTGGAGAGGCCCTTGAAGGCAAATATACTACGATCATCTCAAAGACTACTGATCACCCTTAGCTTACGCATTACATTGATCGGTAGGATAGACTACGATTCTCTTTAAGGCCTATCTATTTCTTTCTAGCCATAGATCAACCTAACATATTTGATCTCTTTCTCTATACAAGTGAACATTAAAGGCTAAGATCAACCTAACAATTTTGATCTATCACTAAGTCCTTGTACATATATTCCTCGAAGGACTTTACACATAATCATGAGCATTTACATTAAACATCAAATCATAATATGCATTCTTCCAACAATCTCCCCCTATTTGATGTTGACATAACCAAGGAGATTTGTTGTCATGATTATTAAATTTTATATGTAGTTGCAGCAAAGTAAACATAACTTAGTATTTCAGTGAGCAGCTAAAATTTCTAGAGAATAAGCATAAATTTATTGATGTATGAAGACAGATATTACATTTAAGTTTGACTACATCAATACAACTTAAAATTCAACTTATCTCTATTTCTTCGGCCTTTTGCTTCTTGGAGGATTTGCATATTCCTCAGCTCTCCTCTTTCTGCTTGCTTCATCTCTTCTGGCCAAATCTTCCAGCTCACTTGGGCTTAGTCTAGGATTGTGATCATGCTTATTCATGAATGCAGGATCTCCAATTGGCATTCTTAGGCCTGTAGTTGTCACCTCATGAGAGCTATTAGTTGGCCCTAGACTCCTTAATGGTTGAGCCACTAAAACTTCTTGTTGATTAGCTCGTTGGGCCTGATGGCTGGATCGTGGAGTCTGCTGGGTGATTTGCCTTGCAGGAGGGTTCCTCGAGGCTTGAGTTTGGATTTGACCTCTACTTCTGCCCTTGCCTCCCTGATCTCCTTTCCCTTTATTCTCCCCCTTTATGTCAGCATCAAGGGTTCGAATGTCTTCGGAGAGGTGAGTGACTCCTTGGACAAGCTCGTTGAGTTGACTCTGAGTTTGGGCAATGTCCTCGCGATTCTCTTGGATCAAAGCATCAGAACGAGTTTCACGTCATTGAAGAATGTTTAGGACAGTTTCAGTTTGCTGCATTTGACCCATGGAGAAGTCTTGAAATTCTTTGACTGCCGTTTGAAGACTTTTGATGCTCTGTATCATTAGATCATTCTGAGATTCTTGAGTCTTCTATAAGATTAAGACAACATCTCGATGCTTTTTAGCTGCGAGGAAGTGAATGTCGTCCCTGTCCTTTATGCTTTGAAGCATTTTAGAGAGCTCATTGCTGAGGGAGCTGGGAAGATTATTTGCAGCATTGATCATTGATGTTAATCTCAGCTGAATAAGTGCAGTGTGATCCTGAAGGTTCTCATCGAGTTCATTGACCACTTTCGCAGACATTGCTGACAGATCAGCCTTTGTGGATAACTCTGAAAGAATTTCATCCAATTGGGGAAATTTTGAGGAGGGAGTTGATGTGCTTTTGAATTGATCTTGTAAAGAGTAGAGGGGAAGATCAAGATTGAAGTATTAGTTCTTTGGATGAGGAGGAATATCGATGGAGGGCTGTGTTTGGGTGTATATAGTAGGTGGCTTCTGATTTGGACTTGGGACTCTTTCTTTGGGGTTAGAGTCTATAATCGTAGAGTTGATGGGATGTGGGAGCATTATGAAGTTGGTCGCATTTGGTTCCTCGATTCTGAAATTTTGGGATTACTGAATGGAAATTGATTTAGTGGATGAAGAATTACTTCCAACCATCGTGGGAATTCATAAAATTGATTAAGTGAGGATGATGGCAAGTGATTAACTCTGAAAAGGGTTGGGATAGATAGTACCTCAGGTTTGTTCTTTGAGGAAGAGTTGTTGGTGAGTAGGTTCTTGGCAAAATTGAATCTTCACGAAATCCATTAGCTAACCTTTGAGATGGTGGGATACTCTTTGAAGCTCCGAATATGTGATTCCAGGAGTTTAGAATTTGAGCTTGGTGGAAAGGCATATGGGTAGATAGGAGAACAGTTGCTCATAGTTAGCTTTTTTGTACCCATCTATGCCTACTGCTATGATCTCGACCTCGTCATCTTCATCCGCTTCTCTGTTCTCGTTTGAGGATTCCATTATATCAATGGCCTTATGATGTTCTTGTACTGGTTCTCCTTCTTTGTCTGCAGGAAACTCTTCTTCTGTCATGCGGATATTATGAGCCTCCCCCTAAGTGTGATCATCCTCTTGGTTAATTAGCAGCTCCCCCTCAGCTGGAGCATTTTCTTTAGGCATCTCCCCCTCAGCTGGCATGTTCTCTGTGATTAGAATTTTAGGTGTCTCCCCCTCAACTTGAGTTCTGTCCATTTGACTTTCTTTGGGAAGTTCCTGTTCAGCAGCCAGCTCTTTGTCTTCCTTTTTGAGTACTCCTTCATTAACAAGGATATACTTTTTAACCAGTTTTTTTCTTGTTTTTTCTAAAATTTGAGCCACGACCTTCGGGACTTTCTTGAACTTTTTTTGTCCTCTTGATCGGCCAAAGTGTTTGTTTACTACTTCTTTTCTTTGATGTGTTCTCTACGATCGTCGGACTCTACGATCAAAGAGATTGATGGCCTTTTGGTCTTGTGGTGATTTTATTCTTTTTGGTAATTTGAGATATGGTTTCTCTATCTTCTTACGCCTCGACTGATTTGTTCTTCCTTCTTAGGATCCTTAGAGTCTCAATGTCTGAGGACTCTACGGGCTTATCGGTAGTGGATCCTTGAGGTTCTTCTGTAGTTCTGGCTTTCAACTTCCTTTTCCCTTTGCTTTTTCTAATTAAAGCAATGGGTTCTTCCTGGTTAGCTTCTTCTTCTTCTTCAGTTTCTTTGACAACTGACATGTTTCCTGGCACTCCTGATTCCTTTATTTCACCAGTTCTTCCACTGGATTCAGACATCATCCTCACATTTTCAGCTGGATTCCTTTTCCAGTTCTCAAATAGTTGTTGGGTCATTCAACGATTTGGATTGATGGCTTCACCTTCATCGTCCTCAATTAAGTCACCAAGAGCAGCCTGTAGGATAATGCTTATAAATCGCCCATAAAGCATCTTCTGAGAGCTCTTCATCTTCTTTGAGCTGATTAACCATTTCCCAATCCATTCAAGTAATAGAGCCCCATAGTTAAGTTATATTCCATAACATATAGCAATCATGAGCTTGAGTTGCACCTCATTCACAGAGTCATGACCTGAGCTCTTGCAACATATACATTTTCCAACAATATCAGCTAGAAATTCATACCTTTATGGAAACTCCTTCTTCTTGTATCCTTTGACATAAGGTGATTTCTTGTGATGCATCTTTTTGAGTCCCTTATGGAAGTCTATGCCATCTATGGACGGATACCCTTCAGATTTGAGACCTAGGGCTAGATTGATGTCCTCAGCCCTTAGTTTGATTTCAATGGTCCTGACTTTCACAGTGATGGTGTTGTTTTCAAATACCCCGTTATTGTAGAATTCTTTTTCACTACTTTGGGTAGATCAATGTGTTCTGTACCCAAGGTTTTTCAAGACCTTCCTTCTTCATAGCGACAAAGTCTTGTGAAATTGGGGTTCAGTTGTTTTGAACTCGTCAAAGCAGAGTCTGTAGCCGGAGATAAAAATTGGAAGCCGCCATTGATTTTCTTGCAAGAGGTATGATTTACTAAGCTTTCTAGACAGCTTAGGGTTTCTTCTTGCAGAGATAAGGAGAGGGATAAGCTTTTGAACTTCTGATTTCAAAAGGGCGCCTTCAAATGGTACAAGTAACTTCCCTCTCTCCATTTTGCTTAGTGGGACAGGTGTCGAATTCTGCTTGGCTCTACGAATTTGTCAGAGAGGGATTGTACTGAATTACCCTTGACTTTTTCTGGTCTAATATGTTCTTCGGGAGGACTACGATCGTTGAAATGGTCCTTGGAATCGTCGAGTTTATTCTACCATCATTGAGTTTATTCAGCAGTCGTTGTGTCTGAGCTGCAATCGTAGAGTCTGAACTGTGATCGTCGAGTCTGACTAGCAATCATAGAGTCTGACCAAGTCCTCATGATGAACTTTTGACTTAGCATTCTTCTTAGTTTAAGGTAGCTCAGGAAGGGCCAACGTCATTGAATGAATCAAGGGTTAGGTTTGTCCCTGAGGCACTTATCAGAGAGATTGCTTTGTTTGATACTTGATCATCATAGGGTGCTCCTTTGGTTTTGATGTAGCTCTACTATCGTTGAGTCTGCACCGCGATCGTTGAGTCTTCACTGTGATTGTTGAGTCTATACTTCTATCGTCGTTATATGACACTTTGGTTCTACGATCGTGAACTTCCTTTTATCATGTCTATGATTTTGAACATAGCCTTTAAACCTGTATGATTAGCACATACTAGAGCATATTTTTCATGGTTGTAAGTTAGGCATGCCTAGCTCACTTATTAACTTGTTAAATCTGGATTCATCTAGAGGCTTTGTAAAGACATCAACAAGTTGATTTTCAGTAGGGATATATTGTAAAGATATAGTTCTATTTTGCACATGATCCCTAATGAAGTGATACCTTATTTCCATATGCTTAGTCCTAGAATGCATGACAGGATTATGAGTTATAGCAATTGCACTTGTGTTATCATAGTGAATAGGACTGGATTTAAATTCAAACCCATAATCTGCTAGTTGATTTTTCATCCATAAGATCTGAGCACAAACAAGCACTGCTGACAATGTATTTAACTTTTGAAGTTAAAGTGAATCTTTGAATTTTGCTTCTTGCTAAACCAGGACACAAGTCTGTTTCCTAGCAATTGACAGGTGCCACTGGTACTCTTTCTATCAATTTTGCAGCCTGCAAAATCAGCATCTGTGTATCCTGTTAGCTCAAATGAGGACTCCTTGGGATACCAAAGCCCCAAGTGGGGTGTACCTTTGAGATATCTAAAAATCCTCTTTACAGCAGATAAATAAGATTCTTTAGGACTAGCCTGAAATCTAGCATAAATGTATGTTGCAAACATTATATCTAGTCTCTTGGCGTTTAGATATAAAAGAGAGCCAATCATACCTCTATATTGAGTTATATCAATACTTTTACCTTTTCATCTTTGTCGAGCTTGGTTGCGAGGAGCAATTGGGGTTTTTTCATGGGAGAGGTGACTCCATGCCATATTTCTTAAGTAAGTCTTTAATGTACTTGGCTTGGTTGATGAAGATTCCTTCATCGATCTGCTTTACTTGCGATCGAGGAAGAAGTTGACTCACCCATCATGCTCATTTCAAACTTGCTCTACATAAGCTTGGAGAATCACTTGCATAGCTTTTCATCAGTAGATCTAAAGATAATATCATTAACATATATTTGAACTAATAGGACTTTGTCTTTGTGCTTTCTAAGAAATAGTGTGGTATCTACTCTACCTCTAGTGAATCCATTTTCAATAAGGAAGTTAGTTAGTGTTTCATACCATGCTCTAGGTGCTTGTTTAAGACCATATAAGGCTTTGTCTAATCTAAAGACATAATTAGAAAGAGATGGATTGATGAAACACGGAGGTTTGCTCTCTACATAGACTTCTTCTTGAAGTTCACCATTCAAGAATGCACTCTTGACATCCATCCCGAAAGACCTTGAATTTCATGTGAAGCGACAAAGGCAAGAAATATTACGATGGCTTCTAGTGCAGCAACAGTGCAAATGTCTCATCGTAGTCAATGCCTTCTTCACGAGAGTAACCTTTGGCCACTAGTCTAGCCTTATTCTAGTTATCACACCCATCTTCATCCATCTTGTTTACGAAGACCCACTTGGTTCCAATTATAGGATGATTCTTTGGTCTTGGAACCAATCTCCATACTTTGCTTCTCTTAAATCGATTAAGTTCTTCTGCATGGCCTCTATCCAATTTGGAGTCTTCCATAGCATCCTCTATCTTCTTGGTTCCATTTGAGATAGGAAGCTTAGATAGAAGCATTCATTTTGAGTAGCAGCTCTTGTTTTGACTCTTGCATTCGGATCTCCAATGATTAGATCTTGAGTGTGATCTCTTGCCCATCTTCTTCTGTTGGGACATCAGTTCTTATGCCTTCTTGTCTTAGATCTTCAAGATCTATTTCTTCTTCTTGATGTGGAGGCTCGTTATGCAGCATAGGCCTCTCTACGATCTCATTCCCTTGCTCAGCGATTTCCTTTATGCGGTACTTTCGATCGTAGTATTGAGCTCGACGACCTCGTTAAGTAGTGTCTGAACTATTAGTCGCAGTGTCTTGAGGCATTATTTTTTCTAAGTCTGTTTCATCAAAGATGATGTGAATCGAGACTTCAACACTTAGTGTCTTCTTGTTGAACACTCTGTAGGCCTTACTGTCTTTGGCATATCCAAGAAATATTCCTTCGTCGATTTTTGGGTTGAAACTTTGTCAAGTATTGCTTTCCATTGTTGAGAATGTAGCATGCACAATCAAAGACATGAAAGTAGTGACACTAGGTTTTCTTCCTTTCCACAGTTTCATAGGAGTCTTCTTAATCGTAGAGTGTATGGTGATGATCTTTTGAGTATAACATGCGGTGTTGGCCGCTTACGCTTGAAAGTACTCGAGGCGGATGAAACTCTTTTCAGTAGAGTCCTTCCACCTCTATCAATGTCTTGTTCTTTCTCTCACTAACTCCATTTTGTTGAGGAGTTCGTGGGCCGAGAAGTTGTGACTAATGCCATTGTCTTACGCGAAATGGTCCATTTCTGAGAAGTCAAATTCTCTACCATGATCACTCCTTATAGCCTTGATTTTCTCTCCTTTCTCGTTCATCACAAGCTTGAACATCTTGATCAGCTGGGAACTTGTCTCATCTTTTGAGGTTAGAAAGAACACCCATATAAATCTGGTGAAGTCATCGACTACGACTAGAGAGTATCTCTTTCCTCCAAGGCTCGTTGTTGGAATTGGCCCAAAAAGATCCATGTGTAACAACTGCAAAGGCTTGTCAATTGAATTGTGATTTTTTGCTCTTGAATATGCTTCAGTGCATTTTCCCAAGTTGATAGGCATTGCCTGACCTTTCTTTAATGAAATTGAACTTGGGTAGGCTGCAACTAGATCTTTTGAAGCTAATTTGGACATGCTTTTGAAGTTGAGATGAGGCAGTCTTGATGCCATAACTTGACTCATTTCTTGGATGCTTTAGCTAGAAAGCATATTGTCTCGTCTGAGCTCGAGTTTTCCAAGATTTCTTTGTGTAGACATTTCCTTCTCTTGTTAGGTTAGCTTCACGAGAGATGTCTTGGTCTCGGACATGACATTGATTGTTGAGAAATGTTACTTGATGACCCTTGTTGCGAGAGTTGGCTAATGCTTAGAAGATTGTGTTGTAGTCCTTCCACATAGGCCACTTTCTTTGAAGGATACTTCACCATTTCAGGTGAGCCATAGCCTCTTGTCTTGCCAGAGCCATTATCTCCAAAGATGATGGGGACCCTCCTTCTCTATGTAGTTAGACAGAAGGGCTTTGTTCCCAGTCATGTGTCTTGAACATCCACTATCCAGATACCAGGTTGTGTTTGTGGAGCTCTTTTCCTGAGGCAACATTAAACCTTCATTTTGGTACCCATACTTGCATGGGTCCTACTATGTTAGTACCCTTGGGGACCCAAATCTGCTTGATTTTGGGTCTCACATGCATGGAATTATAATGACACTTTGCAGCCTTGTGGCCAACTCTGTAGCACACAAAACATTTGATATGATGCATGTTTGTGTGTGTGTGAAAGTTCTTCCTCCATTTAGACTTTTGTGGGTTATTGGTCATCCTCTTGCTTTAAGATATATTCCTTTTCCATGTGTTCTCTTGTTTCATTATTTGTGAGGAGTGTATCTTACTTCTCTTGTGTATCTTCTGGTTGGTTCATAGAGTTGATTTTATTGGACTCTATGATCCTTCGAGGTTGATGAGTAGTAGCTAGATTACTCTTCCCTTATCTGAAACCTAGACCAGCATGAGATCCCTTACTCCTGGGAATATGAATTGAATCAATTTGGCGGGGGTTTGATAGACTCATCGTTCTGTGAGGATTTCATAAATATAATGCCTCTACTTAAACTTGAGGCATCACTCATGATACTCTCCTTTACTTTTTCCATACATGGCTCTAAGGTAGATTCCCCAAAGCCTAACCATGTTCTATCAGAGACACTTCTCTAGTTAGAGATTAAGGAGTCCATGGATGAAGAGGATTTATTCCATGTAGAGACTGTCTTTTCTAGATCCTCAATCTTGGAGGTTAGACTAGACTCTCTTTATGCACTGAGCTCATTTGCTTATCTCAAAAAGCTATTCTCGACTTCAAACTTTGAAAGAGAATTAGTACTTGAGAAGGGTTGTTTCCAGTTCCTCTTGAACTTTCTCTTTCTCATTTTGAAGAAGTGAATAGTCTTTAGATAGAACTCTAAACCACTTCATGTATTGGTGTAGATCAGATGTTATGTCGTGTAATGCAGTTCTAAGGTCATCAATATCTACATCAGGAGAGTTGAAGTCAAATACCTCATCGATACTTACTTCATGTATGTTGGAGTTCTGTTTGTCCCTTGCATTTTTTTTTGCCATAAAGGCGAGATTTTTTCCACTTGAGGATCTTCATCATTCTCCAGATTAGGAGTTGAGTCATTGTCTGAGTCACTCCACAATCCTCCAGCTACAAGGCCTTTGTCTTTCTTCTGTGGCCTTTTGTTGCCTTTGTATTCCTTCTTAGAATGTGATTTCTTTTTGAGTTCTTCTCTGAGAGGTTTGTTGCAGTTAGCAATGAAGTGGCCCGGTTTCTTGCAATTGTAGCATAGGTCATTCATTTGCTCCTGGCTGTTGTAGTTGCTGACTTTCTTTGGCTTGCTGGTTTTGCCTTGTCGCATGAACCTTCTTAGTCTTTTCACCAGCATTGCAAGGTCCTCATCATCATCTTCATCGTAGTTAGAATCAACTTCAGTGCTGACTTTGGAGGTGTTATCAGTTGCTTTGAGAGCAACACCTTTATCCTTCTTTCTTCCTTCAGATAGGGTTTCTGCTCGTTGAGTCAGCTCCAGTTCGTATGTGAGAAGGTTGCCATACAACTGTTGGACAGTCATTTCATGTAAATTCTTTGATTCTCTAATTGCAGTGGTTTTGGCATCCCACTTTCTTGGCAAGGCTCTCATGAACTTTATGATTAGATCTTTGTTTGGATAGATCTTTTCGTAGGCTCGTAGAGAGTTGAGCAGAAAATTAAATCTTTCGTAGGTAGCAGTAACGTTCTCTCCTTGAGCATGAGCAAACATCTCATATTGCTAAGTCAAGAGAGATTCATGTATAATGAGTAGTGCTTCCCATTCATCCTTTGCTGTTTTGCTGTTGACCATGTTTTCAAACAGATCATCTTCTAAGGATTGGAACAAGATGTTTTTGGCCTTTTTATCGAGCTGGACAACTCTCTTCTCGTTCTCTGTCCATTCTCCTTTGACCTTGATCTGTACTCTGTCTGGGTCATCTTTATTTAGTGCAAGCTTTGTAGGAATATAGGGCCCATTTTGAACAGTTTCAAATAGATCTTCATCTATTGAATCCATGTAATCTTGCATCCTAACCTTCCAGTTAGCAAATTTATCTTTGTTGCACATAGGTGGCTTGCTGCCTCCTCCAGTCTTTGATTCGCTTGGTAAGTGTGCCATTGGATCTACTCAAGCTTTGTAGGCTGTATTATAGAACCTTCTTTGATACCAATTGTTAGTTCCCGGAGGCACAATAGATATCTAGAAGGGGGGGGGGTTGAATAGATAATTAAAAACTTTTCTTTTAAACTAGTTAGTATGATTGTGATTAATGCACATCGGAATAAGTATATGATAAACCTTCTTTGAGATATCTTGAATTAATGAGAGTGAGGCGATTATGCGATTATAGCGATTATAGCGAGTTATAATGGACCACGATGGTTTTAAGTGGTTGAGAGAACTTAAAGCTCTAATCCACTCTTCTACTCCTTGAGTAGGAAATCCACTAAGGATGTCTCATTACACTTCTTGAATCTCACAGATTCCTTCTGAGACCGCCAGATCTAGGCAGGCACTTCTTAGTTCACTCTTGAACTCTTCAAGTCCAATGAGACTTGGTTCTTTATATTCACTTAGAACTCTTCAAGTCCTTCAGACTTGAAACTTCTCACTTCAGTTGATTGATTGTTGTTGAGATCATGATTGGTGCTACTCAGTTGCTATTAAGCACTTATTTGAAAGAACTCAATAGCAGATCAAGCTTTCTCTTTTTCTCAGATCGTAGAGTTGAGCGTTGAGTGTCCTTGTACATTTTTGTTCAAATGCTTGCTTATCTTTCTCATATGTCTTTGTTCTGTATATATGTGATCTCTTTAAATCTATCCGTTGCGTTTGACATTTCTGAGCTTTGATGGAGACTTTTCTACACATCTTCTGAATTGCAATCTGGCCCACTGACACAGCAGGCTGCTTTCTGACCTAACACCTGAAAAGGTGTTTTCCTACCTTGAATGGTCCTTTTCTTAGCTTCTTGAATACGTTTCTTTTGATCAATACTAAGGATATCTTTTGTACCGTTGGGACTGGTGAGAGCTTCAACATTCAAAACCCATTCCACATTTGTTGGAATTTATTTCCAAACAAGAGATGGAGCTCGACGCTTCTGACACAAGACAGATGATACTCTACGATGCATATCGTGATGTCTTGTCATATTTGTGCTTGGTCTGAATAGAACCCTACGATTTCTTTCAATAGTTTTGCATACTACGATCTTCACTTGCTCGTTCTACATTTCTGAAAGCACACTACGATCTCAGAGTTAGCTTCGGCAAACGTCTGGACCACTCTACAATTACTGGAGAGGCCCTTCAAGGAAAATATACTACGATCATCTCAGCACTACGATCCTGCCTTAGCTTCTGCATTCTGTTGATCAGCCGGATAGACTACTATTCTCTTCAAGGCCTATCTATTTCTTTCTAGCCATAGATCAACCTAACATATTTGATCTCTTTCTCTATACAAGTGAACATTAAAGGCTAAGATCAACCTAACAATTTTGATCTATCAGTAAATCCTTGTACATATATTCCTCGAAGGACTTTACACATAATCATGAGCATTTACATTAAACATCAAATCACAATATGCATTCTTCCAACAGAATGACCTCGTTCCAAGTTATAACGAAGAAGTTATGAGATTAGGAAGTAAGTGTATCAGACAATTTCCAACACTTAAATTTTTTTTACGAGAGTTAGGGCACAGCCGCATGGCTATCATGCTATATATAGGCGGCGCCACAACACAACTTCGAGGAGAAGGCACTCTTGAGAATGGCATTGCAATATGAGGTAAAGGAAGGGTCCGTACACATGATCTTGCGGTGTAGGGAAAAAAAAAATGAAGAAAGAAATACGAACATGTCGTTCACCTAATGTAATACTTAAACAAGTGAATTAAACTTGTAGTAAAGGTTGAATGGAAAGATTGAATGGGATTAAAAGGCAGAGAAGTTAAGCGATAGATTACGTAACCGATATTCGGGGACCGTAGTCGCAATAAACGAACGTGGGGAATTACTATGAGTGTAATTCCTTAGACGTTAAGTGATGAGGGTAATGTATAACATTTCGATGTTATGACATGGTAATGAGAGAAGAATGTAAAGCGTATAGACGCTGTGAACGCAACGCAGTTGCGATGAACAATCGGTCTTACCATAAAACGAACCGTATGGCTTCGATATTAAGAAAGAATAATGAACATGGGGTTCATGGGCTAGATAACGATGGAAATCGGTTAAAACCTTGAGTAAAGGTTGAATGAGAGATTTAGAGACGAGCAACGTGAACGCCGAATACGTAAATGATCCTCGTGAGTCGTATTCGCGTCAAGCGAACGTTCTAAGTATACGTTGGTTGTATGACTTAGACGTTGACGAAAGTAGTAAGTAAGATATAAATTATCAAGAAAGCTGTAGTGAACGGTAAGAAAATTAATGAAAGCTGAATGTGAGTCGGATGAGAATGTTAGAAGAAATGTAAGCGTTGAACACTTTAACCAACGTGAAGGTTAAGTGTACGCAAATATTAAATGGGTAGAACCTACACCCCGTGTATGGTTTGACCGTAGGATAATGAAGACCAATGATTAAACCTATGTACGATGAAGAAGCTTAATTAAAGACAAGTACGTGTAACATAAAAGAAGCCGAGTTAATGTTTATAACTTGGATGACGTTCTAAGTCGAATTAATCGGACGTTGTAAGATAAGAATAAGGTAACGTAAAATGCTTAATGCTATAAATGAGTAGAATGAACATTGAATGATCGTTCTGAGTATACAAAAGACTGTATGACTTAGACGATGATGAATAAATCCTGAGGTATGGCATTTAGTTTCCAGAAAGCCATAAGGAATAAGAAATTAACTTAACAAACATTATAGTTTAATAGTTCGAATAAGTTAGATGAATTTAGGTTGTAGTACAATTGTGACCTTTGATGGTTGACATATGGGAGCTGGGCTAAACAATTCCTTCCGAGAGCGAAGGTATATACGAAACTGGCAACCGATCTAACTCCCTGTTATGGGCAGTGTAGATGAGACAGGAACTTGTTTGTTGTTTGTTTGTGGGAAACCACTCAGATTACCATATGGACTACTAGCTGAGACACGATGTGTGTTGAGTCCTAGGAAAGTATAAGAAGAAGATAAGAATGTAAATCATCAAAGATGATGAATGTTTGAGTAAGACATCTCCATATGTCATGAAGTCGTAAACCGGTAGTAAAGAAAGTTAGTCGCGTAAACTTAGTTTATAGGAACGTGAACCCTAAGAAGAAAAGTTAAGTAAACCAATGTGTAAGTTAAGTATATGACTAATTGGCATATGTGTTATTTCCTTATGTGCTACATAAAAATTGGAATGAGCAGTTCAGCATAAACTATAAGTTGTAGCTATGCGTAAGGCAAGTTTCCTAACTTCATTCATATTTTAAATGAATTCTAGTTTCTAAAACTTCTCAGATGTTAAACTTGAGAAGTTCTGTCTATGTACAAATGTGTGATATTTGTACAAGGTGGTAGAACGTATGAGGCCTTCTGCCACAATGTGAACACTTCAGTGTTTCTATGAGATGAACTGTTCTGTGATTGAACTGTTCAATATAAGAATGTTCTATTTATACATGAACCGTTATTGATAAGTCTGTGCTAAAGATTCTAGCCAGATAGGATGTGTATAAAAATGGTAGAAGAACGAAAGTAATTCAAAGTGAATGTGATTAAGGTTTTAAAATGATAGGAATCGAGATTATTCCTATTATGCAAGTTGCTTCATAACCTTTTTTCGGTTATTGAAGTTCTAAAAGAATGTTTAAATTCTTGAAGTTGTTTGTTCAACTGCTATGACTTGCTAAGCAATTGAATGCTCACACTTGCTTTAAATGAAAAACATTTTCAGTGTACGATGTTAGAAAGAACTTAAGGATCCCATAAAGATCAAGTTGACCGGTGTCCAGACGAAGTGCCATTCAGTATATGAATGTGCATGAAGATCAAGCCAGGACTTGTAAAGTAGGATAGGTTAATTAAACTGCAGAATAGGTTAATGAACTTTTATGTATCCTTGGTGGCGGATAAAAGTCACTCTTGTAAGACGTAAAGAATAATGTAATTATCATTATTTGTAATGAAAGAGGTTATGAGGTATTAGGACCTGGGATTTGAGAATGTATGTTGTTATATTTAGCTATATAATGATGTATGTTTGGAAGAAGATGGGATAGTGACGTACGGAATCCGGATGTGAAAATAGACCGAATTTTGGGGCATTACAGTATGCAACACTCAAACTCAAGCGACCAAGGATTGTTTTAGAGATTCCAAACCCAAAAAATTTCTCTAAAAGATGCCAAACAATCAATCACAGCAATCCCAAACAATTCAAAATAGACTTTAAAGCGATAACTAAAAGCTAGGAAAATTTTTAAACCTTAAGGAAAATTAGAATTCCACTTACTTGGATAACAAAGAATCACTTATTGAGGATTCCAATCCTTGGTTTGAAAGTGATTTGAGGATTTTGGTAGCTTAGCATAAGTATAGGTCGAAGAATTTTTGAATTTAGGGAGCTTGGGGGCTAGCTGGAGAGGCTTAGGGCGTTTCGGGGATGCTTGGGGCAAAAATGGGGAGGAACTTATGTGACAAAGCTGCTGAGAATGGCCAACTTAACCAACCAATTTTTGGTCTTGGTGTTTGCAACACCGCTTTTCCTTTATTAAGCAGTATTGCAATACCTTTGTTGTTTACACTTGAAATTAAACAGTGACTGCGTCACTTGTTTGCGCAGCAAAATGGAGGTATTTGCGCAATGTGAGTTTCCAATGGATTGGCTTGATGATGGCACTGCAACGCCACTTCGAGAGCAAAAACAGGCACTACAGCGCATGTCCAGCATCAGTAAATTTTTTTATGATTTCCTGCATAGCCCAAAACCAATTCAACACATCAACTTTTAGCCACAATTTTAACAAACATATTATATACTACTAACTAACTATAACAAAATTAAAACTACACAAACTTAGCTAAATGTATAAAACATACCACTTAAGCAAATTTACATCTTTAAACATAAATGGCTTAACAAAATAATATCAAAAGCAAAACCGCAAAGCTCAACAAATGGAAACCAAAAGCTTATGCAATGATACCAAAATGTCAACCGACGGACTTTACTTGTTGTGAAACTAAAACTACTATAAGCATGAAAATATACTAAAATAGCTAAACATGGAAATAAAAAAAACAAACAAGTTAAACTAACACTAAAGTAAAAATGGAAGAAATAACGATCAAAAGGATACGGAATTGAAATTTTCATATGGGTTGCCTTCCGAGAAGCGCTTGTTTATAGTCGTCGGCCTGACTCTTTCACTACCGCTCAATCTAGATCAATCGCAAAAATAACCATAACACACCGCCTATTTGTCAATTCATTGATGTTCATGGCGGACATGGATGATTGGCCACCCCCAAACTTCACTTCATCCATCGGCACAAAGAATCGCTCAGAACTCGAATTATCCACTAATTCGCCTTTCTCATCAAAATGAAAGCGTTCTCCGTGCGCTAGTGGGCCCTCTGGGTTTTCAACAACCTTGACCATGGTTTCCAACTTTTCATCAGTCTTGACAATACACCCACTGATGATCCTCTTTTCTCCTACCTCAAAATCCATAGTTTGGCCAATTTCGACTTCTCCCTCAAAAACTTCATGAGACTCATCGCTTTTTCCTTGCGTATCCACCGTGAATTGTTCTTCACCCTCCTCTTTATGATCAGTAACAGTAGCTAGACTGCTTTGCGGTGGATTCATGAAAGAATTAAAAAGTTGTCCCATTTGGCTCTTGAGGTTCTACAACGAGGCGTCTTGGCTCGACATTCAAACCTCATTTTTCTCTATGAACTTGGTAAGGAGCTCGTCAAGCCTTCTCTCTTCTTATCGTTTTAAGTACATGCGAAGGCTCTCCTCCAACTAAGATGTAACCTCATATTGCGGCGAAGACTGATATTCAAATTTTGTCTAATATGAAAAATTTGGATCATAATTATGCTCTTTATTGTAGTCCCATAAGTTTGGATAAGCCTGACAGTTTGGATGATAGTAAGTCGGTTCATCATCAGCTCATTCCTGAAATTAGGCATTCTGAGTGGACTGACACTCAAGATTGTTAGAAAACCTTAAGAGACTTGCAACTTGATCTTGCAATCGCTCAAGTCTTTCTTTCGATCTTGGTTGTGTCGTCCTCATAAAAGGCCATTGATAACAATTTTGGTCCATTGCCTGAAAATACTTAGAAACAAAAACAAAAATCAAACAAATAAAGATAAATATATGCGTTCAAATTAAGACTAAATTGATTGACATCAATATTGGATAATATTATAATAATAATTCCCCGGCAACGGTGCCAAAAACTTGTTGGTCATTTTCACGATCAATAAAACACGCACAAGTATACGCGGTCAACAAGTAATACAATGATAAGAAAGTTGTCGATCCCACGAGGAATTATGATTAATATTTACCAAGTACTGACTTTACATCGTTTCAGTCTTATTTAAACAACAAAATAAAAGATAATTGATTAAACTAATTAACTCTAATTAACAAAGCAAGTAAGTGGTTAACGACTGGTATCTAAGGCACTACAAGCTAAGATCATAACTTCCCCCAACTGCACACAAGCATTTCGTCAAACACTTGGTGTGAAATTCTCAATGAACGTCCTGACTCTTCCAATGGTCTTAGTGGTCACGAAGGAATGTCGACCGAGAACTCGTAAGTGCTCATACTCCTCTTCTGAGGTATATACAACCCTATACTCTCTAATCTACCCAAAAGGGAATAAAACGGAAAGGAATATCCTAACTAGGCAATTTGACACATTCATGTGCGAATTAACCAAAGACAAAGAATTCTAGCTCATGTTCTCCAATTAGGTCACATGCGGCGCACAGGTATATTCCTATCTTATACGCAAATTATGCAGTCCAATTGTGTAGACAAACATGATCACATATCAGATATTCATGGTCTAATCTAAAGTTAATTTTCTAATTTCTTATAGATTACCCAATTAATCACTAATTCCTTAGCAATAAAATAATAAGCATAAATATCTGAGCCAAACCATATGGTGTCAACCAAAGGGAAAAAGTAAATCAATTCAAATTAATAGTGGGTTCCATTATAATCTTAGAGCCAATATTCAGTTCATAGCTAGTAAACTAAATACAAGTAGCAATAATAACAACACTTATAAATACAGAAACAAAGGAAATAATTAGAGAAGAGTAAACTTTGTCAAGGCTTCTTCAATCTCCAAGAAATCACTTAGATTCACTTTCCAATCCGTTTTGCTTCGTTGCTCTTAAGCTCCAAGGAATCCCATTCCTAGCCCTAATCTATCTAATTTATATGCAAAGATTATCTACTAAAATGGAGAAAAACTAGCTAAGAAAGAGAGAGAGATCAGTTCTATATATGAGAGAGAGAGAGAGAGAATATCAGAGATAAGTTATATCACCCCCTTTATAAAAGGAGACTACTAATATATATATATATATATATATATATATATATATGTATATATATTCCTTCATTCTAGGTCATTTCCACTTTTTATGCACTTTGAGAACAGGAGGTGGCTGGCTGCAGCCACCAGTTTTAACCTAGAAACGAACCTTCTTGACTGGGTCAAAATTTTAGTTAATAAGTGGTCGTTAGGCGCTTGATTTGTGAAGAAAATTTGGCCTACTGCATTATTATAAATCATGTCTGGTGGCATTGAAGGGTCTTTGCATCTTTAGTGCTAGTGCTAGATAATTGACACTTTTGCCCCTAAATGCTGGAAATAACCTATAAACCCTTACAAAAGATATATTAAGCAAAATAATAATAAAATACTATAAAAGAGATATAGAATACGACGAACAAGCAACTTCTTAAGCATTAGAGGATCCGATTTGCGGGTATAAATCCCACTCATCAAAAGGCAATCAAGAATGCAAGAAGCCCCTAGAAAGGCAAGAGCTTCAAAGGTTATTGCCTTGATCCAAAATCTCAGCAGACAACTTTATGGTGATAGAACCATTGTCAAAAGAAGGAGGAGAATGGGGAAGGAAATCAAGGATGCATTTCATCTTTTGAACATCCTGAGCAACAAATTAGCTTCAAGATTTTATAGGCTAGTTTACAATTGCAGCAGACAGGGGAGACACATTAGAAATTTGATTCACATTTGCATTAGGGGTAAAGGCACAAACTCACCCTCTTTCAACTTTTTCCCCTCAAAAATAGGGGGAGGCGACAAGGAAGGTGACCTCTTCTGCAGCTGGCCTAAGGAAATGAACGAGAAACAAAAGCTATCGGAGAGGGAATTAGAGCATCAATTGGTTGGGGACAATCATCGAGGATATTGAGGGCATGTCCCCATTCGGAGATGGAACCAGACCTAACAAAGGCATTTACATTCTTAATGGAGAAACCCTTAGCATATAAGAAGTTGATCAGATTTCACTACTAGAAAAATATGAATACGTGACAAAACTTTGTGACAGTTTTTAAAAATAATCACAAAAGATAGTAATTTGTGATGGACTTTTTAAGCAATTACAAAAAAATAGTATATATGACGGCTCTGTGTAATAGCTAATTTTTCCATCAATGTATTATAATTGTGATGGCCATGTCAATCACTAAATTTTTCACGCAAACTAAATTTTCTTTTTGTGATGCACTTAGTCATCACTTATAGATATACCTTTTTCGTGATTGCATTTAAGCGATCACTAATATTTTAATGTAAAAAATAATCAAAATAATATTTTATAACAACCATAAAAATAATTAAAAAAGATAGATTTCTGTGACGAGTTTTATTTGCAATTACAAAAAGAAGGTATTTTGTGATGAAATTTTCAAGTTATCACAAAAAAATAAAATATATGATGGCTCTCAATGATGACTATTTTTACCATCATTATAGAGTATTTGTGACTGCCATTGCAATCACCAAATCTTATGTGGAAGTAATCTAGTTTAGTAAGTCAACTCACATATATTTCATTTTATATTTTTTTTAAAAATTATAATCATGATATGGGCTTTGGTGTAGTGGTAATACTCGTTATTTAGTTTGTAAATGGGGGGATGGTTCGAATCCTACAAGTATCATTTGATACAATTAATATAGTGAAATAAATTATCCGTAAATAGAAATCCGTAAATAGAAATTCACGTTCTTACTTTTGATCCCTAAAGTCGTGTTTTTTTGTGATGACTTTTACAATCACAATAAATTACGTGTTAATGTGATTTAATTAATCATAAAAGAACTAAGAGTTTGCTTGATTGCCAAAACCATCACGTAAACCCTTTCATGATGGGCTACAAGACGGCCATTGTGATGCTTAAAGCCATCACGTAAACCTTTTGTGATGGTTTTTCTAGTTTTTGTGATGAATTTTGGCCATCATAAATGACCATTTTTTTAGTAGTTCTTGATTTTTCTTTCGTTCATCCATAACATCTGAATGATCCTACTGTGTAAAATAACGAGCTTCTCTAAAGATATCCTACAGATCTGACGTATGGTCTAAGGTTAGATTGTCATCCATGTCACTATTGGAAGAAGAATGATCAAAAACTGGAACTACAGCTAAAGGATGGGGCTCAGATTCAGCCATATTTGGAGAGTTCGGATTCAAAACGCCAAACTTAGCATGGAGATCCTTGGAAGTGCTGCTAAAGGAGTTACCTACCGAAAGATGGTTATGACTTACCATAGAAGGGAAGATAGAAACAAAGAAGAGAGAAGAAGGGGGACATGCAGAAGGGGAGAGATTTGGAAGTGAACCAAAGCAGATCGGAATGAGACGAGAACTAGCCGTGGAAAAAGTTAGAGAGAAGGAGGAGAAATTTTTTTAGAGAGAACCATCTGAAAAAACTTTTTCTTGAATTTAAATTTCCTTTTCATATTCATCATCATTACTAAAATGTATCTTCGGAATCCACCATCATCGTCGTTGTTAGGTTTACTAGAAACGAGAGCATGCAATCAAATCACATAAATAATGCGAAAACGATGTAAAAATGAATTTTAAAATTTTCTTACAAACCATAAACCAAGATCATTCTCATGCTTTGATTATCAGCCTATAATAGAGTAGGAGAATCAGAACCATACCCTTGAAGATCCGAGCTTCCTCAAGTACGAGTTCAACTCCTAATTCTTGTGCTCTCCTTGAATACGAGGGTTTGGTTCCTTCCTTTGATCAACATCAACCACCCAAGCGTTTAGCCTCTAGAGGTGATCCACCAAGGAAGAACAAGAATCAAGAAGATGGAGTATTGGCTCAAACCCTAGTTTTCTATCTGTATAAAAAAAGGTGCGTACTCTCCCAACTATTGGAATCACGTATATGACACACCCTGATATCTAATATAAGACTCATCTTATAAAGATATCGGTTAACCTATTTTAATATAATTAAAATAGAGTACTATTTAATTAATTAGGCTCCCTAATCTCATTAATTAAACTCTTTTAATTAATTTTCCTCTTAATCCTATTAGGAATAAATGAGAGTAATAATATTAAATTTATGGCGTCCCCAAATCCGGGTACTTTTTACCTCAGATCTGGTACGTTATGATACATCATTTCTATAACTATTGCAGAAGATATAAACATAAATTGTTTATACATAAAACTTTTACACATCATTCCCAAGGTCTACAACCTTAACTTAATACATACCTTCAATATCTTAAAGGTTTACAATATCATTTGTATTAGCACAATTAATAGTTCTAACTGCATAATAGCTTAATCTTGGACTTTGCCTTTGCCTCTGCCTTTACTCGAACTTTCATCTTAATTTGAAAATTTTTATCATGATATAGCAAGGGTGAGCAACAAATTTGCCCAGTAAGTTTAAATTTATTTAAGGATATATCATGATTGAAAGAATTTAACAATAAGCTAGCTAACTTTCAACAATATAAACATTGTGAAAGAGCATGAACAAATTTTCTTAGCTGAACGACCAAGTCAATAAAAATGAATGGTCAAGCATAAACATGAACAGATTAACTGAACCAAATAGTAATGAAGGTGATCATCCTTTCATACCTGATGAACATTTATAATATGCACAACGTGCGAATTAATAATCAATATAAATGTGAATAATCAACAACAACTATTCACTAACATGCTTTGAACATACAACTCAAGTTTGAGTTAGGGAAACTTGCCATAATGTGAATATTAAATAATAATATTAGATGTGGAATAATCAACAACAATTATCCACTAACATGCTTGAAAAGTAATAACTCGAGTTTGAGTTAGAGAACTTGCATTGACAATGTTAGTCTATTAATTAGTACTGCATATAATTGTACGTCTATACGCTTACTTTTACTATTATCCAGCAAATAATTCAATCACAATGTACACATAGTATAATGTACCATCATTAACCCCTATAAGATAATTAATAAATCTTAGGTTAATGATTTTATAAATATATAAGGTCTTTCTTATGTAATAAACACTTATTAAATCCTTAAACAATTTATTATAATTGTTTAATTAACAAATCATTTAAATAATCTTTATTTATCTTCATTTAATTACCATTTAATATTAGTTAAATAGTAATTAATTAATTACCTTTAGTTATTATTTAATAAATAATAGCTAATTACATCTACTTATTATTTAATGTTAATTAAATATTGAATAATTAAAATTATTTGTCTTTAATTATTCTTTCTTATTAACTTAAGAATAATTATCATTTATCCTATTTATTATTTAATCTTAATTAAATAATAAATAATTACTTTATTAATACTAACTCTACTTAATTATCACCCAATACTACTTAGATAATAAATAAATACTTAATTATATTCAAATTTCATGTAATTAGTTTAATAATCCATTATTTACATTAAAAGTTATAAATTAGTAAGTTTAAAATGATTTTAAATGAGTTTAAACCACTAATTACTTAATAATTAGCTAAATTCCCAGAAACAATTTAGATTAAATATGTTAATATTATTCAGAATTTTATAAAAATTTGGGTCCAAGAATCACCACTGGAAAGTGTCCAAACAATTCATTTAATGTTCTGTCTTGTTCGGTTCATTGAAACCGTGATGGTTTTTAAGATTTTTGATTTTTTTCCAAATTTGGGGTCCTTCACTTGAATAAAATGAAATCTATAACTCTAATTTGGGTCCAATTAGACTCGTTGGATTCGTATCTTCCAGAACTACAGTTCCTATTCATCAAACATCAAATATGGATCTGTTTTGATCCCGAAAATTGATCTAGAAGTGACTGTTATTGCACATGAGTTCTTTAGTTGAGGTGTTCCTGTAATAAATCCATATCTCACTCATTTTTTAACATTTTTACATGCTTCCAAAGGGGTTTTACTCTTAACTCATAGCTCTAGCATACCAAGAAACAAAATCACAAAAACCATTTGTAGATTTCAAAATGAAAAGCATAGATCACCCCTTTAAATTAGGTTTTTCCCAAAAACTACTTTAGCTTCCTTTCTTTCAAAATTTTCCAACATAAACTATATTGATGGACATGTTAAACATATTATACTCAAAATTTAACATTCATATAAGACTCTAGCCTATTAGAACTTGCATTTCCATGAATCTCTCACAAGATCACATAAAACATACAAAACATAAAAACTAGAGTTTGATTTCTTACCTTGTCTCGTGGGATGCTCTCCTTCTCTTTCCAAAGTAGGTTAGGAACTTGGGATGCATGAATAATATACTCCTCCCTTCTTACTAAGTGTGACGCCCCCAAAATAGGTATACATCACCCATCTTGAGCCGCCAATACATGGTACAAAATTCAAATATAACTTAATTATACAACAGTCGTGTAAAGTACGACAAAATACATGCTGTGAGTTTTAATACAAATATTGCCTTCTAAACAATATCCACTCTCAGAATAAGTCCTCAATACATTTATTGTCACACTATTTAACAGAATAGTGTGGACTACTACTAGCTAACACTATCATCCGAACATCACTCCGAGTCCCGACTATTCCCGATTACGCTTCTCATTTCACGAAGAGAAAAGGTGAAAGAAAGGGTGAGCTCAACTAGACCAAAGAAGAAATATTATGACTAAGATAATGCGAGAATAAATTATCATTAGTCTCCAATAATGTTAAACCGATAAAATACAATAGACATCAAGTTTAATCTGCAAGTGGAACAAGCAATCCATTAAAAGAGTTAAGTAGAAAATAAAATCTACTATCTTTTATGTTTTAAAAGGTTTTTCATCACTTTTATCACTTTGGGACTCGACAAATAAATAATCCACATCATCCCCGCACTACTACCAAGGATATTCATTAGGGTCAATGACCACAAATTCCATGCACTACGGGCCAAGGATATTTGTGTATTCATCAATGGTCATGATCATGCCAACAATCATCCATCAATGCACTACGGGCCAATGAGGACTTTTACCACATCACTTGTTACATTACGGTCATGATTACACCGAATAATCCCTGGTCATAATCATACCAAGTCCATCCATGCTCTACAGGCCACATGTGACTTTAAAAAAAAATATAAACATGAGGATGATGACAATGATATAAGAATTCAATAAAACAAGTTCAAGAATTAAGTTATTCTGGAACTAATAACGTCCAAATTGTTAACATGATACTACTTTGTAGAGTAAAATTCAAGAATGCTCAGAAGAATATTTCCATGAAAAATACTGGATGAAACGCAAATATCAGGGATATTCCACTAATTTCATGGAGTATAGAAGTCAAAATTTTAACCAACTGGGTATAATAACGAATGGAATAATAAAAGAAATCACCATGCATGCGGTACTTCGCATAGACAGGTTATTCCAACAGAATAATAATAACGGAACGAGTCGGTGAAAATCACAAGCGACGGGATGTTCCAACAGAATAATAAAGAATGGAATAACAACGAAATTACCATGCATGCGGTACTTAGCATGAGACGAAGTTATTCCAACGAATAATAAATACTGAGAATAATAAAGATTTTAACCAGTCCGGTGTAAAACACACGCATGTGGATGTTTCAACGAATAATAAAGACGAGAATAATAGAAGAATGTCACCAAGTATAGGGTATTCAGCGTATGATTTATTCCAACGAGAATAATAAAGATGGAATAATAAAAGTTCTCTTCATGAATACAAAAGAAATAAAACCCCTTACTGTAAAAATAATACTTGGTATTAGAGTAGTGAAGTAACAAAAACTCTTCTTCTTTCTCTCTATAATTTCTCTCTCTAGAGTTCAATTGAATTAAGTAAAAATAATGAAGGAATGAGCTTCTATTTATAGAAAAATGGAATGCATAAGAACTAATCCATGAATGGTCCAGATCGATTTACTTTTAATCGGACGGTTCTCATATTTAAAGAAAAATCTTTTAAATAAAATATATTATATATATATATATATATATATATATATATATATATATATATATATATATATATATATATATATATAATGATAATAATTGAAAACCTTCCGTATAAACCAAAATCAATTTGACAACTTTGAAAAAAAAACCTCCCAACCATTCAATTTTCAATACCGTGGGCCCCACATGTTCCCCTCCCCCCAACATGTCAATATCATTGGGGGTCCCATTATAGTTAAATAACTTTCTATCAATAATGTTGAAAATAGGTAAATGGGGGTCTAAATAATACGCCAAATTTACAACAACTACCTCATAAATAAATCCTTTCAATATTTTTAACAACATTTATCATCATTATTATAATTCACAATATTAATCGACTGTGACATTCCTGGAAAGAGGGGGCTTCAATAAGGATTTCTCCTATTGACGCATGAATTAGGTGACCAAACCTCTCCTTGGCGTAACTTACAGACATCGTTAACATTGCAAATTATAATATTAATAACTCATCATTTCAATTATTGATTTAATAACATATAAAATATCAACAATAATTAAATCAAATAACGTGAGATACTATGCAACAATTACTATAGCAATAATTGAACAAAACCGAAAAGACTTCTCACGTAAGCATCAAAAATCAAAACCGTGGTAGTATTCTTATGCAACAACGCCAGACATCTTGTACTTTTATTACCAAGTAGTTCAACAAGATTAACGATAAACTCAAAATCGTTATTTTCATAAAAATATTTTTGTCATTTTCTCAATCCGACAATAATTACATTATGGGGTCCACCAATGATTATACCAGTTATACGAATATTCCTCCCCTAAAACGAATATTCCCCACCAATCGAAATATAATATACAACTTGCATACTTTTGCAAAATTTATAAATACTACCCACAACTATAACATTATATTAAATTTATTCCATAATATTCAAAAATGATAATTATAGAAAATTCATCTTTATTCAAAAAGTTGGGGTCTTACAATCTCCCCTTCTTAAGAAATTTCGCCCTCGAAATTAGGGTACGTACCTGGTATATCGAAGAGGTAAGGATACCTTGATTTCATTTCAGATTCTAACTCCCAGGTCATTTCCTCAACATCGTGGTTTCTCCATAAAACTTTGACTTGAGGTATAACCTTGGAGCGTAGAATATGTTCCTTCTTATCCAAGATTTGAACAGGAACCTCTTCATACGTTAAATCTTCCGCTATTTAAATCCGGTTCTAACTCAATAATGTGGTTCGGGTCTTCCACATATTTACGTAACATGGATATGTGAAAAATATTATGAACACGAGACATACTTGGCGGTAAAAGCGAGTCTATAGGCCACGCTTCCTACCCGTCGAGGATTAAAATGGGCCAATGAATCGAGGATTGAGCTTTCCTCTCTTTCCAAATCTCGTAACTCCTTTCCATGGAGTAACACGTAACAACACATGATCTCCTATACTGAATTCCACATCCTTTCGATGAAGATCAACATAACTCTTTTGTCGATCTTGTGAGGTTTTTATACGTTATCGGATCGTTTGAATCTTTTCCGTAGTCATATGTACTAACTCCGGTCCCAACAACGTTGCTTCACCCACCTCATCCCAGCATACTGGAGAATGACACTTTCTTCCATACAACACCTCGAATGGAGCCATGCCAATTCTTGCTTGATAACTGTTGTTGTAGGAAAACTCCACCAACGGTAAGAACTTGTCCCAACTTCCCTTGAAGTCAAGGACACAGAGTCTTAATAAATCTTCCAAAGTTTGAATAGTCCTCTCTGATTTTCCGTCCATCTGAGGATGATATGCCGAACTAAATCGTAAATCTGTGCCCATAGCTTTTTGCAAACTAACCCAAAATCGTGGAGTGAATCTTGGGTCTCGATCGGAAACTATGGATACCAGTATACCATACAGTCTTACAATCTCGTTTATGTACATACGAGCAAGACATTCAAGTGTATAAGTTTCTCGTATTGGTAAGAAGTGAGCAGACTTGGTCAATCTATCAACAATGACTCAAATTACATCAATGCCTTGAGAAACCTTGGGAAGACCAGTAACGAAATCCATGATAATGTGCTCCCACTTCCATTCTAGAATTTCAAGTGGTTGCAATGGACCTTTTGGTACTTGATGCTCCGCTTTGACTCGTTGACAAGTTAGACACCTTGAGATAAACAACGCTATCTCTCTCTTCATATTGCTCCACCAAAATGTATGACGAAGATCATGGTACATTTTGGTACTCCCAGGATGGATTGCAAACGGTGTGTTGTGCTCCTCCATCATGATTTTATACTTTAAATTAGGGTTGTTAGGAACACAAAGTCTGGAGTTGACTCAAAGTATTCCTTCATCATCGATTCTTGCTTCCGGCATAACACCCTCTTTCACTATCTTCCTTATACGCATCAGCTCCAGGTCTGTAGTTTGAGCAGCTTTAACTTTATCAATTAAAGTCGGTTCTACTCGTATATTTGCCATCATCACGTGGGTCCCTGGAGTCTTTATTTTTATCTCCATCCTTTGCAAGTCACACAAAATGGGCCTTTGCGTTGACAATATCGCACTCGTACCCGCAGATGATCTTCTACTCAATGCGTCAGCTACCACGTTCGCTTTTCCAAGATGGTATTGGATGGTATGATCATAATCTTTCAATAGTTCAAGCCAACGTCGTTCTCGCATGTTGAGTTCCTTTTGAGTGAAGAAATATTTGAGGCTTTTATGATCTGTAAAGATCTCCACTTTCTCCCCATACAAGTAATGCCTCCAAATCTTTAGTGCGAAGACAACAGCTGCCAACTCTAGATCATGAGTAGGATAATTCCTCTCATATTCTTTGAGTTATCGTGAGGCATAGGCTATGACTTTCCCATGCTGCATGAGAACACATCCTAACCCTTTGCCCGAAGCATCACTGTAGATGACAAATCCCTCTGAACCAGATGGTATTGTCAGAACAGGTGCTGAAATGAGTCTCCTCTTGAGTTCCTAAAAACTCTTCTCATATTCCTCGCTCCAACCAAAATTTGTATCTTTCTGAGTCAGTTGAGTTAGTGGAGTAGCGATTCGAGAAAATCCTTCCACGAATCTCCGATAATAACCAGCTAAACCGAGAAAGCTACGTACTTCGGTCACTGATTTAGGTTGCTCCCAGCTTTGAATAGCTTCAATCTTTGCTGGGTCAACAGATATTCCATGACTTGATACCACGTGCCCAAGAAATGCTACTTCCTCAAGCCAAAACTCGCATTTCTTTAACTTGGCATAAAGCTTATATTCACGAAGCTTTTGGAGTATCAGCCTCAAGTGTTGCTCATGATCTTCACGGGTTTTGGAATATATGAGGATGTCATCAATAAAGACGACCACAAAGTGATCTAAATATTCCTTGAATACTCGGTTCATCATATCCATGAAAGCAGCAGGTGCATTAGTCAATCCAAAAGACATGACTAAGAATTCATAATGCCCATACCGAGTTCTGAAAGCCGTCTTTGGAATGCCATCGGTTCTAATCTTCAATTGGTGATATCCGAAATGAAGATCAATCTTTGAAAAGAATTTGGTACCTTGCAACTGGTCAAACAGGTCATCAATACGTGGAAATGGGTACCTATTTTTGATGGTGACATGATTCAACTCCCGATAATCAATACAAAGTCGCATACTCCCATCTTTCTTCTTCACAAATAGAATAGGAGCACCCCAAGGAGAAGTACTAGGACGAATAAAGCCAATGTCTAATAATTCCTGTAGTTGGGTCTTTAACTCCTGAAGTTCAATAGGAGCCATTCGATATGGGGATTTGGAAATGGGTTTTGTACCAGGTTCAAGGTCAATACAAAATTCAATTTCACGCTCTGGGGGTAGGCCAGGAAGTTCTTCAGGGAATACGTCAAAAAATTCATTAACAATAGAAATATCATTCAAAACTGACGTATTTTTGTTTAGATCCGTGACATGAGCTAAGAAAGCTTGACATCCGTTTTTCAATAAACGAATAGCTTTATGGCTTGAGATAACAGTGATTAATTTTAATGGTTTGGTTGCTTGAATTCGCATAATAGGTTGATTAGGAATATGAAAGCTAACAACCTTACGAAAATAATCAATTTTTGCATGATGAGTAGTTAACCAATCAATCCCTAGAATCACATCAAATGCAAGTATTTTCAAAGAAATAAGATCGACAGGTAATGTGCGGGTGCCGATTTGAACTAAACAAGACTTATAAACCGTGGATGTAATGAAGGTTTCTCCCAACGGAGTTTCAACAGATAAATCAAAGTCCAATCTCTCCGGAGTCAAATTTAAACGTTGAGCGCAAGTAGGAGAAATGAAAGAGTGGGTAGAACCAGTATCAAATAAAGTATAAACTTCGCTAGAGTTTATGATTAGCTTACCCGTGATGACCTCGTTCGGTTTCCTTACTTTCTGAGAGGTCACAACAAACGCTCTCCCTTGCACCACCGGCTTTGACTTTTCTGTGATAGCCTTTGGTGCCTCCATCCTAGCTGAACTTGTCTTTGGTGAACGACAAAATCGGGCTAGGTGACCTTCTCTCCCATAATTATAACATACTTTGGACAGCATCGCGCAATTTGGACTGATGTGTCCCTCCCCTCCACATTTGAAGCATATAATAGGTGGTCGTTCTCCTTCCTTCACAACGGGTGCTGGTGCTGACGTCTTTCCATCATTATTGAATCTCCTCTTCTTGAAATGTCCATTCTTACTATTTTGGCCTTGATTACCACCGAAGTGGTTACCATTTCTGGCATGTTGATTCCCTCCACGCTTGTTGTCACTGCTTCGATGACTATTCTCACTGGTACTATCATTTTGCCGGCTGCTCTCTTTTGGTTGGGTTGACTCATTATCATGCTCCAATAACTGAGACCTATTAATAACATCTGAATAAAAACATAGTTTATGAGATATATGATATTGTCGTATCTCAAGTTTTAAACCTCTTAAAAACATTCGTGTCATTCTCTCTTCATTATCAACCAAATGGGACGCAAATCGGGACAACTCGGCAAACTTGGCTTCGTACTGCGACACGGTCATGTTATTTTGCTCCAGCTTGATGAACTCTACCTCTTTCATGTGTCGAATACTTTTGAGAAAGTACTTGTCGTTGAATAGTTCCTGGAACTTCTCCCAAGACATCTTCAGTGCGGCAGGTTGAGTACGTTTTATAGATTCCCACCAGTAATCTGCCTCTGAACTCAACATGAAGGTGGCAAAGGGAACCTTTTGCTCCTCGGAGCATTCCAAGACATCAAATATGTTGTTGATCTGTTTAATCCACATTTCCGCCTTAAGTGGTTTTGGCTCTCCAAAGAACTCTGGTGGTCCCAGTTCCTTAAACTGCTTGGTGGTGACCAACCGAGAGTTGCCAGTGTTTCCACCTGCATTTTGGACAGGAGCCGCTCTCGCCTGATGTTACATGAATTACATGAAGCCTTGGAACATTCCATCGTTCATCATTTGGTCAGTGTTGTTGTTTGCCTGAGGATTGTCGCCTTCCTGATGCACATTATCCTGACTATTGATCTGTGGAGACTCAACGGTCTCCTGTGCTCCATTGATGTTCTCAACATTCTCGGATGCCATTTTCAAATACTGCCACAAAACAAGAGTTAAAACATAACACATATTATCCTTATACTTTGACTGGCCAATTAAATACCAAATAAATTTAGTTAGGTCATATTAGCGAAAGAATTTCCCGTCTCTCCCCTCCTAGTTCTTGTCTCACATCTTAGCCAGGGATCATATCCCTAAGCTTTGATACCAACTGTGACACCCCCAAAATAGGTATACATCACCCATCTTGAGTCGCCAATACATGGTACAAAATTCAAATATAACTTAATTATACAACTGTCGTGTAAAGTACGACAAAATACATGCTGTGAGTTTTAATACAAATATTGCCTTCTAGACAATATCCACTCTCAAAATAAGTCTTCAATACATTTATTGTCACACTATTTAACAGAATAGTGAGGACTACTACTAGCTAACACTATCATCCAGAACATCACTCCGATTCCCGACTCATCCTAGCTACGTTCTCATTTCCTGAAGAGAACAATGAAAGAAAGGGTGAGCTCAACTAGCCCAGCAAGAAATATTATGACTAAGATAATGCAGAATAAATTATCATTAGTCTCTAACAATGTTAAACTGATAAAATACAATAGACATCAAGTTTAACTGCAGTGGAACAAGCAATCCATTAAAAGAGTCAAGTAGAAAATAAAATCTACTATCTTTTATGTTTTAAAAGGTTTTTCGACTCAGCTTAATAAATAATCCACATCATCCCTGCACTACGGCCAAGGATATTCATTAGGGTCACGATCACAAATTCCATACACTACGGGCCAAGGATATTTGTGTATTCATCAATGGTCATGATCATGCCAACAACTGTCCATCAATGCACTACGGGCCAATGAGGACTTTTACCACATCACTTGTTACATTACGGTCATGATTACACCGAATAATCCCTGGTCATAATCATACCAAGTCCATCCATGCTCTACAGGCCACAGATGACTTTAAAAAAAATATATAAACATGAGGATGATGACAATGATATAAGAATTCAATAAAACAAGTTCAAGAATTAAGTTATTCAGGAACTAATAACGTCCAAATTGTCAACATGATACTGCTTTGTAGAGTAAAATTCAAGAATGCTCAGAAGAATATTTCCATAAAAAAATACTGGATGAAACGCAAATATCAAGGATATTCCACTAATTTCATGGAGTACAGAAATCAAAATTTTAACCAACTGGGTATAATAACGAATGGAATAATAAAAGAAATCACCATGCATGCGGTATTTCAGATAAACAAAGTTATTCCAACGTAATAATAATAACGGAACCGGTCGGTGAAAATCACAAGCGGGGATGTTCCAAGAATAATAAAGAATGGAATAACAATGAAATCACCATGCATACGGTTGCTTGCATGAAGACGAGTTATTCCAATGAGAATAATAAAGACGCGGAACAAGTTAGGTGTAAAACACACGACGACGTGATGTTCCAACGGAATAATAAAGACAGAATAATAGAAGAATGTCACCAAGTATAGGGTATTCCGCGTATACAGGTTATTCCAACAGAATAATAAAGATGGAATAATAAAAGTTTTCTTCATGAATACAAAAGAAATAATACCCCTTACCGTAAAATAATACTTGGTATTAGAGTAGTGAAGTAACAGAAAACTCTTCTTCTTTCTCTCTATAATTTCTCTCTCTAGAGTTCAGTGAATTCGTAAGAAAATAATGAAGGAATGAGCTTCTATTTATAGAAAAATGGAATGCATAGTAACTAATCCATGAACGGTCCAGATCGATTTACTTTTAATCGGACGGTTCATATTTAAAGCAAAATCTTTTAAATAAAATATATTATATATATTGTATATATAAAATATATATATATATATAATGATAATAATTGAAAACCTTTCGTATAAACCAAAATCAATTTGACAACTTTGAAAAAAAAAACCTCCCAACCATTCAATTTTCAATACCGTGGGCCCCACATGTTCCCCTCCCCCCAACATGTCAATATCACAGGGGTCCCATTATAGTTAAATAACTTTCTATCAATAATGTTGAAAAATAGGTAAATGGGGGTCTAAATAATACGCCAAATTTACAACAACTACCTCATAAAAAAATCCTTTCAATATTTTTAACAACATTTATCATCATTATTATAATTCATAATATTAATCGACCAGGTCGTTCCCAGGAAAGAGGGGGCTTTCCAATAAGGATTTCTCCCTATTGACGCGCAATTAGGTGACCAAACCTCTCCTTGGCTGAACTTCTAGACATCGTTAACATTGCAAATTATAATATTAATAACTCTGTCATTTCAATTATTGATTTAATAACATATAAAATATCGACAATAATTAAATCAAATAACGTGAGATACTATGCAACAATTACTATAGCAATAATTGAACAAAATCGAAAGACTTCTCACGTAAGCATCAATAATCAAAACCGTGTACTACTATGCAACAACGCGTATTACTGTACTTTTACTACCGAGTAGTTCAACAGTATTAACGGTAAACTTCCGCCGTTATTTTCATAAAAAATATTTTTGTCGTTTTCTCAATCCGATAATAATTCTGTTGTGGGGTCCACCAATGATTGCGTCGTTGTATGAATATTCCCTGCTAAAATGAATATTCTCCGACCAATCGAATATAATATAACTTGCATACTTTGCAAAATTTATAAATACTACCCACAACTATAACATTATATTAAATTTATTCCATAATATTCAAAAATGATAATTATAGAAAATTCATCTTTATTCAAAAAGTTGGGGTCTTACACTAAGAACCAAACCTCTCACTCTATCTCTTTTCCTCTCTTTGTGTTCTTGGATAATTGAGAGAAAATAGAAGAAGAAGAAGAAGAAGAAGAAGAAGAAGAAGAAGAAGAAGAAGAATGGTGGAGAATGAAGATGGAGATATATGTTGGTGAATTAGAATAGAATGCTAATATCCCCCATATTTCTTTTGCCCCTTGGACAAAAGGGTTAGCCTTATCCCTTCCTAATCATGCCATTAAGGTTGCTAATTAGGCTTTCCACCAATGGGAGCATGACACACTTGTCCTTGTGTGTAAGAGTTTCTACTTTTGGGACTTGATTAACTTAATCCCTTTGCCTTAAAAGGCTTAATATGGCTGATCTTATATGCCCAATAACCTATCCATTTTGCCTTTATTTTAATGCACAAATTAGATTAATCAAAGGTCTAAAATATCCTTAATAAAGTGGGCTAAATGTGGGCTTGTATTTTATTTCTTTTGGGATTCTCCTTTAATTGTTTTGGGCTATGTATAGTAATAAACATAGTTTAACAATTTTAATTTATATCACCCTAATTGTTTATTTAGGGTTTCTATTCCCAATCTTTTAGAATTTAATTAATATACATGTAACTTTAACTCAAAACCTAATTAGGTTTGCTTTAATTAGATTTAAAATTATTAATCACTTGAAATAGACCAAATTAATCTATTAGGTTAGTATAACTTTTAAATACTAACATTTCCTCAATACCATAACCCTTAGGTTATTTAATTACCACACCTAGTATATATATTAGGTTACATAACTTAATTCTTAATTCACTTGAATTAATTCTATGACCACTAAATAAAAGTAACCCTTTAGGTCATTTAAATCTCATACCATATTTAAATAACTTATTTAAGTTATACAATTTATATTGTATAATTAAATTAAATTTCCTCTTCCTCTTCATAAATTATTTTTTTTAAACAATTTATTTATATATAAATATATAATTTAATGTTTTCAATCATTTATTCAAGTATAAATTTAATCTACTAACTGCTTCGATACCAATATTCATATTTACATATTGGATCTCATCTCATATTTTTGCTTTACCTCCTTTGGTATAATTTATATATTATACCATTATTCAAATAACATATTTCACTTCTCACTCTAATTTTGACTTTTCTCCATAAAAAGTCAACTGTTAACTTTGAGCAGAAGTCAACCTTTACACATTTTGTGCTTACTGTCCATTCTGACTAATCTTGGCATTCCAGACGCAACCGAGCAGTCCATGCTTCAAAATTATATCTCTAACTCAAATTTTGAGTTTTAAATTACTCCCTTCTTATTGCTAATCATATTAACTAACGACTTTATACTTATTCAAATTCTTATTTGCCAATCAAGGCCAACGTTCAAGCTATGTTAATTACTAACATAGTTTTATCTTGATCCTTATATCATTAACTTAATTCATCACTCCTCTTGCTAAAAAATATATAGCACCTTACTAAGTATATATATTTCTATACATATACTCATCTTCGTGTAACCTCATAAAGATCTCTTCATGTGAAATCTTTTTCCTTAATAAAATTTCCATATGTACTTATATAACATTTCTTAGACTATTCAGTTCACATCGAATTTACAGGTATCGTAATACCTTATTCTTGATATTCCTTCAAGTACATATTAATTTATTTCTAGGGTTTAGAAATTTTATAACCCATATTTTCTCTATTCTCATTCGAATAACAAACCATATAGGTTTTACTTGAAAATTTTAAATAAATCCTAAAATTCTCATCTAGGTTTTATTCTTAACCTTTATTCGAATCATTCAAGATTTTATGAATTTTCAGGTTATCACATTCACCCCTTCTTCTAAGAATTTCGTCCTCGAAATTAAAGTTTACTAATCTCTGCTTATTCTCTTGATCAAAACTAGGTTGTTAACTTAACCTTTACAATTTCCTCCTTTGAGGATTTCTCATCTATTATCACATTTCACCACACTCACTAGGAGTTTACATCTTCTAAACATTTATCAAAACCAGGTTGTCATAATAACCTTTATTCAATCATCTCAGATTCTACTCGTACACAACGAGTTCACACTATTTTATATCCATCATCACATTCTACAACAACATTACTCTAAAGAGTTTAAAATATTTTTATATCTGTCTGAGGGATCACAAAAACTATGAACTTTGAGGTTTATGGGTATTTCTACCTGCTACCTCTTTCAATTATGAAAGAAAGGTACTCTACCTCTGAAATATTTCTTTATTAGGTATGTTTACAATCACGAAGAAGGTAAACTACCGATGCGGGTACTTTAGATGATCAGTCTATTGTACTTTAGTAATCTGAACGACTATATGTGTTCTTAGATTAGAATATTTTATCCAATTAGTATATCCCCATTTTCAGGGTTGTTCACCTCAGACTTATCATAATATTCCTCACCAAAACAATTTGGTTCGACATAAGCTTTCAAAGAATACTTTGAATTCTATAAACATTTTTCTAGCTGAATCAAATAGCTTAGACGCATATCAATAATTCGAATTTCAATCAAAACATTTCTAGCCAAATTCAGTTGGCAATAAATTATCTTTAAAATTCTTAAAATCATTTTGACGTCATGATACCGCACTGTATTTACAGTTCATTTGAGGATTTCGTCATTTTGTGACTTTGTCATACTATATCATTCTATAGTGGGCTGACGATCCTTAGATCACATCCAACACTAGGTAATATTGCATTGATGACTCCATCATTTTTATCATCTCTGCACCAGGTTCCATGATGCATTGATGATATATAAAATACATTTTGATATATTTCAAATTATTTTTGTCTAGCCGAAGCAATTAGCATAGACTCTTCTTTAAACGATTCAAAACCATTGAAAATCAGTTTTTAATGTTATCATGTCGTAATAGATAACGAGATGTTAGTGGCTCACAGTCCACATACACACCTTTGTCACTCTATGTTACTGATAACAAAAAAAATTTTTTTAAAGGCACCATAGTGCGAATTTAGCTTGATGTCAAAAATTTCGAAGTCTAGCATAGCTAGAAGATTTTGGAATACATATGCTTCCACCATCATCTTCACTTTCTATAATGATCCAATGCTTAATAATTATATTTATTCCTATCATCCTCAATTCTCCATTCACAACTTACCTATACCCAGTTCATCAAACTTACCACACATTATGAGTTCAGTAACTTGCCACAATCATATGGGTTTAAGAACTTATCCTAGTCAGACCATAGGCGTCCATTCGCTAAGGGGTTCAAAACATACCATATGATTATGAGTCATGAACTTACCATAAGTATGAGTTTTAAGAACTCGCAATTAACCTTATATTCTCTACCTATTCGTTATACCCATAAGAAAAGAATCACCTTCTCAACATGCATATAGCAAATAGCGCAACATCAAGTTCCAATGATTATCAATGTAAGAAGCTAAGTGGTTGTCAAACCAAACTCGGCCATTAATCAATATAGGAAGCTAAGCGGACAATTCCCCCCCCCCCCCATACAAAGAATTGGGCATCCTAACCACTATATCGACCAGGAAGCTAAGTGATTCTAAAACCAAGTACAAATTCCCCGCCCATACAAGGAATCATACAACTCCGTTGCTGACCTAAGTCCTCAATTGAAATCCCACATAATCTTAACTTTCTCTTTTCTTAATACGAATTTTCTTTAATCTGTATCTTAACATTTACCACTCTTTTCTGAGTTTACATTGTACCATTTCATAGTACCTTCTCTTTATAGCGTCAAGCTATATCATTCCAATCATTTAACATATCATATGTTATTTAATAATTTAACCTGATCACGTAGTGATCTTATTTCGTAATCATTTCACCTTATACTTATGATCGTTTTATATTACGATCTTGTTATTCTTCTCTTTAATCATATTATATTATGATTTTATTTACACTTCTCATCTTATAGACATTATCTATTTAGTATCACCTTTCATCTCTATTACTGGAGTCAGGTAACTCCGGATTCTTATCCTTATATCTCTTTAAGATTCTTCTTTGAATCATCTTTATCTTTCTCTTTACTTTAATGATGAATTTCTTAAATTCATCTCTTATCCCTTAAACTCGATCTGAGTTTATTCCTTATCATCGCTCACGCTATTTATAGCTAAGTTACCCCTACCTAAGGTTTATAACCTACGGCTTTGATACCAACCTGTGGCGTCCCCAAATTCGGGTACTTTTTACCTCAGATATGGTACGTTACGATACATCATTTCTATAACTATTGCGGAAGATATAAACATAAATTATTTATATATAAAACTTTTACGCATCATTCCCAAGGTCTACAACCTTAACTTAATACATACCTTCAATATCTTAAAGGTTTACAATATCATTTGCATTAGAACAATTAATAGTTCTAACTGCATAATAGCTTAATCTTGGACTTTGCCTTTGCCTCTGCCTTTACTCGAACTTTCATCTTAATCTGAAAGTTTTTATCATGATATAGCAAGGGTGAGCAACAAATTTGCCCTGCAAGTTTAAATTTATTTAAGGATATATCATGATTGAAAGAACTGAACAATAAGCTAGCTAACTTTCAACAATATAAACATTGTGAAAAAGCATGAACAAATTTTCTTAGTTGGACAACCAAGTCAATAAAAATGAATGGTCAAGCATAAACATAAACAGATTAACTGAACCAAATGGTAATGAAGGTGATCAGCCTTTCATACCTGATGAACATTTACAATATGAATAACGTGCAAATCAATAATCAATATAGACGTGAATAATCAACAACAACTAGTCACTAACATGCTTTGAACATACAACTCAAGTTTGAGTTAGGAAAACTTGCCATAATGCGAATATTCAATAATAATATTAGATGTGGAATAATCAACAACAATTATCCACTAACATGCTTGAAAAGTAATAACTTGAGTTTGAGTTAGAGAACTTGCCTGTTTGACGAGCTACGGCTAACTAGCTTTAATTAAAACTCTTTGAATGACCTAGCATTGACAATGTTGGTCTATTAATTAGTACTGCATATAATTGTACGTCTATACGCTTACTTTTGCTATTATCTAGCAAATAATTCAATCACAATGTACACATAGTATAATGTACCATCATTAACCCTTAAAAGATAATTAATAAATCTTAGGTTAATGATTTTATAAATTTATAAGGTCTTTCTTAAGTAATAAACACTAATTAGATCCTTAAACAATTTATTATAATTGTTTAATTAATGAATCATTTAAATAATCTTTATTTATCTTCATTTAATTACCATTTAATATTAGTTAAATAGTAATTAATTAATGTAGTTATTATTTAATAAATAATAGCTAATTACATCTACTTATTATTTAATGTTAATTAAATATTGAATAATTAACATTATTTGTCTTTAATTATTCTTTCTTATTAACTTAAGAATAATTATCATTTATCCTATTTATTATTTAATCTTAATTAAATAATCAATAATTACTTTATTAATACTAACTCTACTTAATTATCACCCAATACTACTTAGATAATAATTAAATACTTAATTACATTCAAATTTCATGTAATTAGTTTAATAATCCATTAATTACATTAAAAGTTATAAATTAGTAAGTTTAAAATGATTTTAAATGAGTTTAAACCACTAATTACTTAATAATTAGCTAAATGCCCAGAACAATTTTGGATTAAATATATTAATATTTTCCAGAATTTTATAAAAATTTGGGTCCAAGAACCACCATCGGAACCGGCCGTAAAGTTGCCGAACCGGTCGCCGGAAAGTTTCGGTCGGTTCGGTTCCCGTTGAACCGACAGTAGCTTTTTAAGATTTTTGATTTTTTTTCCAGATTTGGGGTCCTTCACTAAAACTTGAATAAAATAAAATCTATAACTCTGATTTGGGTCCAATCGGACTCGTTGGATTCGTATCTTCCTGAACTACAGTTTCCATTCATCAAACATCAAATATGGATCTGTTTTGGTCCCGGAAATTGGTCTAGAAGTGACTGCTATTGCACATGAGTTCTTTAGTTGATGTATTTTTGTAATAAATCCATATCTCACTCATTTTTTAACATTTTTACATGCTTCCAAAGGGGTTTTACTCTTAACTCATAGCTCTAGCATACCAAGAAACAAAATCACAAAAACTATTTGTAGATTTCAAAATGAAAAGCATAGATCACCCCTTTAAATTAGGTTTTTCCCAAAAACTACTTTAGCTTCATTTCTTTCAAAATTTTCCAGCATAAACTATATAGATGGACATGTTAAACATATTATACTCAAGATTTAACATTCATATAAGACTCTAGCCTATTAGAACTTGCATTTCCATGAATCTCTCACAAGATCACATAGAACATACAAAACATAGAAACTAGAGTTTGATTTCTTACCTTGTCTTGTGGAATGCTCTCCTTCTCTTTCCAAAGTAGGTTAGGAACTTGGGATGCATGAACAATATACTCCTCCCCTCTTACTAAGAACCAAATCTCTCACTCTATCTCTTTTCCTCTCTTTGTGTTCTTGGCTAATTGAGAGAAAATAGAAGAAGAAGAAGAAGAAGAAGAAGAAGAAGAAGAAGAAGAAGAAGAATGAATGATGGAAAATGAAGATGTAATGAAGATGGAGATATATGTTGGTGAATTGGAATAGAATTCTTATATACCCCCTATTTTTTTCGCCCCTTGGACAAAAGGGTTAGCCTTATCCCCTTCCTAATCATGCCATTAAGGTTGCTAATTAGGCTTTCCACCAATGGGAGCATGACACACTTGTCCTTATGTGTAAGAGTTTCTACTTTTGGGACTTGATTAACTTAATCCCTTTGCCTTAAAAGGCTTAATGTGGCTGGTCCTATATGCCCAATAACTCATCCATTTTACCTTTATTTTAATGCACAGATTAGATTAATCAAAGCTCTAAAATACCCTTAATAAAGTGGGTAAATGTGGGCTTGTATTTTATTTCTTTTGAGCTTCTCCTTTAATTGTTCTGGGCTATGTATAGTAATAAACATAGTTTAACAATTTTAATTTATATCACCCTAATTGTTTATTTAGGGTTTCTATTCCCAATCTTATGGAATTTAATTAATATACATGTAACTTTAACTCATAACCTAATTAGGTTTGCTTTAATTAGATTTAAAATTATTAATCACTTGAAATAGACCAAATTAATCTATTAGGTTAGTATAACTTTTAAATACTAACATTTCCTCAATACCATAACCCTTAGGTTATTTAATTACCACACCTAGTATATATATTAGGTTACATAACTTAATTCTTAATTCACTTGAATTAATTCTATGACCACTAAATAAAAGTAACCCTTTAGGTCATTTAAATCTCATACCATATTTAAATAACTTATTTAAGTTATACAATTTATATTGTATAATTAAATTAAATTTCCTCTTCCTCTTCATAAATTATTTTTTAAAACAATTTATTTATATATAAATATATAATTTAATATTTTCAATCATTTATTCAAATATGAATTTAATTTACTAACTGCTTCGATACCAATATTCATATTTACATATTGGATCTCATCTCATATTTTTGCTTTACCTCCTTTGGTATAATATTATATATTATACCATTTTTCAAATAACATTTCACTTCTCACTCTAATTTTGACGTTCCTCCATAAAAAGTCAACTGTTAACTTTGACCAGAAGTCAACCTTTACACATTTTGTGTTTCATCATTCCATTCGACTAATCTTGACGTTCCTGGACGCAAAACCGCGATCCATGCTTCAAAATTATATCTCTAACTCAAATTTTGAGTTTTAAATTACTCCCTTCTTATTGCTAATCGTATTAACTAACGACTTTATACTTATTCAAATTCTTATTTGCCAATCAAGGCCAACTTTCAAGCTATGTTAATTACTAACATAGTTTTATCTTGATCCTTATATCATTAACTTAATTCATCACTCCTCTTGCTAAAATATATATAGCACCTTACTAAGTATATATATTTCTATACATATACTCATCTTCGTGTAACATCATAGCATCTCTTCATGTGAAATCTTATTTCCTTAATAAAATTTCCATATGTACTTATATAACATTTCTTAGACTATTCAAATTACATCAATTTACGGTGTATTGTAATACCTTATTCTTGATATTCCTTCAAGTACATATTAATTCATTTCTAGGGTTTAGAAATTTTATAACCCATATTTTCTCTAGTCTCATTCGAATAACAAACCATATAGGTTTTACTTGAAAATTTTAAATAAATCCTCAAATTCTCATCTAGGTTTTATTCTTTAACCTTTATTCTAATCATTCAAGATTTTATGAATTTTCAGGTTATCACAAAATTAATTCTCAAACTTCTTTAGAAATTAAAATAATAATAATTGTAATAATATTAATAAGACTCCTCTAATTAATTTATATTTAATATTTTCAAAATATTAAATAATAAATATTAAGCTATTTAATTTATTCTAATACCATAGATTAAATTAAATATACTTAACATATTATTACGAGTATGCCATTAACTTCATAATTAATTATTCTTCCTTTTATGGTGTGACCCTTTAGGTTCTCCATATTAAACCGGTTGTGAATAAATCAATTAGAACAATTCTAATCTTATTTAAATAAATAAATTAAACTATTAATTTATTTAAATAAATAATATTTATTCTACAATAGGGACAAGCCTCCCTAGCGATCAATGACTTTCCAGATAATATAGATTTCAACATTATTTGAGTAACTAGTTACCGTACAATTCAATCCTTCCACCATACAATGTCTCAATTAAATATAAGACATGGAATTAATGTCAAGTCTTATTTTATTTAATTATATGTATTTTCGATTCCTAAATGCACAACTCCTAATGAATGAAAATTCGAAACTACTTTCTAATTTCATTCCACCTTGGCCAATGATTCCTGGGTTGGCATTTATCGAATCACATATGACATATCTTTTCTTTTACTAGAAGCGTTAGATTCTTTATTGATCATTCATTATCTTCATATATAACTCATTATACCCAAGCATACCATTTGATATACCCTGAGGGTCTTAAGGAATAAGTCAAAGTATAAATCAGTATATACAAGATACTATGATGATCTCAAGTCTAAGGATTACTTGTACTACTATCACTACAGGAATTCCTATTGACATGCAAGTAAAACTCCATTAGATATTCCTTAGCGAGTCACGTTTAGTGAACTTATTCTCCAATAAGCACATACATAATTGCTTTAGTGTCTCCACACAAATGATCATGAGATCAATCATCCTCATCCAATGAGCAAGCAACATATGTATCAATTTATCCAGATTCACTAATCCCCTTTTTAGTAATCCATTGATTGGAAACATTTTAGTTGTCGACGTCGGGATTTTTATTGTCCCTTTTTTGTTCTTATCTTTTCGTGTTCTCATGTTAGGTGAGATTTGTTTGAAAAAATAAGTTGTGAAAAGGTCCGACATGTATATGTCGATGATTGGACTGTAAGAGTCGCCAGTTGGTATTTTTAAATGGTTGCACCAATTCAATCGAGAAAAAGTTTGCACATTGACCCAATGATGTGACACTGCTTAACAGGTCTGTGAAACCGAGATTCATTAGGGTCCGGGGAGTTGATTATGTGGAGGGAAGGTGATAGGCACCCCCCGACATCCGTGTTACCACGGTGACCGCCACTTTTCAATTAAACTATTATATGAATGTGTGTGTATGTGTGTGGATCAATGTGCAATTATTTGGAAGTAGTGTTATGCCTCGTTTGCACCTATATACAAAGGGTTTGAATTTATGTAAAAATTCAATTCTAACAAGATATTACAGTGATGTTTTGTAAAAGAGGTTTTTCAAACCCTTATGCTCAATAGTAATTGAGGCCTTTGGTACTTCCATTTTATTATATGTTCGGCTTGATTGCTTTTATTTTTTGAGATGTGAAGCATCTTCGAGAAAATAATATATATAATAGTGTCGAACTCCTTGTGGGCATGAGAGTCGTCTAAGGAAATTCAAATACAGTGAATAATTTACAAGCTGATTACAGCTGAAATGTCCATCACGGGAACCGAATCTAGATTCAGGAGTCTGAATCTGTGATCACATGATTCCTAGCAGTTTATATGAAAGCTGTAAACAGTTATATATATATATATAAGCTGTAAATATATATAGACGATCGACCACCACGAAGCGAACTTCATGGGGGATTGGAAATGTAAATATATAAAAGTGATAAATATATATATATATATATATATATATAGACATGATCAACCACCACGAAGCACCTCCATGGGGGATCGAAAAAGTAAATAAAGCAGTAAAAACGATCAACCGCCACAAAGTAAACTCCAGGCGAGACAAAAAGTAAATAAACCTGTAAATGGCCACAAAGTAAACTCCAGGTCTAACGAAATGTATATATATATATATATATATATATATATATATATAAAAAGCTATATACACACCCTGATATATATCGATCCTGCCTCATTTTATCATTTCAAATGATATATATATATATATATATATATATATATATATATATATAAGATAAACGCACTTGGATATAAAATCCAGCTCATCGAATAAAGTCCGATAACAATAGTTATATATATATATATATATATATATATATATATATATATATATATATATATATATATATATATATATAAATATATATATATATATATATATAATAAACGCCTCCAGGACGTGAGTCCAGGCTCAATCGCGGCATAACTCATTAATGTTAGTCCATATATATAAATATATAAAAAATGAAATAAAAAACCACAGGCTGAAGTCCGGGCATACACACGCAACACGACTCTTAACGTGAAGAACGGTGTGTACATAGTAGTGGAGAAAGGCTTTAAAAGATGGAAGAAGGCTTAAAGTGGACTACCAAAGAAGACTTCTATAGCTTTAAATGAATGAACACTCGGTTCCCACCGGTAAACAATATAGCCATATATGAGCTCACAAGTGTTTAAAATGAGAAAGCACTCAGTTTATTGTGTGTACAGAGCAAATTGGACAGGAATTCCTCGCCTTTTTCTCTTACAAAATGGCCACTCCAAGCCCTATATTTATAGAGGTGGGAGCCGCAGGTATACATGTGGCAGCCGCAGATGCACCTTCGTCACCGCCTCGGTGCCCTGGCTCATGTGTCCCGCTGCCTCTCGGCACGCGTGCATGCATTCAACGTGATGTCCACTCAAACTTTTAGAACTTCAATCCGGGCATCCGAACGAGGTGTATAAGACTTTTTTCGGAGTGATGTTGTTGAGAGCTATACAATGACATGGGATTAGAGGTTGTACGAATTCAGGAAGATGGGACCATGCCATTCGTATTCAAGTCTTCAAATTCTATCTGGTGTGTTGTCTTGTGTAGTAGTCACTCGGGATTTGAGCTATTGGTTCTTGTAGGACACTGCTGTGTAGAATGTATGTTAAAATGTGTTGAGACAGCGCGAATGTAGGATTGAGTTAGAAAAATGACAATTTTGCCCCTCACCGGGGTTATCTCCAGTTTGGGCTGATATAGCAGTCGTTGCTCAAGGTTATCTCTGAGATTGGGTTGCTGCAAGTGCTGAATGTCCTCAGGGTTATCTCTGAGGTGTGCTTGACCTCCCATGGTTTTCTCCGAGACTGGAATTGAGTGCCTCGGGGTTATCTCCGAGGTTGAAGCTGACTGCAAAGGTTAAAAGGAGCTTTTCCAGGGTTATATCCGGAATTACACCTGCACTCCTCGGTGTTGTTTCCGAGGTTAGAACTGAAACTCCCAGTGTTTTTTCTGGGATGAAACTAATTATCTCGGGGTTATCTCCGAGATGGTAAGAACTGAATATCCCAGGGTTATCTCTAGGATTGAGCTGAGCTGTCCTCTAGGGTTATCTCTGAAAGGCGATTTTGCCCTCCTATAATGTCAATAACAAGAGTGCAAAAAATTTCGAGTGTCTACATTAGTTTTTAAGCTATCTTAGAATTTATATCTCATTAGCATGATCTCCTCATGATTCTAAAAGCATTGCTTAAAACTATGGTTTATCACATATTATTAAAACAGTAACATGTTGATAATCAAATGTCTTTAGTAAAGTAATACTTTTTATTAATAAATAAATAAATAAGATTAATTACAAAGTATATGCTTTATCATCATACATGATTGTCTTGTGTGCATACTACTTTCAGTCGTCACCGAACCTTCTCGTATACGTTTGAGGCAGTGCAGATCAGTTAAAGCACTAACAATATGTATCATCCTATGTAAGACCCCAAATTTTATGAATAAAGATTTAATTTCTCGAAATATTTTTTTAATATTAAGGTGTAGATTTGATATAATATTATAGTTGTGGGTAATATTTATAAATTTTGCAAAGTATGCAAGTGGTTATAAAATATTCGATTGGTCGGGGAATATTCGTTTTATCAGAGAATATTCGTACGACGACGCAATCATTGGTGGACCCCACAATGAAATTACTATCGGAATTAGAAAATGACAGAAATATCTTTTTATGAAAATAACGGCGAAAGTTTTACCGTTAAATGTTGAAATATCTGGTGGTAAAAGTACAGTAATATGCGTGGTTGCATAGTAGCACACGGTATAGATTATTGATGCTTACGTGAGAAGTCACTCAGTTTTATTCAATTATTGTTACAGTAATTGCTGCATAGTATCTCACGTTATTTGATTCAATTATTGTTACAATATTTTATATTATTAAATCAATAATTGAGATGATAAGTTATTCATATTATTATTTGCATAATTAACAATGTCTAAAAAGTTATTTCAAGGAAAGGGGTTTGGTCACCTAATTGCGCGCCTATAGGGAGAAATCCTTATCGGAAAACCCCCTCCTTCCTGGGAACGATCTGGTTGTTAATATTGCGAGTTATAGTAATGATGAATAAATATTGTTAAAAATATTTAGGGAATTTTTATGAAGTATTTGTTGTAAATTTTGCTTATTATATGGACCCCCCATTTACCCATTTTTTAAAATAATCGGTAGAAAGTTATTCAGAATATATTTATATATTAAAGGTGGGGGCCATATGTGGGGCCCACGTAAGGAAAAATGGGAGGGATTCCTGCAATGTCACGGAGTTGATTTTATTATATATATATATATATATATATATATATATATATATATATATATATATATATATTATGTAATAAGTTTTGTTTTTTTTATGAAAAATAGAATATATTATATTTTATTATGCATAGTGCCTACATAGTATTTGCATAGTAAAAATCAAAAAAAATTCTAAAAAAATTTTGGCGTCCGTGTTGTTGCACTGTGCAGTCCGTGATTTATAAATTCAAATAGTATCCTTTCCATTCTCCTATAAATAGGATTCTTAGTTTAGAATTGAAAATCACACCAGAATCAAAGAATTCTTCTTTTATAATATTGAGCGTATTTCTTTTGAGTATAAGGAAGCTTTGAGTATAGAAAATTACAGAGAAAGTTTTCTTCAAGAATATATCCGCTATACCAGTCGGAATTGCTCTCTTTTTGAGATAAGAGGTATTATTTATTTCATATTCGCTTCTGATATTATTTTTAGTATTCGTAAGGAATTTTATTTCGTTCAATATTCGCAAAGAATATTATTTTCGTTTAATATTCGTAAGAAATATTATTTTCGTTCAATATTTATAAGGAATATTATTTTCGTTCAATATTTGTAAGGAATATTATTTTCGTTCAATATTCGTAAGGGATATTATTTTTGTTCAATACTCGTAAGAATTAATATTTTCTTCCATACTCTGTAGTATGTAAGTAATATTATTTCGTTTCAAATTCTCAGTTCTATACTCATTTTGTTAAGTTTTGGCTTCTACGCTCCATGAAATTAGTAGAATATCCTTGAAATTTTGCGCTTCAAACAGTATCTTTTCATGAAAATATTATTCTGAGCATTCTTGATAAGTTTTTACTTTTTCATGTCAGAGAACTATTCACGGGGTACTATTCTCGAAGTAATATTCACAGAGTACTATTCACTCAGTTACTATTCACCCAGGGTACTATAAATGACAAAAATTAATTTCTTTACGGTCCAAATCATTTTTGATACATTATTATTCTTGAATTTTACTCCACAAAGTAGTATCATGTTGACAATTTTGACATTATTAAATTCTGGATAAATTAAATTATAAATCTTTAAAATTTATCCTTTGCTTTCATTTAATTGAATTCTTATATCATTGTCATCATCCTCATGCTTATACTGTTATGAAAGTCATCTGTGGCTTACGTGCATAGATGGACTATTGATTGGTATGATTATAACCATGGATTATTTGGTATAATCATGATAGTAATGTTACAAATGATGTGGTAAAAGTCCTCATTGGCCCGTAGTGCATTGATGGACAGTGGTTGGCATGATTATGACCATTGGTGAAAACACGAATATCCTTGGCCCATAGTGCATGGATAATTCGTGGTCGTGATACTAATGAATATCCTTGGCCATAGTGCAGGGATGATTCGATGATGTGGATTATTTATTAAGCTGAGTCTCAGCGATAAAATTGATGATAAAATTTTTAAATCATAGAAAATAGTAGATATCATGCTCTACTTAACTCTTCTAATGGATTGCTTATGCCGCTGCAGTTAAACTTGATGTCCATTGTATTTTATCAATTTAACACTGTTGAAGGCTAACGATAGTTTATTCTGCATTATCTTAGTCATAATATTTCTTACTGGGCTAGTTGAGCTCACCTTTTTGCTTTCATTGTTCTCTTCAGGAAATGAGAACATAGCCGGGACTAGTCGGGAAACGGAGTGATGGTCCAAGATGGTGCATTAGTAGTCCTCACTATTCTATGAAATAGTGTTATAATAATTGTAATGATATTTAATTTGAGTTTGGATATTGTCTAGAAGATAATATTCGTGTTAAAACTCACAGTTCATGTTTTGTCGTATTCTGCACGACAGTTATATAATTAAGTTGTAGTTGTATTCTGTACCATGTATTTGGCGACTCAGAATGGGTGATGTATACCTATTTTGGGGGCGTCACATTTGGTATCAAAGCTTAGGGATATGATCCCTAAGTTTATTTGTTATTTAAATAGTCGGTCAGAATATAGAGATAATATGTGGCATGTCAATTACCCTTATTTTGTGACAGTAAAATGACATTTGAAAATGTTGAGATAAGCAATGGAGCACATGAGACCGTTGAGTCATCGCTAATCAATAACCAGGATAATGTGCATCAGGAAGGCAATAATCCTCATGTAAACAACAACACCGACCAAATGACGAATGGCGGTATGTTTAGGAACTTTTTAAAATTTATGCAATACCAAACGAGAGAGACTCCTATTCATAATACAGGTGGAAACACTGGCAACTCACGGCTGGTCACCGCTAAGCAATTTAAGGAGCTGGGACCACCGGAGTTTTTGGGAAAGCCAAAACCATTTAAGGTAGAGACATGGATAAAGCAGATCACCAAGATATTTGATGTCTTGGAATGCTCAGAGGAGCAAAAGGTTCCCTTCGCCACCTTTATGTTGCGTGAAGAGGCATATCATTGGTGGGAATTTGTAAAGCGTACTCAACCTGCCGCACTGAAAATGTCTTGGGAGAATTTTCAAGAATTGTTCAACGACAAGTACTTTTCCGAAAGTATTCGTCACATGAAGGAGGTAGAATTCATCAAGCTGGAGCAAAATAATATGATCGTGTCGCAGTACGAGGCTAAGTTTGCCGAGTTGTCCCGGTTTGCATCTCATTTGGTTGATAATGAAAAGCGAATGACACGAATGTTTCTGTGAGGTTTGAAACCCGAAATACGTTAATACCTCATTTCTCACAAACTTTGTCTATATTTAGATGTTATGAATATGGCTCAGTTATTAGAACGTGATTACGAGTCAGCTCAACCAAAAGGCAACGACCAACAACACGATAATAATCGTACCGGTTACAACAGCTATCGGAACAACGATAACCATCGTGGAAGAAATTATCATGCCATAAATGGTAATCACTTCGGTGGAAATCATGGCCAAGATAATAGGAATGGTGAAATAAGTGAAAATAACTTTAAGAAGAGAAGGTTCAATAATGATGGAAAGATAGCAACACCAATACCCATTTCAAAAGAAGAAGAACGACCACCGGTCGTATATTTCAAATGCGAACAGGAGGGGCACATCCGTCCAAACTGTACGCAGCAACCCAAAGCGTGTTTTAATTATGGAAGAGAAGGTCACCTAGCTCGATTTTGTCGTGTAGTGAAGTCAAGTCCAACTGGGATGGTGACGCCAAAGGATGTCCCACACAAGTCAAAGCCGGTAGTTTAAGTGAGAGCGTTTGTCGAGGAACCCGAACGAAGTTATCACGAGTAAGTTAATCATAAATGCTTGCAAAATCTATACCTTATTCGATACCAGTTCTACTCACTCTTTTATTTCACCTAGTTGTGTTCGTTTGAACTTGACTCTTGAGAAATTAGACTTTGACTTATCTGTATAAACTCCATTAGGAGAAACCTTCATTACCTCCACTGTTTATAAATCTTGTTTGATTCAAATCGACACCCTCACGTTACCTGTTGATCTTATCTCTTTGAAAATTCTTGCCTTTGATGTGATTTTAGGAATCGACTGGTTAACTACTCATCATGTTAAAATTGATTATTTTCGTAAGGTTGTTAGTTTTTATATTCCTAACCAACCTGTTATGTGAATTCAAGCAACCAAACCACTAATGTCAATCACTGTTGTGACGCCCTTAAAATAGGTATACATCACCCATTCTGAGTCGCCAGATATCACTCTATAAAAATCAAATACAAACTTTATTTATACAACTGTTGAACTGTCGTGCAGAGTACGACAATAGATAAGCTGTGAGTTTCAATACAAAATCTATGTAACTCTCATGGTGCCTCGACCACAACACCTTACAAAGGTACTTTACATAAAAGTACAGTCAATAACTGTTTTAGAAATTAAAATCTTTGGGAAGTGCTCAAGGAAACCTTTGTACATAGGAGGCCATGAGTCTAAGTTATAATAGATATCATATGTCCAGAGAATTATCCTTGGTTGACCCAATAGACCCCAAAGAAAAATGAGAAGACTACTATCATCTTCTTTCCAATGGTGAGTCTTCTCCTGACATATAACTATCTCCACTGTCTCCAAGTGAAAATTATATTTCAAATAAACTCCAAGATCATATAGGTAGTGCTCGTAGATATACTCAGCAAGTGGATGTGCACAACCCTATCTTATGATAACACGAGGTTGTATGTCATTAGACATCTTGTATGATAGTGGCAAAACACCCTTCCAAAGTTGGGTTCACCTCACCCTATTCGGTTCACCAAAATTAAATATCAAATGACGTATACAATATGACACACTTATCTAAAGTTCTCTATAAAATTGTTTTCATACTATTTAGGAGAACCTCAACATGACTATGTAACCAATCGCTCTATTCCCCTCATTATCCCTCGCCGACTTCTAAGAACACTCTTATTACCTGAAAGGAATTGTGAAGTAAAAGGGTGAGCACAACTAGCTCAGTAACGAATATCATGACTAAAGATAATTAATTTATCAATAGCCTTCGTTAATAATAAATCAAAGATTTAGAACATATGGTAGATGATAAAACTTTTCAACCATAGTTACAAATGAACGAGCAATACATTAAAGAGTCAAATAGACCATCGTGTCTATTATCTTCTCCATGTTAAAAGTCCACCAATAATGTTTTATCCTCAGAACATCAATCAACAATTCATGTCCACAATCATATGAATAACTCATAATCATAATTGTGATTCTGAATTCCTTTTCGCACCCAAGACGAAGATAATTTTCATCACCTATCTTCACTTGAAACATCAAAAATTATGGTTATACCAAATCACAATTCCTGCTCATAATCATACTAATAAATTCATCTTTACACTACTACCAAAGATATACAATCAGATAACTAATAACCAATAGCTCATCTTTGCACTACAGCCAAAGATATACAACTCAGAAACTAATAACCAATAAATCCATCTTTGCACTACAGCCAAAGATATACAATCAGAAACCAATAATGCTTTGAGACTCACCACAATAGTATCACGACCACAAATTATCCATCCACTACGGGCCAAGGATATTCGTGTTTTCAATTACGGTCATGATTATACCGAATAATCCCTGGTCATAATCATACCAAGTCCATCTATGCACTACGGGCCAAAGATGACTTTTACCACATCATATATAACAGTACGGTCATGATTATACCAAATAATCCCTGGTCATAATCATACCAAGTCCATCTATGCACGTAAGTCACAGATGACTTTCAACACAACACAAGCATGAGAATGATAACAATGATATAAGCATTAATCAAACGAAAACAAGGATAAATATTAAAGACTTTAAATTTATCCAAATATTATCAATCACTTAATAAACTCATAATCTAATATTATTAATATTATAACAATATTTTAATCACTTCTTAAACTTATAAACAATTTATTTCAATTGTTTACACTTTACCGAATAATGCATTTAATCATTCAAAAATTGCCATACTCATAAGATTTCATCACCAATGATCAAATTCCTCATCAAAAATCTGCATATACCCTATATAGGATTCCCAAGCCATAAAATCCTATTTTCCAACTTTGTTACTTCACATAACATATTTAACTCATTTACTCATAACTAAATTATTTTTATGAAAAATACCAAATCAGTCCCAAAAATATTTCTTTTCTAGGATTAAGCACAATATAGTCTCATATTGAACATATATTTTTCTCGGAATTTTTAAAATTCATTTACTATTTTTCATAAATCAATTTCTAATTAATTCCTTAAGAAAATAGATACCTCAAGTTTAACTCCAGAAATTCCCAAATCTTGGCAGGATTTTACATATGTTAACGTGATCTTTCAGCTTTAGATTTCATGGTCATCTGAGTTATAGAACTCCGCTTATAGCATTTTCGCTTAAAAAACCTAAATATTGAAATGGTCATAACTTGCTCATTTTAAGTCGAATGAGCTCATTTTTGAATGTAAGGTACTTTATACCATATATTTTCATGTCCCAAAAGGCCGAATTTTTCTCATAAAATTAAGTGGTCGAAAAAGCCCTTTTAAACTTCTAGTTAGTAGCCTTTTTGGTGTTTTGCAGTTTTTGACTCCTTTGCTAAAATCGGTCCACACAAAAATTTACAACACCTTTTCCAGTGATTCCACTTGGATAAGTTAGAAAACTCATAGATCTAACTCTAGAACTTGACCACACTCAAAAATTCCAAATATAATAGGAGATATGGTCAATTGAATTTCATAGTCCATTTCCACCAAAATCTGATTTTCAACCCTTTGTGATTTCTAAGAAACTTTCATGTTTTCACATAATAACCAACATAACGTATCATAACACTTACTAATACTACATATACCCATGATTTTCATCAGTCCAATGCTTTTATTATAACTTTCATCATAATCCACGTAAACAGATCATTTCAACAATTTAATAAGGAATGAATACAAAGGATCATTCACCATGCATGTGGTAATCCATCATGACAAAGTTATTCCAAAAGAATAATAAAGAATGGAATAATCAAGAATTCACCATGCATGCGATAGATCGAATGTATGAGTTATTCTCAATGTAATAATATAGAATCGAAACCAGTCAGCGTAATTACAGACCGACAAGATATTCCAACAGAATAATAAATAATGGAACCAGGTCATGCGTAAATGCATAGATAGGATATTCCGACAGAATAATAAAGAATTGAATAACAGAAGAATTTCACCATGTATGCGGTACTTCGCATGTACAGGTTATTCCAACAGAATAATAAGGAATGGAATAACAAAAGAATTTCACCAAGTATAGGGTAGTCCATGTATACAGGTTATTCCAACAAAATAATAAAGAATAGAATAACAGAAGTTCTCTTCATGAATACAAAAAAAATAATACCCCTTACGAGTACAACAAATAATATCCCTTACCTTAGAACAAACTGGATATAGGAGTAGTGAAGTAGCAGAATACTTTTCTTCTTTCTCTCTATAGTTTCTCTCTCTAGAGTTTCAGTGAATTCGTAGGAAATAATGAAGGAATGAGCTTTTATTTATAGGAGAATGGACTGAATAGTAACTAATTCCTGAACGGTCCAGATTGATTTACTTTTAAACGGACGGTCCAGATTGGTTACTATAAAATATTCTAATAAAATAAAATCTTTTAAATAAAATATAATATATTCTATTTATAATCTAATAAAACGAATAACTTTATAAAAGTATTTTATTTTATATAAAAAAAATTTACTATTCAAACACTATGCAGGCACTATGCAAACACTATGCATAATAAAATATAATATATTTTAATTATTATCTAATAAATAAATAACTTTATAAAAGTATTCTGTTTTATATAAAAAGATTTTACTATGCAAAATACGATGCATAATAGAATATAATATTCTATTTTAGTCTAATAAAACGAATAATTTTATAAAAGTATTCTGTTTTATATAAAAAGTTTTTCTATTTTATTACATTAATAATACTAATAAACAAAACTTCATCATCATTATTATAATTCACACTATTAATCGACCAGGTCGTTTCCAAGAAAGAGGGGGCTTTCCAATAAGGATTTCTCCTATTGATCAAAAGCAATTAGGTGACCAAACCTCTCATCAAGTAACTTCTAGACATCGTTAATATTACAAATAATAATATTAATAACTTTGTTATCTCAATTATTAATTTAATAATATATAAAATATCGACAATAATTGTATCAAATAACGTGAGATACTATGCAAAGAATTATCGTAGTAATAATTGAACAAAAGCGAGTGACTTCTCACGTAAGCATCAATAATCAAAATTGTGTGCTACTATACAACCACGCCATTCATCAGTTTTTTTACTACTGAAAGTAATTCAACAGTTTTAACAGTAAAACTTCCGCCGTTATTTTCATAAAAATATTTGTCATTTTCTCAATCTGACAATAATTCCATTGTGGGGTCCACCAATGATTGTGCCGTTGTACGAATATTCCCTGATAAAAAGAATATTCCCCGACTAGTCGAATATTCCCCGACAAAACGAATGTTTTATATCAACTTGCTTACTTTGCAAAATTTTCAAATTTCACCCGTAACTTTAACCCTTTATCAATTTAATCATTTACTAAATAAAATAATAATTATTAGAAAATTGAGTACTTTCATTTCATAAATTTCGGGGTCTCACAATCTCCCATCCTTATGAAATTTTGCCCTCGAAATTTACGTACGTACCTGATATTCGAAGAGATGAGAATACCTTGCTTTCTTTTCAGATTGTACCTTCCCAGTAATTTCCTCGCTACCATGATTTTCCCATTTCTCATCTCCTGTATTTCAGATATCATTCTAGAATATAGCTTCAAAACAAAGGTTAATTGACATATCACAATTTGTCAACTTATCAAGTAAACAATTTCAGCTTAGGTAAGTCACACACTAGCGAAGTATATAACTCGTCTCTCCCCTCCTAGTTCTAGACTCTTATCTCCGTCAGCGACCATATCCCTAAGCTCTCATACCATGTGTGACGCCCCCAAAATAGATATACATCACCCATTCTGAGTCGCCAGATATCACTCTATAAAAATCAAATACAAACTTCATTTATACAACTATTGAACTGTCGTGCAGAGTACGACAACAGATAAGTTGTGAGTTTCAATACAAAATCTATGTAACTCTCATGGTGCCTCGACCATAACACCTTACAAAGGTACTTTACATAAATGTACAGTCAATAACTATTTTAGAAATTAAAATCTTTGGAAAACGCTCAAGGAAACCTTCGTACATAGGAGGCCATGAATCTAAGTTATGATAGATATCATATGTCCAGAGAATTATCATTGGTTGACCCAATAAACCCCAAAGAAAAACGAGAAGATTACTATCATCTTCTTTCTAATGGTGAGTTTTCTCTTGACATATAACTATCTCCACTGTCTCCAAGTGAAAATTATATTTCACATGAACTCCAAGATCATATAGGTAGTGCTCGTAGATATACTCAGCAAATGGATGTGCACAACCCTGTCTTATAATAACACAAGGTTGTATGTCATTAGACATCTTGTATGATAGTGGCAAAACACCCTTCCAAAGTTGGGTTCACCTCACCCTATTCGATTCACCAAAATTAAATATCAAATGACATATACAATACGACACACTTATCTAAAGTTCTCAATAAAATTATTTTTATACTATTTAGGAGAACCTCAACAAATATAGACGCAATCGCTCTATTCCCCATTATCCCCGCTCGACTCGACAACACTCTTATTACCTGAAAGGAATTGTGAAGTAAAAGGGTGAGCACAACTAGCCCAGTAAAGAATATCATAAGTAAAGATAATTAAATTATCAATAGCCTTCGTCAATAATAAATCAAAGATTTAGAACATATGGTAGATGATAAAACTTTTCAACCATAGTTGTAGCGGAACGAGCAATCCATTAAAAGAGTCAAATAGACCATCAGGTCTATTATCTTCTCTATGTTAAAAGTCCACCAATAATATTTTATCCTCAGAACATTAATCAACAATTCCCGCCCACAATCATATATGAATAACTCATAATCATAATTGTGATTCTGAATTCCTTTTCGCACCCAAGACGAAAATAATTTTTATCACCTATCTTCACCTGAAACATAAAAAATTATGGTTATACCAAATCACAATTTCTGCTCATAATCATACTAATAAATTCATCTTTGCACTACGGCCAAAGATATACAACTATATAACCAATAACCAATAGTTCATCTCTGCACTACAGGCCAAATATATACAATTGTAAAACCAATAACCAACAGTCCATCTTTGCACTACAGGCCAAAGATATACAACTATAAAATCAATAATGCTGAGACTCAGCTTAATAGTGTCACGACCACAAATTATCCGTGCACTACGGGCCAAGGATATTCTTGTTTTCAATTATGGTCATGATTATACCGAATAATCCCTGGTCATAATCATACCAAGTCCATCTATGCACTACGGGCCAAAGATGACTTTTACCACATCATTTGTAACATTACGGTCATGATTATACCAAATAATTCCTGGTCATAATCATACCAAGTCCATCTATGCACGTAAGTCACAGATGACTTTCAACACAACACAAGAATGAGAATGATGACAATGATATAAGCATTAATCAAACGAAAATAAGGATAAATATTAAAGACTTTAAATTTATCCAAATATTATCAATCACTTAATAAATTCATAATCTAATATTATTAATATTATAACAATATTTTAATAACTTCTTAAACTTATAAACAATTTATTTCAATTGTTTACACTTTATCAAATAATACATTTAATCATTCAAAAATTGCCATACTCATAAGATTTCATCACCAATGATCAAATCCCTCATCAAAAATCTGCATATACCCTATATAGGATTTCCAAGCCATAAAATCCTATTTTCCAACTTTGTTACTTCACATAACATATTTAACTCATTTACTCATAACTAAATTATTTTTATGAAAAATACCAAATCAGTCCCAAAAATATTTTTTTTCTAGGATTAAGCACAATATAGTCTCATATTGAACATATATTTTTCTCAGAATTTTTAAAATTCATTTACTATTTTTCATAAATCAATTTCTAATTAATTCCTTAAGAAAATAGATACCTCAAGTTTAACTCCAGAAATTCCCAAATCTTGGCAGGATTTTACACATGTTAACGTGATCTTTCAGTTTAGATTTCATGGTCATCGGAGTTATAGAACTCCAGTTATAGCATTTTTCGTCGAAAAAACCTAAATATTGAAATGGTCATAACTTGCTCATTTTAAGTCAGAATGAGCTCATTTTTGAACAGAAGGTACTTTATACCATATATTTTCATGTCCCAAAAGGCCGGAATTTTTCTCGCAAATTAAGTGGTCGAAAAAGCCCTTTTAAACTTCTAGTTAGTAGCCTTTTTGGTGTTTTGCAGTTTTTGACTCCTTTGCTAAAATCGGTCCACACGAAAATCTACAACACCTTTTCCAGTGATTCCACTTGGATAAGTTAGAAAACTCATAGATCTAACTCTAGAACTTGACCACACTCAAAAATTCAAAATATAATAGGAGATATGGTCAATTGAATTTCATATTCTATTTCCAACAAAATCTGATTTTCAACCCTTTGTGATTTCTAAGAAACTTTCATGTTTTCACATAATAATCAACATAACTTATCATAACACTTACTAATACTATATATACCCATGATTTTCATCAATCCAATGCTTTTATTATGACTTTCATCATAATCCACGTAAACAGATCATTTCCACAATTTAATAAGGAATGAATACAAAGGATCATTCACCATGCATGTGGTAATCCACATGTATGTTTATTCCAAAAGAATAATAAAGAATGGAATAATCAAGAATTCACCATGCATGCGATAGATCGCACGACAATGTTATTCTCAAATGAATAATAAAGAAGCGGAACTAGGTCAAAGCGTAATTACATTACCGATGTGATATTTCAATGAATAATAAATAATGGAACCAGTCATGCGTAAATGCACGCATGTGATATATTCAGCGAGAATAATAAAGAATTGAAAAATAGAAGAATTTCACCATGTATGCGGTACTTCGCATGTTCAGGTTATTCCAACAGAATAATAAGGAATGGAATAACAGAAGAATTTCACCAAGTATAGGGTAGTCCAGGTATACAGGTTATTCCAAAAAAATAATAAAGAATAGAATAACAGAAGTTCTATTCATGAATACAAAAGAAATAATACCCCTTACGAGTACAACAAATAATACCCCTTACCTTAGAACAAACTGGATATAAGAGTAGTGAAGTAGCAGAATACTTTTCTTCTTTCTCTCTATAGTTTCTCTCTAGAGTTTCAAAGAATTCGTAGGAAATAATGAAGGAATGAGCTTTATTTATAGGAGAATGGACCTGAATAGTAACTAATTCTGAACGGTCCCGTATTGATTTACATTTAAATGCATCGGTCAGTTGGTTACTATAAAATATTCTAAAAAACAAAATATTTTAAATAAAATATAATATATTCTATTTATAATCTAATAAAACGAATAACTTTATAAAAGTATTCTATTTTATATAAAAAAGATTTTACTATGCAAATATTATGCAAGCATTATGCAAACACTATGCATAATAAAATATAATATATTCTAATTATTGTCTAATAAAACAAATAACTTTATAAAGTATTCATTTTATATAAAAAGATTTTACTATGCATAATAGAATATAATATATTCTATTTATAGTCTAATAAAACGAATAACTTTATAAAAGTATTCTGTTTTATATAAAAAGCTTTTCTATTTTATTACATTAATAATACTAATAAACAAAACTTCATCATCATTATTATAATTCACACAATTAATCGACCAGGTCGTTCCGAGGAAAGAGGGGCTTTCGATAAGGATTTCTCCTATCATGCCGTGAATTAGGTGACCAAACTTCTCCTTGGAAAAACTTCTAGACATCGTTAATATTGCAAATAATAATATTAATAACTTTGTTATCTCAATTATTGATTTAATAATATATAAAATATCGACAATAATTGAATAAAATAACGTGAGATACTATGCAGCAATTACTGTAGCAATAATTGAACAAAACTGAGTGACTTCTCATGTAAGTATCAATAATCAAAACCGTGTGATACTATGCAACCACGCGTATTACTGTACTTTTACTACCAAGTAGTTCAACAATTTTAACGGTAAAACTTCCGCCGTTATTTTCATAAAAATATTTTTGTCGTTTTCTCAATCTGACAATAATTCCGTTGTGGGGTCCACCAATGATTGTGCCATTGTACGAATATTCCCTGATAAAAAGAATATTCCCCGACTAATCGAATATTCCCCGACACAACGAATGTTTTATATCAACTTGCTTACTTTGCAAAATTTTCAAATATCACCCTTAACTTTAACCCTTTATCAATTTAACCATTTACTAAATAAAATAATAATTATAAGAAAATTGAGTACTTTTATTTCATAAATTTTGGGATCTCACAACTGTCATAATAAACCATAAGTAAAGAGCCCCGAGCCTTTCGCAGTTGACTTCCAAGTCTTTGAATGCACCGAAGCCAGACTTTCCATAGGGGACGCTGTGAGCAACGGTGGCAAGTTGATAGTCACAGTTTTGAATGATATTTCTATCGTTAATAAATTTCTTGACGTATTTCTGAAGACTTCTTGGCCTACCCCTAGAGCGTGAAATTGAATTTTGTATTGACCCCGGTACAAAACCCATTACTAAAACCTCAAATATTTCTTCAACTAAAATGAACGTATCATGCGCCGAAGACGTTGGCTCGAACTATTGAAAGATTACGATAATACCATTCAATACCATCATGGAAAAAGCAAACGTGGTAGCTAACGCGTTGAGTAGAAGATCGTATGCAGTTATGAGTGCGACGTCGCTAACACAAAGACCCATTTTGTATAATTTACAAAGGATGGAGATAGAGTTAAAGACTCCAAGAACCTACGTGAAGATAGCGAATATACAATTAGAATCGACTTTAATCGATAAAGTTAAAGCCGCTCAAGCTACAGACTCAAAGCTGATGAATGTAAAGAAGAAGGTGCAAGAAGGCGTTATTCTAGAAGTAAGAATCGATGAAGAGAGGAAATCTCAATCCTCGATTTAATTGGTCAATTTGAAATACTTAACCGAGTAGGAACTGTGGCATATAGACTCGTTTTACCATCAAGTATGTCGCGTGTTCATAATATTTTTCACATATCGATGTTATGTAAATATGTGGACGACCCAAACAACATTATTGAATTAGAACTAGACGAGATAGCAGAAGATTTAACGTATGAGGATATACCTGTTAAAATGTTTGATAAGAAGGAATATATTCTATGCTCAAAGGTTATACCTCAAGAGTTAGAATCTAAACAAGGTATCCTCACCTCTTCGGCATACCAGGTACGTACGTAAATTTTGAGGGAAAAAATTCATAAGGAGGGGAGGTTGTAAGACCCCAAATTTTATGAATAAAGATTTAATTTCTCAAAATATTTTTTTAATATTAAGGTGTGGATTTGATATAATATTATAGTTATGGGTAATATTTATAAATTTTGCAAAGTATGCAAGTGGTTATTAAATATTCGATTGGTCGGGGAATATTCTTTTTATCAGAGAATATTCGTACGACGACACAATCATTGGTGGACCCCACAACGAAATTACTGTCAGAGTTAGAAAACGACATAAATATCTTTTTATGAAAATAACGGCGAAAGTTTTATCTTTAACTGTGGAAATATTTGGTAGTAAAAGTACAGTAATACGTGTGATTGCATAGTAGCACACGGTATTGATTATTGATGCTTACGTGAGAAGTCACTCAGTTTTATTCAATTATTGTTACAGTAATTGTTGCATAGTATCTCACGTTATTTGATTCAATTATTGTTATAATTTATTAAATCAATAATTGAGATGACAATTTATTAATATTATTATTTGCATAATTAACAATGTCTAGAAAGTTCTGTTAAGGAAAGGGTTTGGTTAACTAATTACGCGCCAATAGGGAGAAATCCTTATCGAAAATCCCCCTCTTTTCTAGGAACGATCTGGTTGTTAATATTGCGAGTTATAATAATGATGAATAAATGTTGTTAAAAATATTTAGAGGATTTTTATGAAGTATTTGTTATAAATTTTGCTTATTATATAGACCCCCATTTACCTATTTTTCAAAATAATCGGTAGAAAGTTATTCAGAATATATTTATATAATAAAGGTGGGGGCCACATAGGGGGGCCACATGTGGGGCCCACGTGAGAAAAAATGGGGGGGAGATTCCTGCAATGTCACGGCAGTTGATTTTATTATATATATATTATATAATAAGTTTTGTTTTTTTATAAAAAATAGAATATATTATATTTTATTATGTATAGTGTTTGCATAGTACCTGCATAGTGTTTGCATAGTAAAAATCAAAAAAAAATTCTAAAAATTTTTCGGTGTCCGTGTTGTTGCATTGTGCAGTACTTGATTTCTAAATTCAAATAGTATCCTTTCCATTCTCCTATAAATAGGTTACTTAGTTTAGAATTGAAAATCATACCAGAATCAAAGAATTCTTCTTTTATAATATTGAGCGTATTTCTTTTGAGTATAAGGAAGCTTTGAGTGTAGAAAATAGTGAAAGTTTTTTTCAAGAATATATCCGTTATACCAGTCCAAATTGTTCTCTTTTTGAGGTAAGAGGTATTATTTATTTCATATTCGCTTACGATATTATTTTTAGTATTTGTAAGGAATTTTATTTCATTCAATATTCGTAAAGAATATTATTTTCGTTCAATATTCGTAAGGAATATTATTTTCGTTCAATATTCATAAGGAATATTATTTTCGCTCAATATTCGTAAGGGATATTATTTTTATTCAATACTCGTAAGAATTAATATTTTCTTCCATACTCTCTAGTATTTAAGTAATATTATTTCGTTTCAGATTTTAAATCCTATACTCATTTTGTTAAGTTTTGGCTTCTATACTCCATGAAATTAGTAGAATATCCTTGAAATTTTGCGCTTCATCCAGTATCTTTTCATGAAAATATTATTCTGAGCATTCTTAATAAGTTTTTACTTTTTCATGCCGGAGTACTATTCAAGAGGTACTATTCCCGAAGTACTATTCATGGGATACTATTCACTCAGTTACTATTCACTCGGGGTACTATTCATAACAAAAATCGATTTTTTTACGGTCCAAATCATTTTTGATACATTTTTATTCTTGAATTTTACTCCACAAAGCAGTATCATGTTGATAATTTGGACATTATTGAATTCTGGATAAATTAAATTATAAATCTTTAAAATTTATCATTTGCTTTCATTTAATTGAATTCTTATATCATTGTCATCATTCTCATGCTTATATTGTTATGAAAGTCATCTGTGGCTTACGTGCATAGATAGACTATTGATTGGTATGATTATGACCATGGATTATTCAGTATAATCATGACCGTAATGTTACAAATGATGTGGTAAAAGTCATCATTGGCCCGTAGTGCATTGATGGACAGTGGTTGACATGATCATGACCATTGGTGAAAACACAAATATCCTTGGCCTGTAGTGCATGGATAATTCGTGGTCGTGATACTAACGAATATCCTTGGTCGTAGTGCAGGGATGATTCGATGATGTGGATTATTTATTAAGCTGAGTCACAGCGATAAAATTGATGATAAACTTTTTAAATCATTGAAGATAGTAGATATCATGCTCTACTTGACTCTTCTAATGAATTGCTTGTTTCGCTGCAGTTAAACTTAATGTCCATTGTATTTTATCAGTTTAACACTGTAGAAGGCTAACAATAATTTATCATTATCTTAGTCATAATATTTCTTACCGGGCTAGTTGAGCTCACCTTTTTGCTTTCATTGTTCTCTTCAGGAAATGAGAACATAATCGGGACTAGTCGGAGAACGGAATGATGGTCCGAGATGGTGCATTAGTAGTCCTCACTATTTTGTGAAATAGTGTGATAATAATTGTAATGATATTGAATTTAAATTTGGATATTGTCTAGAAGACACTATTCGTGTTAAAACTCACAGCTCATGTTTTGTCGTATTTTGCACGACAGTTATATAATTAAGTTGTAGTTGTATTCTGTATCATGAATTTGGCGACTCGGAATGAGTGATGTATACCTATTTTGGAGGCGTCACATCCTATAAGAACAAAAAGGAAGAATAGATGGAGACTAAAGAGCAGCAAACCCTAAAAAAAATTAAACCAAACTTGGCCAAATCCATCAATTGGAGTTCAATAAACACTGGATTTTTGTTCATTAACCATTACCGAACTAATTGGGACTAGCTAGATTCAACACCAACCGACTCGAAAGAAAAAAAAGACCTGAGGATGATTGATAAATATCTCATATTCTCGCTTACAAGACAGCTTTGGAAAAATAGAACTCATCGGGAAGCACAGCAATAATAGACTTCAGAAAAACAAAGACTTGAACATACAACATATAGAAATAAGAAATGAGACCTAAAAATCATTTAATTTGGCATCGCTGAGGGCACCATCCCTGTCATGATCACATATAATGAATATTCTTTTTAAAGCCCTAATGCATCGTGGCTTTAGAGTTTGTGCTTCCTGGTCAAATAGTGAAGTCGTGGGATGAAGCACTGCTTTCTCGGAATAGTAGAAAACCTCAGGGATCTGCAAACAAAGAATTTTTTAAGCTCTCATTACAATCCACAATGTCATTTACAGTGCAACAGTGGATGGCACAATGGCAGTCCAAGAAAGTATTAAAGTCAATCAGATGCTTATTCCCATTGAAACAAAAGCAATTCAGCTGTACTTGAATATGGTTAAGTGCCGAACATTCGATACACGTTTCAATTTTTGAAACTGTTGCATTAAAGGTGACATCACTTGCTCCAGACTAACTGAGTGCTGGTCATCCCTTAAATCCAGCTTACAACCCACCACTATAACCGGCACCTTTACCTACTCAAACATATAAAGTCCACCTCAATATCAAAACATATCATAGAAAGACAAATGATAAGGCAAAAAAATAACTTAATGAGGCTCTTTTTTCTGCATTTTAAGGACTAATTTTGTGCTTCCTGAAGCTTATAAATTATAATGAGAGAAAAGTTCTTTTTGAACAGAAAGAAAAGCACATCAAAAGTGAACAATGGTTAGTACAAGTAAAATGTCATGAGTGAGCTAAATAATTTACAAATGGAGTGAAAAACTGAGGAAGAATATCACAATTATTGGTGATGGATAGATCACATATTAAGAAAAAATAAATACCCCAAAGAGTTTTTCATCCAAACCTAAAAAAAAGTTATATGCCTCACCAACTCAATCAAGGTAGTTGATAATGTTCAAAGATCATGCTAAACTACTATCATTTTGGCTAGGAACTGAAGCATTTAAAGACTTTAAAACACTTCGAGGTTAGATTTACCCACCTACCCCCCGCCGAATAAGTTGCAGAAACATCATCCCACATTCCATCTAACTTGTTTGCAATTCACAATTTTGTACTTTTTTCATATTTTTTGTCCTTGTATCTAGTCTGGAAATAATACCACAGTAAAATTAACAATTTGCCATCTAACATCTGAAGCTGGATATGGAAGTATAAATAAAATTATACCTAGAATCATTTAATGAATCTAACACAGATTGGGGCTTGGATGATAGATGATATAAACCAGATGATTGTTTGGGATGCTTCATCTCACAAGTTCCTGACAACATAAAAATTATTAGCTGGCAGGCAATTACTCTATCTTTAAATTCTAAAGGCAATTTGTACTGCAGCTATACCTTTCAGAGTTGAGCCATCATAGGTGGTAGCTATTTGGGTATTTCCTGCCTCCATATCCAAACCACTATTACAGGCTAAGAACTTCTTCTTGCCTCTGTAAAGAGGTGGACCAGAATGGCTTCTTCTTGGCCTTTTTACATATACCTTTTCATGGCATCTAATTTGATCCCTTCGATCTTCATCCTCATCAACACATATTGTTGATGAAATGTGGTGCGATGGTTCAGCGCCTGTCATACTTCTATTTTTACCACAAGCCTCAAGACTTAACCACTTTATTTCATCAGAATATTCATCAAGGCATTTTGGGAACAAATCATACTCTAGATTATCTACTTGAAAATTATAGATATCTCCTTGGGAACTACCATAATCTTTAAGACCAAACTCCATGCAACTTGAAGTGGAGCAGTTCCCCTAGCCAAAGTTATTTCGTATACTACCATAACCAGAAATGCAGTCTTTATCTTTTCTATCTACAGAATAGTCGTAACTAGCAATTTTAAAGTTTTTTTCAAGCAGATCTTCATCAATAAAATGCTCAGCTTCCCTTAATATGGTCTTCATGAAAGGATTTGGTGTTAAACATTTAAAAGATACATGTTTTGATGTGATTTCCTGTGTTAATTTGCTTTATGAGAGTCCAAATGAAAGTGGTTCTCAGTTGAACCATCCATCAAGGCCTATTTTTAACAGTTCTTACTAAACCTGTTGCAAGTTGCAATGTTGTGCCAAATTGTTTAGAACCAATTTGACACAAAGCTTAAGCCAGTAAAAATGTCCCCTTTCCCCCAGTTGAGAAAGACATAATATATGTTGCAGCTCCACTAAATGCAGTGTTCCCAAATAAAAACATATATAATAGTAGCTAAGAACTGCATGCTTAACAAGGAAATAGATTATCAACATTGAGAAATGGAAAGTAAAAGTGGGACTAATTGGCATTCAATGATGGTTTTGTTGAGAATAGAACTGTGTCAAATGGGCATGTAAGGTCACTAAATTGTAGCTAATGCTCTAATTGAGCCTTGGTAATCAGATTCTACTGTATATTCATAAAAAAAAGCCAAAACTAACAAGCAAGGAGCCCCATGTATGCGGAGGGGTGAATGATAAAAAGTCAAAACCATCACAAAGCTAGCTTTCAATCTTCTGAGCACAGAATCCCAGAAGTTTAAAAAAAAATATCTGACCACAGGTGAATATAATTGGAACTCCATTTCTAAAATAAAGTTTAGTAACCCAACAAAAATTTATAACAGTTATGCGCAAAAGTTTGAGTTTGAACAAAACAGCATGGTTCAGGTCACTAAAACATTACCTCATCAAGGGGCTTCTCAAATTGAAGGTTCACACTCTCAGCATGTGCACGTATCACAGGAACACGTATAAAAGTGGATGTCACTTTGACACTAGTGTCATTCTGTAGTACAAAAAGAGAGGCATGTTATACAGAGTCTACATGCAAATTATCCTTCAATAGATACTATCAACTATCTTAAATATGACAAATGATAAGCAAAAGATTGGATAGTGATGCTTACCCAGATTTTCCTGGTCTCTTTTACTAATTTCATTTCCTCCTCATTGTACCCATTCAAAAGAACAGGTGCATTGTGTGAGAAAAGATTAAAGGCATACTGCATATAGAAAGTATAGCAAATTAAGCAATTAAATATATCCACATCATTACCTAATTAATTCACCTTTAAATTTAAGGAACATGTATAATAAAGAGACAAACCTACCGCTTGAAGATTTTACAAGTTGGTTGTTTTCCTTCGAGGACCTAGCCACAAAACAATGAGGAAAAAAATCAATTTAGAAGAATAACAGACCAAATTATTTAATATTAGACGGGTACAACAAGCCAATTGGAAACAAAACTATAAGGTAAAGAAAGTAGGAGAAAACCTCACGAGTCTGCTGCTTAAGCTCCTCCATTGCAGCAGCACCAGCACCTCTAGCCGCCTGGTACGAGCTAACAACCATGCGTACTACCTAAAACATTCATGTGTCATGAACAGTGGACCATTATCTTGGACAACTGTTTCTCTGCAAGGGGAAAGTACTCTATCATGCAACTGAAATGAATAGTTGGATTCACAAGCAAACCCTATCTCCACTTGGTGCTCATCAAATTCCTGCGTTTTTCTTCTTGACTTCAGACAAGAAACCCTGTTGCTTCTACAGGGTGATAGATGCTTGAACTCTTTTATCAACATCTTCATTTGGGGGAAGGGGAGGTCAAGAGAAACCTAACGAAAATGGGTTCTACACCTCTTTCTTTTCATTCCACGGTCTTCTGCCACATCTATTCACAAAATTTCAGAAACAAAAAGTTATAACCATATAGGCTTGAAGAAACCAAATATCTGTCCTTTTACATAGTCAACAAGCATGAGCCATACAACAAAAGCTTATATTCATCCACAGGTGATAGTATATACTTTATAAATATAAAATAACTTGTTGAATCAGAATAACTGTCTAAAGAACTTAAATTGTTTTCCTTCTTTGTTTTGACTAGTAAATCATAAGTTCACAACTATCATCAGTGCATAACACAACCCAGTATTTCGCTTTGTTGAAACCAAAAGGAAAAATAAATAAATGCACGTTTACTTTGGGCCATGGCCTAAGATTTACATTTATTTACTAATCATTCAGTTATGTGACACTGAATGGAGAACAATCTCACAGACCTATCAACTAAGCATTATGTGGTGCTAAGGAAAAATTATAGAACCTGTCACAAAGGGTAAGAAGTTCACTATTCTGAATATCTGGCACTCTTTAACAATATAAGCTCTAATACAAACCACGAACAACCAGAACATATGATCGAATATCAGTTACAAATATGTGACTTCGTGTGTGCATGAACAAAAGAAATACTAGTGATTGGTTTGCACTTGGCACATCCCTGATTTCTTTTCCAGATATCAAATTTCTTGAAGTATTATTTGAAATTAAATTAAGTTGTCGACGCTTTTCAGCAGCCATGGACTCATCACCCTGGATAACAACAAAAGTAGATCATCAGTTTGTAGATGGATAAATAAATATTATATTTAAATACATGAAGATATACCTATCCAAGAAGGAGCAAGCAAAAGGATTCCTCAAATTTTAGGTCAATACCCTCCGAAGCTATTAAACTCTCACAAATTGTTTTTGCTTTGGTAATCTACATAATATGTTAAAAGATAAAACAAGATATAAAAGTTAATATTTCTCACCATATTAGCCACAATAGCATACTCACTGTCCCTATATTTCTCATATGATTGTATAGTTTCTTGTACTAAAATTGACAGAATTAGTATAAGCTATATTAGGTTAGCACAACCTCATATTGCAGTAGAATGAGTTTTTTCTTTTGAGTCATTAAAAGAAAATTGAACCCGGCGAGTTCAACCTCAACCAGATTGTGACAAGTGACAATCCATTTCCAAATTCAAGAAAATAATTACTAAGCTCTCTCAGTACTAGTCCAAATCAAAAGCTATTTCTCAGTTCTAAACACTTTAAACTCTTTGAGGTGTTTTATCAAATACCTTGAATGCAATACTTAGAAACCCAAATTTCTTAGATGTTGGAACATGGTTTAGCCATAATTTTTTTCCATCCTTATTACTCCAAATATTATATAATCTCATTATCCCACCAAATTCACAACCAAGCATAACAATTACATCGATATTCACATATACATCCACCCAATTTCTATGAACATAGAAAAAGTATATGAATTACCTTTTGTTTGATGTATTCTTGAATCCTTGCTTTAATTCCTGCTCTAACCTTGTTTTGATTGAATAGGTTGCTCTAATTCTTCTTCTAATTGAGTTGATAACTTCAACTCTTTAGTATTCTTAATGATTTCTAACAAAATTTTGAAAGAAGTTTGGTGTTGGTAGCTTTGGAAGTATGAAAATCTAGGTAGAGAAATAAGGGATGGGACGAAACTGAGGGAAAGAGTAGGGGATTGTATAGATAATAATGAAAAAATGATTGAAGCTTACCAGAGGAATATAAGGAATCGACGGGGTTTAGGGTTTTTGGAGATAGAGACTGATTGAATTTTGTGTTCTGAGACGCCGGATGAGAGACCGGAGGCGGAGCGGAGTCACTACTCATGATTTGGAGACTGAGATTTTGGGTTAGGGCACCAGAGCAGAGATTGAGATATGAGAGATCAGATAGACAGATAGTGAGAGATTTGAGATAAGAGTCGAGAGATGGGAGATCTGAGGCCTGAGAGTATCGACTAGTGTGAGATGAGAGATGAGAGATTACTGTGTTTATTTTTATGTTTTAAGGCTTTAATTATTTTTTAGAGATTACTGTGTTTGTTTTTGTGTTTTAATTTTTAAGGCTTTAATTTTTTTTATTTCTTATTCGGTTAACAAAATTTTAAAAAACAAATTCAAATCGATATTAAATTGAATATAACTGAATTTCAGAAAATAACCAAATAAATGAAAAAAAAAATGATAAAAGTTTTGATTCGGTTTTATCCGCTTTTTTACTCATTCTTAGCAATTATTATAAATAAATTTACAACTGTAAAAAAATTAATATATTTATATTACAATTTATATTCACCACAATTAATTCTAAAAAAGTTATTTAGAACAAAACAACGACTAAATTTATCTCTCACAAAAAAATTCTAAACAATAATATATAGTGAATAATAATTCCTTCATTAAAAGATTTTTTTTTTCTTACAAAATTTCATCATAAATTGGAGCCAAAAAGCCTTCTATCACTTCAATTTTGCGAGAAAAAAAAATATAAAATTGTGAAGGATGTTTCTTTCGCTAGTAACTATATTGTCACTATATTTTTTTTTCCTTCACTATTCCTTTGCTAAAAAGCTCCTCATGTGAAGGAATAAATTCCTTCACAAATTTTCCTTCACTACATCCCTAATTTCTTGTAGTGCATTGAGAAACTACTGTATTTTAGTTAGTGAGCTTGGATATTATCAAGTTATTTTCTTCATCAAACCAAGTCTATATCTCTTCTAATCAACTCCAAATTAGTAATGTTAGCAATTAATTGCATTAATTTATCCTTTAAATTCAATTAATAGTGTGTTTAGTGTTGTCGACGTCGGGATTTTTACTGTCCCTTTCCTGTTCTTGTCTTTTAGTGTTCTCATGTTAAGTGAGATTTGTTTGAAAAAATAAATTGTGAGAAGGTCCGACATGTATATGTCGACGATTGGACTGTAAGAGTCGTCAGTTGGTATTTTTAAATGGTTGCACCAACTCAACCGAGAAAAAGTTTGCACATTGACCCAGTGATGTGACATTACTTAACAGGTCTGTGAAATCGAGATTCGTTAGGGTCCGGGGGCTTGATTATGTGGAGGGAAGGTGTAAGGCACCCCTTGACATCCGTGTTACCAAGGTGACCGCCACTTTTCAATTAAATTGTTATATGAATGTGTGTGTGTGTGTGTAAGTCAATGTGCAATTATCTGAAAGTAGTGTTATGCCTCGTTTGCACCTATATACAAAGGGTTTGAATTTTGTATAAAAGTTCAGTTTTAACAAGATATAGCAGTGATGTTTTGTAAAAGAGGTTTTTCAAACCCTTATGCTCAATAGTAATTGAGACCTTTGATACTTCCATTTTATTATATGTCCGGCTTGATTGCTTTTATTTTCGAGATGTGAGGCATCTTCGACAAAATAATATGCATAGCAGTGCCGAACTCCTTGTGGGCATGAAAACCATCTAAGGAAATTCAAACACCGTGAATAATTTACAAGCTGGATACAACCAAAAATGTTCATCACGGGAACCGAATCTAAATTCAGGAGACTGAATATGTGATCACATGATTCCTAGGCTCACATGATGTTGCAGTTTGTATGAAAGCTGTAAGCAGTTATATATATAAAAGTTATAAATATATATATATGAACGATCAACCACCACGAAGTAACTCCATGGGGATTGGAAATGTAAATATATAAAAGTAAAATATATATATATATATATATATATATATATATATATATATATAATAATCAATCATACAAAGTAAACTCTGTGGGACGAAATGTAAATAAAGCGGTAAATGGCCACGAAGTAAACTCCGTGCTGACAGAATGTAATATAAATATATATATATATATATATATATATATATATATATATATATATATATATAATTTGTAAATGCACCGGATATATATCGATCCGTGCCTCGGTTAAATCACTTCGAGGATATATATATATATATATATATATATATATATATATATATATATAAAAGCGCTCGGACGTGAGTCCGTGCTCAATCGAGGCATAACTCGATGATGTTAGTACAAATATATATATATATATATATACACACACAAAAGAAATAAAACGCCACGGACCGAAGTCCGGGCATATGCACACAACACGACTCTCAATGTGAATAATTGTGTATGCAAAAAGTGGAGAAAGGCTTTAAGAAATGTAAGAAGTCTTAAAGTGGGCTGCCAAGAAGACTTCAAATGACTTTAATTGAATGAACACTCGATTTCCACCAGTAAAATACAGCAAAGTATAAGCTCATAAGTGTTTAAAATGAGAAAGCACTCAGTTTATAGTGTGTACAGAGCAAAATAGACAGGGCTTCCTTGCCTTTTCTCTATGCAAAATGGCCTCCCCAAGCCCTCTATTTATAGATGGGGGAGCCACAAGTGTACCTGCGGCAGCCGCAGATGCACCCGTGGCTGCCCGGGGTGCCCAGGCTCTACTGGTCCTGCCGTCTCGAAATACGTGTACGCATGCAACGTGATGTCCGCTCGAACTTTCAGAACTTCAATCTGGGCATCAGATTGAGGTGTATAAGACCATTTTTGGAATGTTGTTGTCGAGAGCTACACAGTGACATGGAATAAGAGGTTGTACGGAGTCGGGAAGATAGGGCCATGCCAAGATCTTCAGGTCTTCAAATTTTATCCGGTGTGCTATCTTGTGTAATAGTCACTCGAGATTGGAGTTATGGTTCTTATAGGACACTTCTGTGTGTAGTATGCTAACATGTTGTTGAGATGGCGCAATGTGGGATCGAGGTGGCAAAATAATAATTTTGCCCTTCACCGGGGCTATCTCCAGTTTGGGCTGATGTAATAGTCGTTGCTCAGAATTATCTCTGAGATTGGGCTGCTGTGAGTATTGAAGGTCCTCAGGGTTGTCTCTGAGGTTTGCCTGGCCTCCCAGGGTTATCTCCGGGGTTGGAACTAAGTGCCTCGGGGTTATCTCCGAGGTTGAAGCTGACTGCAAGGGGTTGAAATAAGCTTTTTCGGTGTTATCTCCAGAACTGCAACTGCACTCCTCGGGGTTGTCTCCGAGGTTAGAACTAGAACTCTCGGGGTTATCTCCGGGACTGAGTATCTCGGGGTTGTCTCCGAGATGGAAAACGAGGATTCTGGGGTTATCTCCAGAACTTGAACTGTGTTCCTTGGGATTATCTCCGAGGTTGAAACTGAAAATCTCGGGTGTATCCGAATGGTAAGCTTGATAATTCTGAGGTTGTCTCCGGAATTGGAGCTGCTTTGTCCTCCAAAGTATCTTTGAAAGACGATTCTGCCCTCCTGCAATATTAGTAATAGGATTGCAAAATTTTGAGTGTCTACAGATGCCCCTCTTTATCATATTCATGCAATGTAATGGCATGGATATGATAAAGAATACTACACACTTGAAATATGATAAGATAATCATGATGCAATGTACTGCAGCATGATGTATATGCATGATGTATGTGGTTTGTTGGATTATTTTCTAACGGGATGTGATGACTGTTCCCCCAGTTTCTGATGGGGATTGGAGTTATCACTGATGACTCTGATGAACTGCCTGGTTGTGTACTCCAAAGCTCTCAAAAATTTCCAGGATGTTGACATTGGGGTTATCACTAAAGTCCTTAATCCTTAGTACAAACTTTCCACTTAGGATGTATCTCTCATTTACAAAGGACTTTAGGGGAATTATGCGTTGTCTGATGAAGCTGTGTATAACAGATTCCATCATCGGTCCTCCCCGATGAGGATGGTCCTTCCTGGTTTATGTCGCTAGGTCCTTCTAATGCTCTGTCGGAGTTACTGCCAACCGTCTGTGTTGTTAGGGCTGCCTGACCCTCACTGAAATATACATCAATGGATGAAATCCTTGATGTGGATGATGTCAAGGCTACTTGACCTTCGTTGACGTGTGCATCAACTGATAAATTTTATGCCGGAATGACATATTTTGGAGTTTACAACCCCGAACTGATGGCATCGGACCTTCGTGAGGTATTACCGAGTGTAAATTACAACAATTGTGATCATCGGTATAGTAAACCATGTGTCTGAGTGAATACCAATGAGTGATATGTAGACCCGCAGTTTGGTCTGTGAAAACCAAGATTTTAGGCTTTTCCGCTCAATCGCGTAGAATCTTTTTTCCTGATTTGACTTTTTCAACTTGTGAGACCTCCTTTGCAACTCATATTAGACCAAGCCGGAGGGGTAGGCCCCACCCAAGGGCGCCGCAGGTACACCTGCAACCAACCGTGGGTGGCTTTAAGGCACTTGGTGCTTTCACAAGTCATTTTCAAGTTGCGCCACACAGAGAATCCGAGAGCTCTTCTTTAGATTTGCTGAGTTCGGGCGTCTTTTTGCAAATTCTGTCACCGTACAAGTGTTCTACACTGTCCTGGTAACATATATATGTCTTCTTTTCTAGTTTTTATCAGTTAGAAAATGAGTTATCACATGAAATGCCTCTAAACACAAAGTAGTGAATATGCATGCTCATATGACTTGATAAAAAATATTCAACACAGTAAATGTTAGTATTTAACAATGCTAAACATAATAATGTAAAAAAATTTGACTTTTGAAACAGTCAAATTGACACCTTTTTTCTGCTACTTCTTATCCTATTTGAGGACAAATGAGCAAAGGTGGCAAAGCAAAGTAATCCTGGTAATTAGGATACCCTTACGGATTATGTCTTTGGTATTTATGTATGAAAGATGTTTTATGACTGTAGGTAGGTGTGCTATTGAATGGCCACCTAGTCATGCCTATGTGCATGTGGTTAGTCCTGTGTACAAAGGAGACTATGGCAAAAAAATTCCAAAATGTAGGCATTGGGTAATCATGCCTTTTTAACTCTACTGTAGGCGTGTGTTAAAGTAATGCATGCATGCATATAGTCATAAAATGCATTTGAAAAGCTCCAGGTTAGAGTTTACCACACCCTTTTTGAGGTGATTTAGAGACTTGTGTCCAGATATATATGGATCCGGATCAGCTTAGTAGTTCCCGCAGGACCACTTCAGGTGTGTGAAGGAGGGCTTCTGATGTGCCTCGACCCCGTTCAGTTAGACAACCTCGTCGTCTGGCGGAGGCGGTGATACGTCCTATCCGAGTTGATGTCTCGGATATTGAGGACGAGGAGGAGGATGTACCAGTTGCGGACCTCGCTCCTGCTGTTCATGTTCCCTGTAGGGATTTTCCATTCATTCAGGTGACGATCCCAGAGCTTCTGGGTGATTTGAGTTGACACCCCTCGATTTACTTGCATGTAAACGAGGTACAAGCTGGATTTGATCTTCCTTTTTCCTATTGATGAGGAGCAACGATTCTGATGTTGATTATTGGTTCAACATTCACTCTATATATCAGGCTCTGCATCCCGATTATCGAGCAATTGTGCATGGCTAGGGTTTCAAGGCGTTCTTTTCCATCCTCCCCCGTCGTTGTCCCTGGGGTTATCTCAAGGCGTTGTCTGAGCACTGGTTTCACCAGACTCACTATCTCCATTTGTTAGACTGTGAGGTGATGATGCCACAGATGGATTGGCAATTTATCACCGGTATGGAGTTTGGAGGGGTGCTAGTGCCTTGTACGGTGGACATTACCCCGACTGCAGTTAGATCCTTGCTAGGAGTCCCGGCTAAGGCGCTCAAGGGTAGGACAGTTCGTACAGGACCTTTGAGCGTAGATGCTATGAGTGGGTTGTTGAGTGAGCCCATACCCGATGATGTGAGAGTCAGGGATCGCATTCTTCAGTGATTGTTCCTGATAATCATCAGGGGCTGCTTCATAGCAAACAACTCTACCACGGTGTCATTCACTTTAGTGAGTGCCACATGAGATGTGGACAGTATTAGAGAGTATGATTGGGATTCCTATACCTTCGCCTACTTCCTCAGGGGCATGCACATGCATTCGCAGGGCTTGACGGAGGCTTGGCTAGGATTTTAACAATTTCTGCTGGTGAGTATTTCTCTTGTGATTTCTCATGTACAGGTTAAGAGTATTGACTAACAGCAGAGGTTTTCCTTTGTGTTGGCAGTTCTGGGCCTATGAGATGCTCTTTTGTTTGTGTCATGTGAGTGTGTTAGATTTAGATACCTATCCACGAGGACGACGATGGCATCACTCCATACTGGTGAAGGTTCCTGTAGCTGAGGGTTTCACCCATTGCCGTCTGTAGTTGGAGTTGTTGACAGCTGATGCTATCACTTGGATTCCCTATTCTAGGGAGCATTTAACCGTTGGGTTTAAGGATGGGTACCCGACTGGTGTCGAGTATGTGATATCCACTCGTAGGATTCCTCTTTTCATAGATGGAGGATGGGAGCTCTATTTAGGAGAGTGTGCTATTAGGAGCACTACAGGGGAGATTCGTGTACCGATCTTGCCTCCTGCCAGGCGTTATTGGCCTATATCGCAGTCTCCTGTCATTGATATCCCATTGATAGGCATTGACGGCTTTACATTATCAGAGGGTCCGTATACTCAGGATATGTTCCATCGCTGGTGGTCCCCTCATACCATCAGAGCCCAGACCCGCGCCACTTAATTCATGGAGGATATGGTTCCTGGATCCATGATGATAATGGATTGGATGACCTGTATCCGAGATCCGACTCATTTGACACAGATTGACAGTTTGACCCGGTAGTTGGACCGGGCACATTTCTTTTTCCGGCACTTGGGCAGAGATCCTTCAGAGGCAGATACTTTTGATCCTTCTAGCTCTGGGGCTGGCCCTTCAGGTGACCCATATGGTTTTGCCGATGTAGATCCTCCATTGTAAAGGCCTGACATCCCTCATGGCGGAGATCCAGTGACTCAGGAGGAGTTACATTAGGTGGACATGATTGATGATATAGATATTGACACCATTGTCTTCTTCTGATGTGTATTCTTGCTATATTTTTTGATAAGCCTCTGTTAGATACTAGGTGGCTGTGCCCCATTCTCGCTATATCTTTTGATTGGCCTTTGTTAGTTGGTGGGCATCTGTGCCCCATTTTCCTGTATTTTTAGCTGTACAGAGATGATGTATTAGATGATGATGTACTTAGGAATGTATGTACTGTTTTCCATTCCTTACATCATATTTCCATCTATTATTTATCATGCATGTATCATGTTATGCATATTTATTCCCAGATATATTCAGCATTGACCCCTAGATGGTCTTATGATACGGCCAACACAGATGTCTTCTTCGACAGTTAGCCACATTGATCACACCCCACCAGTATTGGTAGCCTCTCATCTGAGGTCATGGTATGATAGTTTGTCACCTCCAGATCAGGTGACCATAGATCAGTTGTTATGGCATTCCATGACCCTCCTGATGTTCCAGGTTCTTGTGGGCTTTGTAGATGGTATGCTGGAGTATTGGGTATCGGAGAGGCAGGTTTTCCGATTCAGGACCCAGGAGTTGACTCCCACTTTAGAGGAGTATGAACGATTAACTGCTTTGCCACTGGACAGGCCTTGCGCTCAGATGGCTATCGGCGACATGAGCTGGCAGTTTATGACCCTCACCGGGCTGAGGCGTAGAGTAGTACAGGATGAGATTACATCTGGTCATGTGGTGTCCCAGCATTTTCTGATAGACAAATTTGGCTCAGTGAACAGTTATGTACGACAGTCAGGGGATTTCACCATGTCGAAGGCTTAGTGGCATGTTTCCAGAGTAGATGTACTCATGATGTGTGTAGTGGCTTATGTGTACATGCCACTGTATATGGATGAGCTGGACATCGGTGTTATCATGGCGGTGAGAGCTCTTAGGGATGGTCATACCATTGTGTCGATGATTGTGATAGAGACATTGAGATCGGCCACATATTGCCACACCTATCCTGCAGGGGTATTCATAGACAGCTCGGTCATGTTATACGTGTGGTTCATGTCACACTTGAGACCGATTGGTACCTTCTGACGACATGGGTATTGCTTTTCCCATGAGATAGCCATGTCTTAATCCTTTCATCCAGCGGAGTGTATAGACGCTACATCCTGGTTGATGTTCTTGACAGGGATCGGAGATCCGTTTGACATTTTACCGTGTACATGGCTCAGTTCACCCTACAGCTTCATTACTCATGCACTTGGCATGGATTATCTCCCTCTGGCTGGTTTGAGGGGCATGACTACTTACCACCCACTGGCTGTGATGTCATAGTTCGACCAGTTCCAGGACGTCCATCCATTTGAGGGGGTATTAGGTTAGCGTTTAGCTTCTCGCCATTTGTCATCAGATGATAGATCCAGGGTGTATGACTGTTGGGATAAGCGTGAGCAAGCTGAGTTTTTCGTTAGCCATCCGGGTTGTTCGACAGAGTATTCTGTATGAATGGAGACAGGGTTGTATCACAGTGTTGGGGATTGATTCTGATGGTGGAGAGCCCATAGAGGACACTGATTCTCATGCCGCGGAGGAGCTATTTGCTGGGTTGCCAGCAGCTGTGATTGATTCTCCTAGTATGACTGCTACTGTAACCCTGCATTCAGCAGAGTATTTAGAGCAGAGCCTGCATCTAATGACATTTGAGAGAGATCAGGCTAGGGCCTTGATGGTGAAAGCTTTTTCTGGGAGAGATGTCGCTCTATTAGAGAGAGAGGATGCCTTAGCTCATAGAGATGCCGCTATTGCTAAGTGGGATGAGGCTAGATCATCTAGAGATGCATTAATTTTGAGCTGGATGGCACTATATCTGCCCGGGATGTAGCCATTACAGATAGTACTACAATTAGATCCTTTACCACTGGCATTATTATCGAGATGAGCGCATATATTGATGAGCACCATATCAAAATGCAGTTAGCTATGGATCTGTTGGCTCGTGTAGATACCCTTGGGCAGGAGCTCACAGCGTTACCTCCTTCTTTGGAGAGAGATGCCATGTTGGACTTGATAGCTGATAAGTAGGTTTTATACCTACTTATCCGGTATCTGTTACTTGAATTAGTTACTTATATTCATGTGTCTTAGTTACTTTTCATGCATTTTGTGTTCATTTTGTAGGTTATATGTTTGGGAGCGGTGTGAGCGACTATTGGTAAGGAAAAGCAAGGAAATCGCAAAGAATTAGTAGGAAAACGCAAAGAAAAGCAATCCGGACATCATTTGGGCTTTCATGTTCATTTCATGTTTTTGGCTTGGAACTTTTCATACATTGTAGAGCGTCTTCGTAGCTTTCCAGAACATCTTGAATCATTCCAATCGGAGTTCGGATGCAAGAGTTATGATCTTTGTACTAACGGATGTTGAACTTCACTGTTTTGGGTGGTCATTTGCATAACAGTCACTTTCAGACCAATTTCGACCTTCATCCAATCCGAATCTGTCAAATCTCAAAGAATGAAAGTTGTAGAGCTCGTCGATAGCCTCTATTTGATAGGTGGCAGGCCCTGTAAATCCTCTCAAATGATCAAAATTTATGGCCGTTTTACCAGAGGACGTTATGGCAGAAAATGGACCCCCACCGGGGCGGGCTTTTCCTTCATAAAACCTCCGCATCGGTGGGCATACCATTACAAAAATAGTAGGTACCCTCGGCAGGAACCCTTTAAGCCTTAGGACCCCACGTAGGAAGTGGGGTATCGCAGAAAAACTTCGGCCATTGTCCAAATTTGAGTTCGGGAAGGATTGTTTCGATCCAATTGACTTAAGGACTTCTAAGAGGACTTAAAGACATGTAAAAAGGCTTATAAAAGGAGGAGAATAACAAGGATTAGGGGAGAGATTAGAGAGAAGGAGGATTCCATTAGATTAGATTAGAGTAAATTAGATCAAAACACTAGTTCTAAAGAGTTTTGGAGATTGAAGCAACTTGGAGACCATTGAAGATTCAAAGTAGGAGCAAGGAGGGAGCTTCAAATCTACAGACAATAGATTCTATCTTCTCATCTTCTTCTATCTTTGTCTTTTAATGTGTATTCAATTGTGGATTCTTAGTTTTAATTCAATAATAATGAACTAATTCTTTGTCTGAGATTACAATGGATCTTATTGTGTAGTTTATTTTAATATTCTTCGCTATCAATTATTATGTTATATTGTGACGATTGTCTATTGTGATTTGGACTTAATTATTTAATTGATTGGCCATTAATTACCGTGATAATCTATATGAACTCGAGAGATGAAGTATAGATTTAGATCTGATCATGATAGCATGTGTTTGTGATTTCTGCATAGATGGAATTCATGATTCATGTTTAGGATAGAGATATGCCTTTATGCCATATGTAATCTTATAGAGAACTTGTGCTTTAAATCCTTTTTATTGTAATTCACATAGAGATATAGTGGATTAGTTAATTAGGGTGTCTTGCTTAATTCTATCATCTGTGGATTTAAGTGAGTATGGGTATTATGGATCGAGAGGTGGTTTTATCTGCTTTAGTGTTCTTGATTAACAATTCATGATAGAGAATAATTGATGAGAAGTGTGTTAACTTAAATGAAGAAATAAGTGAAGTTGTGATCTTAAATCTCCATAATCTTAATTTAACTAATGGTAATTAGAATTAGTTTACTTATAAATTGAAATTCATTCGTTTAAATAAGATTGAGTTGGTTACGGGTTAGTACTTGGTGATTTTTATTAAATAATTCTCTGTGGGAACGATACTCAACTTATCACTTTATTACTTATTGACCATGTATACTTGCGTGTTGTGCGTAATTCAATTTTACCCAACAATATCTCGCATATACACTGATTTGTAGACGGGCTTGTATTTTTCTGCACAGACTAGCTTAGCCATTTTTTCATGTACAATTTATATTGTATATATCAAATAGCATTATATATGGCAGAAAAATATATTTTGATTCACTTCCCTTTTTGTTGTGCCTTGTTACTTGTTTGATATCTGCCTGTTTATTCAGGGCTTGTGATCTTGATGTATTCTGAGCTCATCCTTGATGGGTGGACATTGAGATGTCTCAAGATCTTTCAGAATGGATCGTTGATCTGTGTGTATCCCTACCCTTTGGTGTCTTGGGACTGGTTTCTGTATGTAGTAATGGAGAGGATTATGGCTTTCCTCTCTGAGGTTGACCGCACCACAGATGGTCGCAAGTACTCCTTTGTATGGGCAACCCCAGGTAGTTCCATCTATTATGGATTGGTGTTTCTTTTTGAGGACTCAACCGCAGCTTAGATGGTCACCAATTCTCACATTTGTGTTGGGAGATCAGTTAGTTCCATCCCTTTGGTTTGAAGCCGATGAAATGTGGTGGATTGAAGGTTGATCCCAGTACCATGTGACAAGTTTTTATGTTTTGGTAGGGGGTAAGACCGAACCATGAATGGCTACCTACGTACTCCTATTGAAGAGGAGATTAGGTCTACGTAGTTCAAACCTGGTTTAAGAGGTTCAACGTTGTATGTGAAAGGGTGTAGAAAGGTGTAGAACTGTGTTTTTATTTTTTTATGGTGTGACCGGTCCATTAAAAAATGGTTGCCTACGTACTCCCGTATATTAGGGAGATCAGGCCGACGTAGTTCGCCCTATGTGCAGGACAGATTGCAACCAAAAAGTTTGATCCCATGTTTAAGACAAACTGCAGGTGAAAAGTTTGATCCCATATACAGAACAAACTACAGGTGTGAAAAGTTTTATCCCTGGTGGGATAAAACTGCGGGTGTGTTATGGGATAACCTGAAAGGTTTGAAACAAAGTGGAGTGAAAGATCTGATGATCCGAAAACTAGGTTGCTAGTTTAAAAAGTGTATTTGTCCCTAATGGGGCAGATGGGTAAGAAGAAGGCTCGTATATAGTGAAGGGTTAGAAAACCTGAAGTGATTGGTGACCCGGTGATCCAAAACCAGGATGTTTGCTTGATGGTAACCTCAAACATTGTACCGTTTCACGGTGTCCGAGTTGATGAGCTGTGGAAATTCATCGTCGTCTATTTCCTGTAATCTGAGAGCACCTCTTGTCAATACCTCCTTGACAACAAACGGGCCTTCCCAGTTTGGGGTGAATTTTCCCTTGGATTGATCTTGGTTGTCAATGATCTTTTTCAAAACCAAGTCATGTTGTTTAAATTACCGTAGCCGAAATTTCCTGTTGTAGAATCTAGCGATCCTTTGTTGGTATAATTGACCATAAAAGATAGCAGCGGCTCGCCTTTCGTCTATTAGAGACAATTAGTGATACCTATCTTGTACCCATTGGTCTTCATCCAGCTGAGCTTCTATCAACACTCTGAGAGATTCCATTTCCACTTCTATGGGGAGTACTGCTTCCATCCCATAGGTTAATGAGTAGGGGGTTGCCCTAGTGGAAGTGCGCATTAAGGTTCTGTAGGCTAATAGAGTCAGAGGCAAGAGGTCAGGCCATCCTTTGTGATTGGCGGACATCTTTTGCATGATCTTTTTGATATTCTTATTAGCCGCTTCAACAGCACCATTCATCTTTAGATGATAGATGACGGAGTTGAGGTGTTTGATGTGGAATTTACTGCATAACTCCTCCATTATTTTGTTGTTCCGGTTCTTAGCATTTTCTGAAATAATTACCTCTAGTTGTCCATATCGATAAATGACATTATTTCTGATGAAAGCAATGATGACTTCTTTGGTAACCCTGGGGAAGGAGGTTGCTTCTACCTACTTGGTGAAGTAGTCGATCATGGTGAAAATAAACTGATGCCCATTACTGGCTTTGGGCTCGATGGGCCCGATCACGTCCATTCCCCACATTGAGAAGGACTAGGGTGAAATCATATTATGGAGCTCCCTTGGAGGGGCGTGGATAGCATTCCCATGAATTTGGCATTGATAACATCTCTTGACGTGATCATCACAGTCAGCCTTGAGAGAGAGTCAGTAATGCCCTGTTCTGAGGATCTTTTTGACAAGTAAATGGCCGCTCATGTGTAGGCCACATACTCTACCATGGATTTCATCCATGAGCCTTTGAGCTTGGTCCTTGTCTAGATATCTGAGGAGACCTAGTCCTGCATCTCGTATGTAGAGTGCATCTCCGCTCAGGTAGAATTTTATAGCCATTCGATGGATCCACTTTTTCTCAGTAGGATTCGCCTCAGCGGGTGTAGATCCATCTTGTAGATACTCCTTGATGAACTGATACCAAGGGTGTTGGATGGGAGGTAACTCTTCTAATATTTCTCCAATGTAAGTCCCATAGGCTAGAGCCTTTTGCAGGGAAAATATGATTCTTGGCATGTTTTCCTTGTCATGTATGTTGATCAAGGAGGCAAAAGTTGCTAGCGCATCTGTAAAGTCATTCCTATTCTAAGGAATGTGGAGGAAGGTTATTTCTTCAAACTCCAAAGTCATCTGGATAACCTGCCGATGGTAAGGTAACAAATGTAGTTCTTTGGTGTGATAGATCCCAGTGGTTTGTTTGATTACCAGTTCGGAATCTCCAAAGACAGTTAACCGTCTGATACCCATTGATTGGGCAAGTTTCAACCCCATGATATAGCCTTCATACTCAGCTGTGTTGTTGGTGCTGACAAACTGTAATTTAACGACGACGGGATACTGCTCCCCCGTAATGGCTACTAAAACTGCTTCAGCCCCAGAACCTCCATCTTAACAGCTCCATCAAAATATATTTTCCATGATTGGTGAGTATCGTACTGATGGTGTTGTTGAACAGTCATTACCCCTTCATCGGAGAAGTATGTTTCCAAAGTTTTGAAATCCCCTGAAGGTGCGGCGGCTAGTTGATCCGCAATTCCTTGACCTTTGATAGACTTTTGCGTCACATAGACGATGTCGAATTGTTGTTGGATCAACTGCCATCTGGACAGCCTACAATTCAACATGGGTTTGCTAAACACGTACTTGAGAGGATCCACGCGGGATATGAGATGGGTTGTGTGACCATGGAGGTAATGTTGTAACCTCATGGAAGCTCATGCTAAAGCACAACAAGTCTTCTCAATCAGAGTGTACTTGTGTTCACTGTTGCTAAATCTTTTGCTAAGGTAGTAGATAGTTCGCTCTTGGCCTCTATCGTCTTTCTGTCCGAGCATGTAGCCCATGGCATTGTCATTAATAGACAGGTACATGAACAGTGGAACACCATCCTTGGGAGGTACCAAAATAGGAGCTTTAACTAGCTGCCCTTTGATTATAAGGAAGGCTTTCTGACACTCATCATTCCATTTCATGGAGGAGTTCTTCCTTAACATCTTGTAGATAGGCTCACAGGTTGCTGTGAGTTGGGTGATGAATCAGCTGATGAAGTTGATCCTTCCCAAAAATTCCTGTATTTCCTTCTCTGTCTGAGGAATGGGCATTTTCGTGATGGCCTAGATTTTGGTGGGATCCAGCTCAATCCCTTTGTAGTTGACTAGGAAACCTATCAACTTGCCTAATTTAACGCCAAAGGCACACTTGGCTGGATTCAACTTCAAGTTGTACTTACGCAACCTATTGAAGAGCTTTCTGAGATGGTTTATGTGGTCTACTTCCCTTCGGGACTTGAAAATGATGTCATCCACATAGATCTCTATCTCTTTGTGCATTAAATCATGAAAAAGAGCCATCATGGCCCATTGATAGGTAGCTCCGGCATTGATGAGGCCGAATGACAACCATCTATAGTAAAAGGTTCCCCAAGGCGTGATGAATGCAGTCTTCTCACGATCCTCTTCAGCAACCATAATTTGATGTTACCCCGCAAAACAATCAGCAAAGGAGTACATGTCGTATTGAGCAATATTGTCAATGAGAATGTGGATAAATGGCATGGGAAAGCTATCTTTAAGGCAAGCTTTATTCAGATCCCTGTAATCCACGCAAACTCGCACCTTTCCTCCTGGTTTAGGCACAGGGACTATGTTGGATAACCATTCAGGGTATGTTAACACCATGATGATGCCAGCTTGAAATTATTTCACAATTTCTTCTTTAACCTTTAAACTCCACTCAGGTTTTAATCGCCTGAGCATCAGCCTGACTGGCTTGAATCCTTCTTTGATGGGGAGGCGATGAATGACAATGTCAGTGGACAAACCCGCCATATCTTCATGAGACCATGCAAACACATCCTGGAATTGGGTTAATAGAGTAACCATGTCATTCCTTTGGTTTGGAGTAAGGTCCGTACCAATCTGGATTATCTTGGGGTTTTCAAAGGTTCCGAGGTTGAAAGAAGAGGTTTGATCAAGGTTTGGCTTGGGTTTTTCCTTGATCCATTCTTTGATCTCCTGAGGTATCTCATAGTTCTCTTGCACTTCCATCAAGTTTGAGTCCAACATTACATCAAAGTTACAGTCCTTGTGGAGAATAGGCACCTCATTAGCAAGTTTAGGCACCTCATTAGCAAGTTTAGGCACATCTGAATTCAGAGTCCTGAAACAAAAATGCTTTCACTTAATATATGAAACTGTTCAATCATACAAAGTGTTAGCCTGTAATGACAAAAAAACTGCTAATTCTGTACAGAAAAAGTAAGTAGTTATTGCTATCTACAGGGTAGAGGGAGTTTCTGCCCTTTTTACCCTTGTCGGCTAATGCATGGAATGTTGCTCCAATTGCCAAGGGTGAAGTCCGGTTGGATAGCAGTAATGAAGGGGCTGTTATCGTCCTCCTTCTCCCAAATGATGACCATGATATCTGCACAATCATCGTCTGGGATGTCTCTATTCATGCCCTCAGTATGGACAATGATGCGCAAGTTTGACAACCGCTTTGCAATGTCTTGTTTACGTCTTTATTCCATTTCTTCCACTTCGGGATCTGGAATCAGGACCTCTTTCCCTTTAACCAGTATCGTTTTAGGAAATAACATAGCCATTACATAGGCAGGCACCTTTACCGGAGACCGTACAAGCTCAAGATCTGTAGGTTGAGATAATCGCTGTGTGGCTGAAGATGAAGGAACTTGTTTATGTTTGTGAGGATTCCTTTAACTGGAGCTGGCAGAATAGCATAGTCCGGTTGTCCTGGTTTGACTGGGAATTTGAATTGGGCGCTTAATGCCCTGATGATCTTTTCCCAACCCTTGTCCAAGTTGATAACCCAATGAAATCATCTCTTGAGTTACCGACATTACCTTGGTAGAAATCTTAGGTATCAGATGTAGCGCCCCAATAGGATGATAGTGAGTGTTGCTCACCTCTAGGGCATGGAAACTGACAGGTTCAACTTCTGAATTGAAGCTGATGAGTGGTATGTCACCTTGTTCAGGACATTCCGGCTCAACATTAACAGTGACTAGGCTATTGTTAATGATGTATTTGAGTTGCTGGTGAAGAGTGGAAGGAACGGCTCCAGCCATATGAATCCACGGTCTTCCCAAGAGAAGGTTGTATCCTGTGGCTATTTTGAGCATGTGAAAGGATACGCAGAAGGTATGTGGACCAATATCCACATGCAGTTCAATCTCTCCGACAGCAATACGTCGGGATCCATCAAAAGCTTGGATAACCGTATGGCTGCTTCTGATCCTATTGAGATTGACGTTCATATTCTCCAAAGTGGCATAAGGACATATATTTAAAGATGACCCTCCATCTATCAAACTCCTCCCACCATGTATCTAGAGGACAAAACTGCTATGTGCAACGGTTTGTAATGACCTGTCCCTTCAGGAGGTATGTCGTCATCAGTGAAAGATATCACATTGTTGTCAAAAATGTGATCAACCAGGTGTTGGAATTTTTCAATGTCCACTAATTTCGGCAAGTGGGCTTCTTCCAAAACCTTTAGCAAGACCTTCTTGTGATCTTCGAAAGAGAAAACCAAGTCCAGTATGGAAATTTATTGTGGAGCTTCTTTCAAGCTTAAAACCACCTTGGCTTCATCGTGGCCCATAGTACAGAGGAACTTTTCAATCTTCTCCATGGGAACTTTCCCATTTGATCTGATGGTAGGCTTCATCACTCGTTGGGGAAGATACAGTAGATTCTCCTTCAACACTGCAGCAGTTATGTGGGATGTGGATCTTTTAGCCTCTCCATAACTTCATGGCACTTTTTTTCAGGCTGACAACAGGATACTATGGTTTGTATGGCAAAATAATTGGCTTTGGTGAAGCCACTTTCAAAGGATTGTCAACACCTTTGAGTTGAATTGCTTGTATTGTGGGTGGTATGGCAGCCAAATCATCCTCAGCAGATATAACTACTACGACTTCCTTCCATTTTGTAGGAAATGTGTCACCACTCTCGAGTAACACAGTGTCATTATCTACCAACTGTAGGACATCGCTGTCAATTAAGTTCTAAATAAGATGGCGAAGTGCCCAACATTCTTCAGTTCTGTGTCCGCGAGAGTGGGAGTGATACTGACATACTCCATCAGAATTAAATTGTCTTGAACGGGGATTGATTGGAGGTAGTAGAGCTATGATTCTTCCTTCATTGATCAGCATCTGAAATATCTCCTCCATCGGTTGGCCCAGATAGGTAAATTCTCTCTTGTTGGCAAAATCCCAACGAGCTTTGGCACTTGCTCTTTTTGAAACTTTATCCTCCATAGTTTCACTTTCTGGAGTCAATGGTGGAGTATTCGTAACAAGAGGAAGGAAACTAGCATGCTCCTGGCTGACTAATTGGTGTGTGACTTGGTGCTGATGGATCACCAATTCTGCTAATTGGTTAACTTGCTCACACAGAGCCTTCATTTTCTGTTCCATCATAAACTGGAACTATGCATAATCCCATTTATCAGCACCATACTTGCTGGTTTGGGAGGATTTACCACCGTAATTGGAACTTTGTCCACTACTCCAGTTAATCGTATTAACCTCTTCTTCTTTGTGTTGAGGAAGAGGGTTATCTTGCACATGAGGTTGATCGAGTTTAGTCACCACGATCTCCCCATTATCAATCAAATCCTAGATCTTGTGTTTTAAGGCCCAGCAATCCTGAGTATCATGTCCTGAAGCTCCAGCATGATATAAGAACACTTCATGTTAGCATTGAAACCATTCCCATTCGGGTTAGCTGGTGGAAGAAGATGGGTAATTTTCTTCTGAGTTGTCAGAAGATTGAGAATATTCTTGAGCGAATCCCCTAAGGGTGTGAACACTCGAGTGCGTCGGACTTCTCCACTCTTTGGCAATGGAGGGTTTGAAGATTGTGCTTGAAAAGGGGAGTAGTTTCTCCTTTGGATTAGCATGTTCTGACTGCCTTTCTGTCCTTGTAGTATCAAGGAAACATCCTCTTCTTTCTTCTTATGGACCCTCATGGGGTTGTTTTCATAACTTCCAGACTGGATGTGCTCAACAATAGCTTTCAGAGCGGCTAGGTCTTGAATCTTTCCTGACTTCAATCCCATCTCAGCCATCTCCCCATGTTTAATCATTTCAGAAAATGGCTTGCCAATGCCAGCTAAGACTCTCTCATAGAAGGGAGCTTCTTGTATGTCTATGAAGGTCATCACCATTTCTGACTCAGTTATAGAGGGAATAACTTGAGCAGCAAGGCGCCTCCACCTTTGAGCATACTCACGGAAAGACTCATTGGCTTATTTCTTGACCTTGGTAATTTAGTACCGGTCAGGAGCCATCTGGGACTGGAACCTGTACTGACTAAGGAAGGCATGGGCCAACTCTTCCCAACTATTCAGCTTAGAATTGTCTAATCTGGTATACCATGATCGGGCTTCTCCAATCAGACTTTTCTGGAACAGCTACATTCTGAGCTTTTCATCCTCGGCATAGGATCCGAGTTCTCCAATAAATACCTTCAAATGTGTGTAAGGATCTCCCAACCCATCATATTTTTCAAAGTCTGGAGTTTTGAACTTCTCTGGATAATGAACACCAGGGACTATACAAAGGTCAGCATATGAAACACTCTCATGTGCTCCAATCCTTTTAATAGACTGAATGGTCTCTTCCATTTGAAGGACTTTTTTTCTGATATCACCGGTTTCTAGATCTTCCTTGAGATGAGTGATTTCAGGGGTTTTGTTGGTTTTGTCCAACTAAGACTCAGGTACCGGAGTTTCCCTATCCGGACACTAGGTTCTTCCATGTGCAGAGGATTCTGTATGTATGGATATTCGTGGACCTTGAGTAGACTGATGTAGTTCTTTAAGCAGAACAACTAAATCTGTAATTTGTTTACTTAATCATTCAAATTCCACATGAGAGACAGGAGTAGGATTAGACTGGTCAAATGAAGACATAATTGGCTGTAGGTTTGTTGCCTTTTTGGACTTTGAACGGGTAGCAGGCCCAATTGTTTCCCTACAAAAAACTTATGTAATTTAGTCTTAGGGAATGTATAACTGTTGCATGCTATATGATGTGTCCGTTTTAGGATTATTATCCTGCAAAATGGATGTTAGCTGTTTGTAAGATAGCATGTTATGTTTGGATATAAAAGGGAATACATGTACACATATTCCTTTATATTCTCCATTACAATGAGATTGACATGGAATGAAATTATAAGTAATTGAATTTACAAGTAATTGAAATGGGAAAGTATGAAGAGATTTCCCTTCGCATTTGGTTTATCAGAGGCTGACCTATCTTAGGTTACTCTCGCGGCTTTTTGGCATGAAGGTCCCCAGATCATCGCTATTTACTCGACGGGAAGTTAATCCGGTCTTTCAACTGGAGCGAATCTAGGTGGTGCCTTTCCTGAGCCTCGTTGGAATTACTCTTCTTACGAGTCCAGTAATCAAATACCGATAGAAAATGATGACATATGCGAAACACTTTAATATCACAAGTAAATACAGTGCGAAGCACTAAGTGCAGTAAGTAAATGCATTCGTACACATTTTTAAATGTAAATGCAACATCCACACACAAGCAGATAACAGTTTGAAAAGTTTGTAGCAGCGACTTAAGCCCTCTTACTGGATGTCCCCAACAGAGTCACCACATGTCGACGTCGGGATTTTTACTGTCCCTTTTCTGTTCTTGTCTTTTGGTGTTCTCATGTTAGGTGAGATTTGTTTGAAAAAATAAGTTGTGAAAAGGTCTGACATGTATATGTCGACGATTGGACTGTAAGAGTCGCCAGTTGGTATTTTTAAATGGTTACACCAACTCAACTGAAAAAATATTTGCACATTGACCTAGTGATGTGACACTGCTTAACAGTCTGTGAAATCGAGATTCGTTAGGGTCCGGGGCCTAAATTATGCGGAGGGAAGGTGTTAGGCACCCCCCGACATCCGTGTTACCACGGTGACCACCACTTTTCAATTAAACTATTATATGAATGTGTGTGTGTGCGTGTGAGTCAATGTGCGATTATTTGGAAGTAGTGCTATGCCTCATTTGCACCTATATACAAAGGGTTTGAATTTTGTATAAAAGTTCAGTTTTAACAAGATATAGTAGTGATGTTTTGTAAAAGAGGTTTTTCAAACCCTTATGCTCAATAGTAATTGAGGTCTTTGATACTTCCATTTTATTATATGTTCGGCTTGATTGCTTTTATTTTCGAGATGCGAGGCATCTTCGAGAAAATAATATACATAGCAGTGTCGACCTCCTTGTAGGCATGAGAGCCATCTAAGGAAATTCAAACACCGTGAATAATTTATAAGATGGATATAGCCGAAAATGTCCATCACGGGAACCAAATCTAGATTCAGGAGACTGAATCTGTGATCACATGATTCCTAAGCTCACATGATGTTGCAGTTTGAATGAAAGCTGAAAGCAGTTATATATATAAAAGCTGTAAATATATATATATGAACAATCAACCACTACGAAGCAACTCTATGGGGATTGGAAATGTAAATATATAAAAGCTGTAAATATATATATAGAAACAATCAACCGCCACGAAGTAAACTCCAGGCGGGACGAAATGTAAATAAAGCGGTAAATGGCCACGAAGTAAACTCCAAGCTGATGAAATGTAAATATATATATATATATATATATATATATATATATATATATAGCTAACAACACAATAATATTATATCCAGTGCTCAATCAAACACAGGTTTGATGATAATAATATATATAAGTATTTATATATATATAAAAGCAATAAACGCATTTGGGATATAAATCTAGGCTCATCGAATGAGTTCGACAACAGTTTATATATATATATATATATATATATATATATATATATATATATATATATATATATATAAGTATATATATATGATATTTGTACTAACATCATCGAGTTATGCCTCGATTGAGCCTGACTCACGTCCAAGGCGTTTATTGCTTATATATATAAGTATATATATATATATATACAAAAGAAATAAAACACCACGGACCGAAGTCCGGGCATACGCATACAACACGACAGTCAACGTGAATAATTGTGTGTGTAAAAAGTGGAGAAAGGCTTTAAGAAATGTAAGAAGTCTTATAGTGGGCTGCCAAGAAGACTTCAAATGGCTTTAATTGAATGAATACTCGGTTTCCACCGATAAAATACCGCAAAGTATAAGCTCACAAGTGTTTAAAATGAGAAAGCACTCAGTTTATAGTGTGTACTGAGCAAAATGGACAGGGCTTCCTCGCCTTTTTTCTATGCAAAATGGCCACCCCAAGCCCCCTATTTATAGAGGGGGAGCCACAGGTGTGTACTGCGGAAGCCGTGATATGCTTCTGCGATCGCCTGGGTGCCCCAAGCTCATGGATCCCGGCCGTCTCAAAATGACGTGCACGCATGCAACATGATGTCTGTTCGAACTTTCAGAACTTGAATCAGGGCATCCGATTGAGGTGTATAAGACCTTTTTTGGAATGATATTGTCGAGAGCTACACAATGACATGGGATAAGAGGTTGTACGAAGTCGGGAAGATAGGGCCATGCCTAGATCTCCAAGTCTTCAAATTTGATCTGGTGTGCTGTCTTGTGTAGTAGTCACTCGGGATTGGAGCTATGGTTCTTGTAGGACACTTCTGTGTGTAGTGTATGCTGAAATGTTGTTGAGACGGCGCAATGTGGGATCGAGGTGGCAAAATGATGATTTTGCCCCTCACCGGGGTTATCTTCGGTTTGGGCTGATGTAGCAGTCGTTGCTCAGGGTTATCTCTGAGATTGGGTCACAGATCAAGGTCCTCGTGGTTGTCTCGAGGTTTGTCTAGCCTCCTGTGGTTGTCTCTGAGGTTGGGCCGAGTGTCTCGGGGTTATCTCCAAGGTTGAAGCTGACTGCAAGGGGTTGAAATGAGCTTTTTCGGGGTTATCTCCGGAACTGTAACTGCACTCCTCGGGGTTGTCTCCGAGGTTGGAACTGAAACTCCCTGGGTTGTCTCCGGGACTGAGTATCTCGGGGTTGTCTCCAAGATGAAAAACTGAGGATTCCAGGATTATCTCCGGAACTGAAACTGCATTCCTCGGGATTGTCTTCGAGGTTGAAACTGAAAATCTCGGGGTTGTCTCCGGGACTGGAACTGGTTATCTCAGGGTTGTCTCCGATATGGTAAGACTGATAATTCTGGGGTTATCTCCGAAATTGGAGCTGCTTTGTCCTCCAAGGTTATCTCTGAAAGACGATTCTGCCCTCCTGCAATGTTAGTAACAGGAATGCAAAATTTTGAGTGTCTACAAGTGTTCTTTGGGTTTGATGAAGTTGAAGAATAGTTTTGACCAAGGAAAAAAAAAGAAACCAGATTAAGAAGATAATCATATTTTATTTTATATTTTTTCAAAGATTTATTATTATTCTCTTGAATGTAACTAATGTTTTGATTATTTATTTATTTATTTATTCAGGCTTTTAATTTTTTTTTTAACACATAATTAGTATTGTTTTGATTTTTGTATGTAATTTCTACCACTATGTAGATAAAAATTTGACGGTCGTCCAATATATTTGACATAATGATTCAACTAAAATTTTTTAAATAATTTATGGGTTGATTATATATTTTTAAATTTCAATTATCAAATATTTAAACGTGGACAACCACAATATTTTCCTTTTTAGCCAAATTAAAATGTTAAAAGTTTATGTTTTATAAATAAAGAGCACGGAAACTGAAACACTTCATATTACTGCCTGAGTTATCCCCTAAAATAATATTATTTTAGAAAATTACAAAACAACTTTTCTTACACAAGTGAGAAAGTGTACTTTTTATTTAAACACTAACACAAAACAATGTCATTTTTGTGTTAGAGTTCACCTAATTATATGTTTTTTCACTCCACTTTTCCTCTTATAAATAAATAAGGTTCTACTTCATATGCTTAAAAGTTAAATAAGTGAGTAAAAAAATCCAAGCTCATATAGTATATATTCGCATTGGAGTCTAGTGTCTACAGGTAAAGTTTCAACAATTGATATTTATCTGTCACCTACAAGATTCGTTGTGGTATATAATTCTTAGAGCCTTCTACGTGTTAGAGAATAGTTAGAGAATAACAATGTAGAAAAAACAATACTAAACAGAAAATTGAAAGAAAATAATCACACAAAATACAAAATTTATGTGATTCATCCGAAATGTTTGGGCTAATTTATGGTCGGCGACTGATAGTTTCATTATCTCTTAGAAAATTCGTATATTATACAATTGCAGAATTCCCTCCTTATATAACACAATATAAATAACTATAATTAACCCGAAAGTACAAATCTGATCAAGACTTATCGTCCCAAGTTCTTACCCTTCAGAAACATACACAATTATCTTTTATGTACCTTTAGAATTACTTGTGTATTAAAGTTCAAATAAAACTTCACCAATAACAGTAATTAAGTACTTGAGCAATTGTCTTTGACCTTTAAACGTGATTGAAGAAACCCCTTCTAGTGGTAAGATAATGCAATCATTTCTTTGTTACATGCATGTTTAATTATAGAATACTTTAGGACTGTTTTAGAATACTAAATCTAATAATAGGTCTAAAATGATTACAAAAATAATCCACTAGTGGTAAGATATCTCCATTTATTGTGTTTAGTCACATGTTCATGTCTACATCTTAAAACTGATTCATAGCAATTAGGTAAATGGTCTCTTCTCCCAGGTTCCCTCGTACGTTCGTAGGAGAAAAATATAATAATAGATTGTTCAAATTATTAATTTTTAAAATATAGAACGAATAAATTATAGACAATTAACAAATATTGAATTATAATATGAAGACATCACTATGCAAATGTAGTACATTGATGAATTTCTTTGATTGAATTAAAATACTAAAATTGAACATGTCTATTGATGATTTAAGACGGGAATACTTTGTTCATGCCTGAAGAAATTCATAGGATCAACTACAGATTTCACTTGAATCAATTTGTCGAAATTATTCTTGAAATACTTTTTACCCCATGTGCTTGCTTCTGCATAACTTATGGGACCATGTTGTTTGTTCACTCCCAAATCAAGATCATTATAATTCACATACGCAGTCCTTGGAGCCGTATAAGGAGTCAAGTACCTATACAAACCTCTAATCCACTCCAAGGCCCTTGCTGTATCTCCATCCATAAGTACCCTCATGTACATCTTGTACAATGTTCCAGCTCGATGTGGGAATGGAATGGCTGATTCGGAAATTTCATCCATCCTCCCCCCATAAGATGTTAAAATTACATTGGACGTTTGTGGCTCAGTTTTGAGAAGCATTTCCCATATTCCATTTAATCCTTCTTTAGAAATCGGTTGTTTTACAAAGTCGGATTTTGCCTTAAATGGAATCCGAAATGAAGTTCTACTCAATAGAACATCAAGAGATTGATCTGGTGAGAAAAGGGAGAAAAGAAGCACCGCTTGAATATAACTAACTTCTGCACAATTTTCTCTTATCAACCCTAACTCGGGGAAACTTTGTTCCATCAATGGAAGTAGGCTATCTATTCTACCAAGAAACGACGCTACAAATCTTACTTGTACCGCTTTATCATCTTCCTGAGCCACTCGATTTGCTTAGTCTTTGCTTTTAACACCTTGTGTTGGCGAGCCTTGCCTTATGCTATTTGCAACAATTCTGATCTCGAGATCTTTAGGAAGCTTTGGAGCAACAAATTGCCACTTATGAACGAGTTCAGTTGCATTTTGCTCTAAAGTCTTGTCAACTTCAAAAACAGTCATTATTTCTGGGACACGAACTAAATTTAACTTCCAAGAAAGAATTACTCCAAAGCTAGAAGCAACACCTCCTCTAATAGCCCAAAAGAAATCTTCACCCATTGATTTTCTATTGAGAATTCTTCCATTTACGTCGATTATTCGTGCATCAATGACATTATCAGCAGCAAGACCATACTTTCGTCTCAATATACCATACCCTCCACCACCAATTAGGCCCGTAACACCCACAGTTGACCAAACGCCACCAGGAAACCCTAGTGTATTACTCTTATTAGCAATTGCATAGTAAAGTTCACCGAGTGTCGCACCGGATTGAACCCATGCAGTTGCAGCAACATGATCAACATCAATCGATCGCAGGTTAATCATATCAAGCAAGACAAATGGAACTTGTGACACATAAGAAAGACCCTCAAAATCATGACCACCGCCTCGAATCCTCATTTGAATATTGTTTTTCTTAGCACAAAAAATGACCGTTTGGATTTGCCATTCTTCCATGGGTGTGACAATAACCAAGGGTTTAGGGGTTTCGGGTGTTGCAAATCGAAGATTGTTTAATGTAAATTCCAAAATAGAAGTGTAGGAAGAGTTGCTTGGGTTGTAAATAACTTTTGATATTGATGTTGAATTCGAAAAATTCGAAGAAAATCTGTTTAGGCATTGAAGAAAACCTTGATGAGTAGTATTAGGGGAATCTGCCAATGAAAAAAATGGCAAGAGACTGAGAGAAACAAATGAAAGGAGCAAAACAATGGGAATCTTCATTTTTGTTGATTGTTGTGTTCGGTTGTAGAGAAAATGGTACAATGTGCTTGCTATTTATAGTACTTGTTTAAGGAATAAGAAGTGAAGGAGAAAGAAGGTGACAACTAGTGCGGGTAGGGTTTGCATGGAAAGAATTTAATTTGCTAACAACTTAATTATGTCAACTCCCAAAGAAAAATAAAATATTGAAAGTCTACTTTTAGGAGAATAAAATATTGAAGTCAAAATATTCAATAAATTCGATTAGACTTATTTAACATGGTATTATTAGTTTTCGAGGTGGGGTATTTCTTTTATTGGGACAGCTAGAAAATAGTATAATAGATGAACTATAATATTGAGATGGATAGAGTATATATTACTCTTTGTTATTGATGATCAGATGGTACATTGATATTTTTTATTTTTATTATTATAGAGGTTTATAGTTTGATTTTTGTTTACAGAAACTAATAAATATAAGTCTAGAAGACAATAAGAAGTCAATTTAAAATATTTTAAAATTGTCTTTTAGAAGGCAACAACAAATTAACTTAAAATATTTTTAAATTTAAAATTGCCACGAGTTATTTTAATTTTAGTCAATATATAATAATTATTATAAATTATCTAAAATATATTATTTATTATTTCAAAATTTATAGTTAATTATTTTAATTTAACTTTTAAAAATTAATAATAATTTTATAGTCTGAAATGAATAATAATTTTATAGTCTGAAATGGAGATAGTATTTATTAGCTAGACAAATGGACCTATTAATATACCCTAATGCGTAACTTGAAAGTTGAAACATCAGAGAGAGATTCCATCTCAAAGTAAAAATATTATTGATCAATAAATTAAGGGAATTAGACCGATTGATATTTTTTCAAATAAAAATGATAGTTTTATAAAAAAAATTATCACATATAAAATAGATCTTTTAAAATTAAAAAATTTTATGAGTAAAATATATTGAGACCCCTGTAGATAATTATAATAACACTCATCATCTCTCTAGTTTTTCAAATAACAGTATGTAACATTCACTACCCCTAATATGATTGACCAACTAATATTCAAATATATTTTTAATAACTGCAAGAAAAAGGCTTAATTCTGACGGATTATTCCGTTGAAAATGACTGTTCCGTCAAATTTATTCTATTTTCAAAAAAATATTCCGTCGGATATACAAGCATCGGGATTAATTCCGTCAAAAATTCAGTCGAAAATATTTAAAATCGACAAAATAATGTCGACTAAAATTCAGTCAGAAATATACTTATTTCGACGAATTTTTTTCGTTGTCATTATTACGTCGATGCAAAGAGAAGATACGTCCGATGAAATTTCCCTCGGAAATAATCTTTGTTCCATCAGAAATAGCATTTTTTTTATAAAAAAAAATATAAGGTCGACGGAATTTTTGTCGGAAATATCTTATTTAATTCGTCGAGATTAACTGGAATCTTTTTTATTAAAATTTTAAAAATTGCATTTTTCAGGTTTTTAAACCCTATTTTTGTACATGTAACCTGCTTTATTCTAACAACACATACAGTAACATATTTCACATCCAACATAACTATAAAAACCTATTTTATCTCATCTTATCAAACGAAAAATAAGTAATTAATATGAAGTAACTGATCAACAATAACAATTATACATACACCAATATTGTTCCATAAATTATACAATATGATTTACAAAATTCATACAGACTCACTAAACTAAACTGCAAATGATATACACTATAATGAATAAATCTGTACAAATGATCTACAATTTAATGAATAAATCTATACAAATGAACTATAAACTAGTAGGAGGATCATCGGGCGAGGGTGGACGACGGTGCTGCTCTGATGTATGAAAATTAGAATCGTCGTCCCCCCATTCACCATCGCCATCGCCACCATTCTCTGCATCGCCACCCTGTTGATAAGATTAAAAATATAAATCATTAGTCCGATCTATATATATGCAAAAATTAAAAAGACAACTAAATGAAAACAAAATAACATGCAGAATACATGAGTAGGCTGCAAGGACTGACTGAAAGCCTGCAATAGTAGGGTAACTACCATCCGGAGCACCTCGCCGCTTATCGCGTTGAACTGCTCCTGCAATAATCTCATACTCTCAACGGTGGCCCCTGAAGCAATATCCTAAGCTAGCTGGTGAAGGCAAGCATAGTTAGGCAACTGCTGTCGAAGAAAAACTTGATCCGTTTGAAACCTATCTGACACCGCCGCTATAACTCTCTGGAATAGTGCATCGTCCAAGCCAACGCCCGTATGAGATGGTCCAACAGGTGCTCTCGGACGCTGGCCCTGGATAGAGCCTGCGAAAGTAAATAGAACATTACGTAGTATATATTAATTTATATTATTGTTATAAATTAAGATATAACGAGAAATATAAGAAATATATATTATTACCTCCAGGTAGGGTATACGCTGGTATCCTCGACATGCCCAACACGTGATACCTGTCAGTACTACTTTAGGTTTTGAATTGTTAGGGCGAAGCCACAATTCCGACCTGATGTTCAGTGCCTCCAAATCTTTTCGTGCATTGTCAGTATCTTTTATTTTAACAATCGCATCTAACACGGTGTAAAACAAGTTTCTAGAAAACATTCTTTTCTATATGCATGACATCTATACAATGACGGACTGAAAGTGTGACCCTATGACACCCTCAAATTCAAGTACTTAAATCCCACAGATTTGTTGCTCACGATCCATTATAATCACATCTAAACTACACATAATACAGGATAACAAACTTCATAAACAATAATCCTTATAAATGTTACATATCAAAACGAAATCTCAGGTCATCTAACCTTAATTATTACATCATAACAGCGGAATAATAAAAACTTAAAAAACATAAATAAGTTCATTACATAAGCTTCTCAAATAAAAGATAGACTAAACATCGTTTACTTATGCATCTTGCCCTTTTCTTTGCTTGTAGACGACTCATCAGGTTTTTCGACCTTAGCTGAAATATTTTATGCAAGAGTGAGCAGAACAACTTTCCCACAAGTAGAACAATATATGTTGGTCGTTTTCACGAATAATATATGCGTCCAAGTATACACGGTCAACAAGTAATAAAATAAAAGTAGAGTATCGATCCCAAAGAGAATTATTTAACAAAAATTACCAATCACTAACCCATAACCAACTTAATTTTATTTAAACGATTGATTTAGTATTTTGAATTAAATTAAGTAATTAAACTAATTCTAACTACCACCAGAATGGAACTAGATAATGAAGACTTGAGACTACAATTTTATCTATTGTTTTAATTAAATCAATACACTTCTCGTTAAGCTAAATTAATTATACGGAATTGTTAATCAAGAACACGAAGGTAAAATATGATCATCTCTCAATGCACCATACCCATATAAACTTAAATCCACAGATGATAGAATTAAGAAGAACAGCCTAATTAACTAATTCACTATATCTCTATGTGAATTACAATTAAAGAGGGTTTAAACACAAGTTCTCAATAGATTACATGCAGCACATAAATATATCTCTATCCTTGGCACGAATCATGAATTCCATCACCATGTAGAAGCCACAAACGCATGCTATTATGATCATATCTAAACCCATAATCCGTTTCTCAATTTCATATGGATTATCACGGTAATTGTTAGCTAGAAAATTAAAAAATTAATCACAAATCATAATATACAACCTAATAATAATTAATTAAACTAAAAACGAAGAATATTAAAATAAACTACTTAATAAGATCCATTGTAATATCAAAATAGATTTTAATTCAACATTGAATCAAAAGCTATAATTCATAATCGAATAAGCATTAAAAGATACAAAGAGAGAAGAAGAGAATTTAGGGTTTGAGGTAAGCAAATCTGAATTCTCTTACTCCAAATCTGAATCTCCAATGATCTTCAAGAGCTTGAATCTCCAAAATCTAATATATCTAGGATTTTTCTAATCTACTCTAATATAATCTAACATAGAAATTAAAGAAGGAATATACAAGATGGATCTATCCCCAAAAAGGGATTTATTATGGAATGGTCCCAAATACAATCTGAAATATGTCTAAATATAAGCTAAAGTTCATATGGTCGGACCCTTGCCCAAGCTTCAATCCAATTTGCTAGTTAAAAGGAGAAGTCAAAATTTTGGTCAGACCCAAACCGACATGGTCGCACTGTCCACAAGGTCAAATTAGGCGCGACAGTGCTAGAGAGCATTTTGGCAGAGATCATGGTATGGTAAAGTCTTTTTGAGAAGGCCATTTTAGGCCAATGCTTATTCACCAAATGTTGGTTTTCTGCTTTTGTTGTTTCATGCCGCTTATCTTAACTTCAACATTTGATCACTTTAAGCTCCTATTTCCACCATTTATCCTTAAAGGCCAACAAAAGAGCTCTCAAGCATGCAATCTACAAAATAAACCAAAAATTCATGAAAAGCTACTTATAAACACGGGATTAAGCAACATATGAAGTTAGTTGATACCGGATAAGTAGGTATAAAACCTATTTATCAATATACAAAAATAATAAACTTTAAGTTAAGAACTACAAGTTTAATGGAATAATCGACTTTTAAATAAATCTCAAATATCAAGATTAAAGGCATATGTTGAGGGTCACAAGATCACGAATTATGTTCTAGGTTATCAAATATTTATATTGTAACCTTTAACAGTTTACAGACTATGGACCATCCATCTCGTACTTCAGGTGATCAACCCTTTGTATTATGTATTGTGCACAAACATATCATCGCTATTGCGTAGCTCGAAAATATAGTTTTCGATAACATATACCCCTAATATAGGGATGTTCATTTCATCTTTAACACTTGGATCTTCACCAAAGGAAGTTTGTTTTGGAATAGCTTCAAAGGAATTTTAGATCTTTAGAACATTCATCAACTAGAGACTAATTGAATCAAAAGGGTTCAATAGCCATTCAAGAGTTTGATAACAATATAATCTCACATAATGGTACATAAACAATGATAGAATAATAATGATTCATAATCGAATAAATATCATTATCAAATCTTTCGGAAGAATTAGAAAGCTCATTCAAGAACATAAGCATTCAATCAAATTAAGAAACCACATTTAATAATAAAGTAGCAAAGGTTAGGAAACTTATCTCGCACGTTCGTTACAAACTTACAATTCACGTTCTTCAAATATCCTACATAGATCATTAAGATCACAATACCAATTAGTCAAATTAAAACTAACCTTATTGGTTTAGTTCCTACTTTAGTTAACTTTATTATCTTAGTTCAAGATCTGAATATCCTAGTTATTCATATATCATGAATCTAAAACCTCTAATAGGATATAATACAAGACATGGCGTTTAAACGACATCTCCACTTCTCACGAATACCGAAATAAAGACTTTAATAAATTCTTAGTTCATAACTTATAGTATCATCTTTGTGATTACAATCTGATATTTTGTCTTATTACATGTTTTAGTCTTCACTACAATCATTAGAATAAAATAAGTTAACTTCCTCCAGGTGCGCACACTTAACGATTCATTCTTTGGTTGCGTTTCGACATCTTGGCCTGGATAGCATTCCACTTTTTATACTGGACACTAGCGGTACCAGCGCCAAGATTAACAAATTCTATTGTAACGCACATGGTCAAGATCTGACTTGGTTTATGCAATTCCTGAAGAACACACCGCCTTCATCCAAATTACACATTTTCTTTATTCTAGAACCAAATTAACCAATTTTAGAAGCTATAAACTCAGTAAACACAACATAACACATATATAGACTGATTTCAACAATTCAAAAACTTCCATCAACCAAATTAAAGATTTAAATTTCATGTTCATGCTAGTTTTTCATATTTTGACATACTTAACGAAATTATCCACCACGAATTCAATTTACAACCATATTGATTTATTCAAGTTACATTTTTTTTGTATTTCAGAGTATTACAACAATCAACCATCAATTTAAGACTTAAAGCATGTAATCACAACCAATTTTTACCTCTAAACAGACCATAACAAGAACAATAAAACCAAATATATAATTCTTCCTCTTTTACACATAAACACGAATTTGACTACTTCAATATCAGTTATAGATGATACTAAACAGATTAATTACACCCATAAACCCATATTTCATTTTCTCATCTAATCAATCCACCAAAATAATTTCTACAGTGAAGAACTTTAAGAAAATATAGATTAAGAAATTTAGGATTCTTTTCCTTACCTTTTGAATCTTCTTTTGCTTAGCTAGATAATGAAGAATGTTAATTACTCCTTCCTTCTCCTCCTTGATTTTCCAAACTCTTCTCCAAATTTCACAGAGAACTCAAACCACTCTCTCACTCTCTTTCTAAGACTTATGAAAAATGAGAGTAAAGAATAACTGAAGAATGGGTTTATGTAAACTTAAGTTGGATTATTAGTTACTAACAAACAAGGGGTCTCAGCAGTTAAAAAAATAAAGAGTCTTAGCCTTGTTTGGCTAAACTCAATTAAGCTCCCTTTTTATTTATTTTAATATTTCTCTATTATATGATACATATGTCACACTTAATTTTATTACTAAATTATTTAGCCACATTCTTCCTAAAATACTGATAATTACATTCCCAAATTATTTACCCATTAAGCCAATTGTGATATTTTAAATTAGATTAAATTAAGTTTATTAAGAAATTTAATTAAACCTTATCAATTTAATTAAAAATTTTATTTAGCCATTTACTAGCCCTCTAATTTAATTATTTAATTAAATTAAAATATTCTCATCACATTAGCGTAATAAAATACGCACCAAATATAAAATCATCTCACATATATTCAATCAACATAATCGCACTTAAATAAATTATTTCATAAATAATTTCCATAAAAATATTTATTTTATTTAATAAATATTTAGAATTCTTTACTAAATTTACATTAGATTACATTTTAATTTAATTATAATTTTTATTTAGCCATTTACTAGCCCTCTAATTTAATTATTTAATTAAATTAAAATATTTCCATCACATTAGCGTAATAAAATGTGCACCAAATATAAAATCATCTCACATATATTTAATCAACATAATCACACTTAAATAAATTATTCCGTAGATATTTTTCATAAAAATATTTATTTTATTTAATAAATATTCTGAATTCTTTACTAAATTTACATTCGTTACATTCTTTCCTCCTTATAAAGATTTTGTTCCCAAAATCATGACACAATTAATACATTCGTTACAGACCCATTATGACAACTCAAACCATATGGACAAGTGTGTCCAATTATGAGTCTTCCCATACTCGAATGCTTTCATTTTATTGTGCTCCTTCCATGGCAGTGGAAATGTTAGGTCGTTTAGCCACCCTAAGACCTTGCTGCCTGACATTCGACCAACAACACCCTTCTTCTCTGTCTTTTTGTTGAACTGTACAGACATCTTCCTGTAACTATGATCAACAGGCAAAAATCTATGATCTGTTCCAAAGAAACTACATTTCTGCTCATGCTACAACTGAGTGTCTTCCACATCCCCCATACACACTGGACATGATAGCTTCCCATGAATCGACTAACCACTAATTATCCCAAGAGCCAGAAAGTCAGTGATAGTCCACATCAAGGATGTCTTCATCAAAAAAAATTCGCCAATCGATTTAGTTCATCGACTAACGGCCTTAGGTAGACTTTTGTGTCTTTTGTAAGACTCTTATCCCCTGGTATGAGTAAAGTAAATAACAAATACGGATCCCTCATGCACATTGATAGTGAAAGATTATAAGCTACCATTATGACTGGCCAAACAGAGTAAGGCTAGCTAAAATTATTAAATAGGCAAAATCCATCTGTTGCCATGCCGAGCCTTACGCTTTTGACTTCCTCCGCAAACTATGAAAAATTTTCATCAAACTGTTTCCATTCATCTCCATCGGTAGGGTGAGTCAGCTGACCAGACACGACGTCCCTTGTTCTAAATAAAGTTATATGTTAAGTCGTGTGGGATGACATGAATAGCCGTTGAAGCCTCGGCGCAAGAGGAAAGTAATGTGAGATCTTATTGTGCACATGTTTCTCTTTCCCCCCACGTTTTGTCACCTTGTACCGGGGAAAGCTGCATATATTACACTGTCCCTTATCTCTGTCTGCCCCATAATATAACATGTAATCCTCTTCATAAGCATCGATCTTCTGATAACCCATATTCAACACCTTGATCATCTTCTTCACTTCGTAATAATTCGCGGGCAAAGTATGATCCTTGGGTAACAACTCGCTGATAAGAGAAAGTAAATCATTTAAACCTCTCTCATTTCAGACATGCTCATTATTAAAGTGTAAGAGCTTAGTCACTGCAGATAGCCTGTTATGCTTATCATTTTCAGGATACAATGGGACCCCCAATTCAGATAACATCTTGTAAAAGGTAGTCGCTATATCATTTGGGTCTAGTTGAACATTGTCTAACACATGCTCGTTCATGAATCTCTACTCTACAAGGGTAAGACTTTTATCCCGTTCCTGAATGCGTCTCCTCACTAATGCCAACACGTTGAGCACATTTCTTCTGTTTCAAGAAAATTTTCATAGCACCTCCCATGGTCTCTAAGTACACAAAATAGACTAAGATAACTTAATCTAAGTATATACTCAAAACATATGTAGAGATAACAGCCGAAAAATCCTAAAAAAAAAGTACCTTATGAATTGGCACAGGCCTAAGTGAGAGACATAACATCCAGTAACAGTCCCAAACTAGGGACTATTCGACATTCACTCATAATGAGTGAATTTTAAATGGGTTTCTAAGTTCCAAAATATAATACATATATCATTCCATTAACCTGCAAATATATCGACTGCCTTATTTTATCTGGCAAGGGATTGTTCTAATGTAGTTGGCATCAACATGATATTATGCAAATTATCACTCAGCTCATTATGAAGAAAACATTAGTTGTCTTGGCTTTCTTCACAATCCCGCCCCGCAAACGCATTTTAGGATATGTATAAGTTATACCCTCTCCACTTCATCTTCCCCCTTACAAGTATTATAGCTTTTATCATGTAACAACATAAAGCTCATAAATTATAGTACTAAACTATATATGAATGAACAAATTTGAGCAACTAATTAACCAGTCAATGCTAGAACTTGTGATTAGGATTCTTGGATGTTCCAGAGGTCTTGAGTGGGCAATAAATACCGCAGTGAGGGCAAAAAATAGATGGTAGAGAATACTCAAAGTCGTCGTGTCACATAAAGAGTTGACCCAAAACCATAAAGTGTGGTGACGGGGTAGAGTATTTTTTGCACCTTACTTTCTTCGCCCTCTTTGCGCTATTCATTGCCCACTTAAGACCACTTGAATTTCCAAGATTTTTAATCGCACGTTCTACAATTAACCTGTTAATTAGTTGCTCTTCTTTGCTCATTCATATATAGTTCATTGTAATTTATAGCTTTCTGTTTTAAAAGGATAAAATATGTAATAACCTTAAGTATGAAGATTAAGTGGAGAATGAGAACTTATAAATGTCCCAAATTGCAGTTGTAGGGACGAATTCTAAAGAAAGCCAAGATAGTTAATGCTTTCTTCACAATGAGTTGGTTGATAATTTTCATAATACCATGTTGATGCCAACTTATGTTGCTCCTGTACCTTCCAACTACTGTCAAATAACCCCTTGCTAGATCAACTAAGACGGTCAACATATTTGCAGGTTAATGGAAGGATATACGCTTATAAAATGTATATTCATAATAAATTATAACTACTGAGTTTATTGAGGATAATGTCAAACTAAGTGGTCTGTTGAGTGTATTAAAGATTGAAAATAGAGTATTCATGAGTTTATTGAATATTCTGGCAAACTAAGCAAATGTTACTTAGTTTATTTTACCAATGAAAAATTAAGTAATTGCTACTCAGTTTATGAGAACTGTTATTTGAATATGGGGACTATTATTCGACATTCACTCTTACTTGTCAAACGGGTTTCTAAGTTCCAAAGTATTGTACATATATGTATATATACATATAGTACTTATTCAGTTTATTTTAATTGTGGCAAACTAAGCAAATGCTACTTAGTTAATTTCAATTATTTTATGCTAATTTAGCATTAATAAACTTTAAGGAATTCCAGGATCGAGAGAAGCTGTAATTGAAGCAAGAGAATGAGAAATTCCATTTCAATGAAGATAGATGAATGGGGTACCCAATTGACATCGTAACCATTAACGAAAGAGAAAGGGCATTTAGAAGAATCTCAGAAACATAACGATAGATTCGACAGATCAAGAACATAGTGCGACTAAATTCTGCCACTATTATTGCTTAAGCGCATTCATCCACAACAGAATCCACTCACTAAACTAAAGTCTAATAAAGTCCCCTATAAACCCTTTAGTTCCTTTTCTTTATCATAGGGTAGGGGGCGACTTTGAAGCTATAGAAACAAAAAGGCTACTTACTCTCTTTGCGATAGTAGTCTATAATTTATTTTATTTTATATTATATTATCGTATACTAATTAATTAAATATAATTTATTTAATTTAATTTTATTATTTGAATACGGGGACTATTGTTCGACATTCACTCCCACTTGTCAAACGGGTTTCTAATTAAGTTCCAAAGTATATTATTTAATTTAGACACTTATTTAGTTTATTTTAATTACATCTCAACTAAGAAAATGTTACTTAGTTTATTATTGTATTTTATTTTATTTTGTATTATATTATATTATAGTATATAATTGGTTTGATTTTTTTCCATAAAATTAAGTTAAATTTATTTTATTTTATTAAATTTTATTTTATTATTTATTATGTTTTATTCTATTTTATTTTATTTAGTACTATATTATATTATATAATTTTTTTTTTATTAATAAAATAAACTTCAATTTATTTTATTTTATTAAATTTAATTTATTATTATATTTTATTTAATTTATTTTGTATTATATTATATAATATTTTAATTTTTTATTATATTAAATTAAAATATTTATTTTATTTCATTTTATTGTATTTAATTTCATTAAATTTATTTAATTTTATTATTATATTTTATTTTATTGTATTGTATTTTATTTTGTATTATATTATATTATATATTTTTAAACATTTTTTTATTAAATATTATTTTATTAATTAAATTAAATTTCTTTTATTTTATTCAATTCAATTTATTTTATTATTATTTATTATTTTATTTTGTATTATATATATTATCTATTTTTTTAAATTTATTTTATTTAATAAACTAAATTAAATTAAATTTATTTTATTTTATTTTATTTTATTAGTAAGAAACTAAGTAAATGCTACTTATTTTATTTTAATATTGGGAAACTAATTAAATAATACATAAATACATGTAGGGCCACAAATTTTGCAAATGAATAATTTTGACAAAAATTTCGTGGGGAATTCCATCAGAAATAACAAATATACCATTGAATCAATTAACACAAGACAATCCCAAAATCACTGATAAGATTGATAAGGCAGACCTAAAATCAATGGCAAAATCAATTATACCAACAATTGAGTAAATTAACATATATCTTTTGATTCAATTAAGAGACCCGAATTCAGCTAACAAAATCAATTGTTACCCGAAAAATGTCACCGGACAGTGACCCAAATTCAGTCCTAATTGACTGACTAATTCAGCATTTTAATTCCCAACAAATTACCTTAAGCATACATTTTTGGCCAAAACAAATTAAAGATATTGTTTAAATTAAAGAAACAAATTTCACCCAAATGAAATTTCATACTGTAAATTGAAGAAATATACGAAATTAATACAGTCCCAAATTAATACGAAAATTCATATTGTATATTCAGTCCAAATTGAGTCCCAAAATCAGACAAATTATTCCACATAATTAGAGAAATTTTCTAATAATTAGGACAGACAAATTACCTCAAGCTAGCTGATAATTACTGGCATGAAATCAACTTGAGTTACCCACTAACCTTTAATTAATCCTTAAACTAGCTGATAATCGCTGCCAACACCCACCGCAGCCACCAGAGCACTGGTGCCACCACAGCTCTGTGAGAACTTTGCATAGACAGGAGGGAGAAGGATAGAGATGAGGAGGAGGAGGACGATGAAGACATCATGACGGGAGGGAGAAGAAGAGAGATGAGAGAGAGACAGAAGAGTGAGCTGAGAGAGAGGAGATGAAAATGAAAGAAGTGGATGGGGAACTGATATTTTTAGGTTTTATTAGTTATTCTCGGCTTAATATTCGTCAAAATTATGTCCGTCGAATATATAGTATTTTCGAGGGATTCCGTCGAGAATATAACACATTCCGTCGACATTATGGTTGGCATTGGCGAAAAAATTGGCGCCAAAAAATGACTCCTATCTCTGACCAAATTTTGTCGAATTTATACTATTTCCGACTCATTATTTCATCGATATTATACTAATTTCGAGGGAATTATGTCCATCGAAAATAATTCCATCGAAAATAAGTTTTTTTCTTGTAGTTAATGTTTAATATACCCTTCAGTTATAATGTTTAATACTTTCATTAAATATAAATTTTTATGTTATAATTTTTACTTAACTTGATCTCATTAATTAAATTATAAATTTGTGTAATAAATAACATAAATGTCAAAAATAATAAATATTTATTTTATCAAGAGAATAAATTAAATACACTTTTGCTAATTAAATTTCTTAAAGAGTAAAATTTACGTAATATACATTTAAATATATTTTAGTAATTAAAAAGTAAAATTTAGTAAGCATAAAATTAAAAAGTAACGCAAAAAATTATAATTATTTTTTCAAATATTAAAATTTATGTAAAAATAAATTTATTATTACATACCTAATCTTATTATTCATATAAAAAATATTAAAAATTATATTAATTATTTTTCTCAAATATTAAATTAAATATAAGTCACACTTAAGCATAATTATTTACAATAAAAATGACAAATATTATCACTCAAAAAAAATAGAATATCAATTCGTACAATTCAACGAATATTGATTCGCACAAATAATAACACTCACTTCTCCTTTAATTACTTAAAAAACAATAATACTCAAAATTTATGTATAAAAATATCAATTCGCACAATAACAAACCTAAAATCAGAATATAGACAACGAAAATGTGAGGGTTCAGAGCCATTAGGACCTGGTGTCCTCTCACCATCTATTAAGATCGAAAAAGAGTATTGTTGGGTCATGATATTTTATGTGCATTGGGCCGGAATTCTTGGTGGATCTATTGGGTTATTATTATTGGGTCCTGGGGTTATTGGGCCTAGCCATTGGGCTAATTCAGTGGATTATCTTGATTGGATCTTGCAAAGTTTTGGGCTGAATTGTTGAACCGACCCATTAGATAACTAAAATATCTACTTTTTGGGCTTTGACCGATAATGATGAAAAAAGATAACAGTTGATTGTTATCTCTGCCAAGCATCAATGTGGATGGGATATAGTCGGTAGGGAGAGGAGAAGCAGATGGGATGGAGCGGTGAAATTTGCATGCGATCACCGAGATCACTAGAGTTGGGGATTGTGTCGAGGTCGTCGGGGGGTGGGAAATCGGACTTTGGAGTATATGTTAACAAGAGGATCACACAAGAACAGGGAACTGATATGGTTCTCTCTTAATACACTAGATATTATTATCCTCCATCGTTAACCTTGTGATTGGCTATACTGACTCTCACGCCGGAGCTATCCCCCGATGGTTAAAGCCGTCGAGCTTTTAGTGTTGTCGTGTTTATTGTGCAGGGTCAGACGTGTCTTACGTGATTGGGACGTGTGAAAAGATCTTGGCGTTAACATTGGCGCTAGAAGGAGGGGGGCTTTTTCTAGTGTTCTTGAATTTTCAATCACAATCTTTTCAGTTGTTCTACGTCGAAAGTTATGATGATGAGTAGAACGGTTACACCGGAAGGACAGCCGATGGCTGTGAGTTCGTCCATACAACGTATTTCTGTCAAGGATCGATTAGGTCCTTTAAAGAGTGTTCATGGTAGCACGACTTCCAAACATAATTCAGAGGGTTCTCGTTCGAGAGCCCATGGTGAAGCTAGAAGAAGGTTGGTTTTTGCTACTAATAAAGAACGTGATCATGGTCAGAAACGGGTAGAGGTCACACTGCCTAGAACTCGACACCGAAGTGGTCAGGATGATAAGGCTGTCAAGCTGGCGAAGATGGTAGATGAGGCAGATAAAGCTTTGGAGGTTCTTCAAAGCAGAGGAAGATATAATTGAGCGATATGCTTCAGTATGGTAGAAATTTGAAGGATGAGGCGTCCAGTTATGTTCAACCCGGAAGGCATAGCAAGTCCAGAGATGTGCAACCAAGAGAAGGAAAGGAGCATGTACATTCTGTTCCTGTATCTCGAGGCCGACCTAGGGATCGAAGGAGGTCAAGAAGCCGTACTCCTGAGGTATCAAGGAAAGCACCTCACCCTATTGGTTCTCGAGGTCACAGTGGCAGCAGACGAAGAAGCAGGTCCAAGGAATACACACCGGAGACTACAAAGAAAGCACCCCATCTTGAGTGTCTTCAACAAGATGACAAGGCCCCACGCCGAGGTAGATCCAGAAGTCATACTTTTGAGAATTCACTTAATGCACACCGCTTTGTGGATACTCGTCAACAGAGAAGTCCTTCGAAAGTAGTGGGTTCTGATGGACGCGGTCGATCTATTCAGTAGAAGAGGATTTCTCCAAAGAAAGAAGTCTCGTCGCATCCTAAAGGAGTAGACTTTCTATTTAAAGAGATGAAAGAGCTTCGGAAGCAGCTGGCTGAAGTTCAACAAGTAAAAGATACTTCGGGAAAAAAGGCGTCTCCTTTTTCCTCAGATATTCTTAAGGAGAAGGTTGATCCTACTAAGAAGCTACCCCACATGGAGAGTTATGATGGATCTGGAGATCCCTATGACTATAGCCAGGCATTTGACAGATTGATGGATTATTATGACTTTACCGATGCGGCTAAGTGCCATACGTTTGTGATGACGCTCAGGAAAGATGCAAGGCAATGGATGGGTACTTTGCCTTTGGATTCAGTCTCGTCATGGGCAGAGTTATGTAACAAGTTTTATGCTTGTTTCGGGAGCAACAGAAGAAGAGGAAAGCCTACCGGTTCATTGGCTCAAGTTCAGAAATATTCAAATGAGTCCCTGGGTCAGTATGTGAAATGCTTTAGGGAAGCAGTTGGCTAAGTGACTAATCTCAACGATCTTCAGGCTGTTGGGTTGTTTCAGAATGGTTTGGACCTGGTGAAGTCAGAAAAGCTGGTGAAGAAGCTGATGTTTCACCATCCGAAGAGTTTGGCTAAAGCTTTTGATAAAGCTGAGGGTTATATTGTAGTAGAGGAAGCTATGAATAGCTTGAAGCGACCTTCTTTGAACAGGTTAAAGGATACAGATACCAATAAAGCTGAAGGCGATCAGAGGAAGGGTGGAGGGAATAATGATCAGCCAGAAGGTAGTTCGAAGAAGTACAATAATAACTGGCGTCAAGGAGGGAATCGTCCACCTGCTCTCGCCCAGAAGGTGAACAAGGTATAAACTAAACTGAATACGGATAGGGCTGTTATTTTGGATCAGATCAGGAATCAACCTTACTTTGAACCGCCTCGTGACAACATTAAGCTTGGAGCGGGCAATACTCAAAAATTTTGTGGTTATCATCAGGCAACGGGTCACGACACGAATGAATGTTGTAGTTTGAAGGAATTCGTGGAACGGAAGGTTCAGAGTGGTGTGTTGGTCCAATATGTGGCCGAAAGGGATCATCAGCAAGAACAGTCGAACGATGATCAGACTGTTCAAGTGGTTCAACTGGTTTAACCTGTGAAACCTACTCCTAATCAGCCACCAAGGCACGTCGTTGATGTAATTACCAGGGGGACAGTAGGAAAGTTGGCAGGGAAGAAGAGATGGGGATATTTGGATTTGGTTATGTTTATGACGGGTGTTCTCCTGAAGACCGACAGACCGTATCCAGGGACGATCATATCATTTACAGATGAAGATTATCCTTCAGAGCCCATCGAAACCCATGAAGGAGCATTGGTGATAACTTCACAAGTGGGTTCAGTGGACATGAAGCGAATGATGATTAACAATGGGTCTTCTGTTGATATTCTGTATGCCCATGCTTATCAGAGGATGCATCTAGATGGGCGAAAGATGGAGGTTGGGTAGGAGCCTCCTTTATATGGCTTCAACAATGATCCAGTCAAAGTTGCAGGCACTATCGAACTACCAATTATCTTCAGCACGGCTCCTCACCAGGTAGAAATAATGTGTAAATTTTATATTGTGCATGTAGATTCGTCTTACAACTCCAGACTAGGTAGACCTACTTTGACTGCTCTGCAAGCAGTGACATCAATTCCTCACTTTAAGATCAAGTTCCCAATGGCACATGGGGTTGGTGAGGTAGCAGGGGATTTGGATCTGGCTTGGCGTTGCTACAAAAATGTTGTGATTTCTTCGGGAGTAGGGGTTAGCAAACAGAAGCAGACTATGGCGATAGAGATCGATCCCTTTACTGAAAGCAGTTCAGAGTTATTGGTCATGCCAGCAGGAGAAACGGAGAAGTTTGAGCTGATTCTTGGCAAGAATGATAAAACTGTGAAGATAGGTTCGGGTCTGCCGGAACCTCTCCGGATAAACCTTATAGAACTTCTTCGATGTTATGAGGATATCTTCGTATGGGAGCCTAAGGATATGCCCGGAGTGAGCCAAAGGGTGGCAGAACACAGGCTGGATGTGGACCCGTCAAAGAAGCCAGTTCGGCAGAAAAGACGAATCTTTGCCCTGGAATGACATAGGATCATTGATGAAGAAATTGCGAAGTTACTGGCTGCAGATTTCATCTTTGAGATAGATTATCCAGAGTGGATGGCTAATGTGGTGCTAGTCCAGAAACAGAATGGGAAATGGCGAATTTATATTGACTACACGGACTTGAATAAAGCTTGCCCGAAGGAGTTCTATCCTCTACCTCACACTGATCAACTCATCGATGCGACTTCATGGTATGCATTACTAAGCTTTATGGATGCTTTTTCAGGTTATCACCAAATTTTTATGTGCAAAGAGGATATACCGAAGACGACATTCATTACGCACCTTTCGGTGCATGCCTATAAGAAGATGACATTTGGTTTGATAAATGTTGGAGCTACTTATCAGAGAATGATGAACTTCATTTTCTAGAGGTAGTTGGGGAGGAATATGGAAGTGTATGTTGATGACATGATATTGACGAGCATGATCGTTCAGAAGAACTTAGACGATTTAGAAGAATGCTTTCAGACGGTCCGTCATCACAACTTGAGGCTAAATCCAGCCAAGTGCACATTCGGTCTCGGTGCAGGGAAATTCTTGGGCTATCTGGTCAGTCAGAGGAGTATCGAAGCCAATCTAGAAAAGATCTAGGCTATTATGAACATGAAAACTCCTCAATCATTCAAATATGTTCAACGTTTAACAGGGAGAATTGCAGCTTTGCGGAGATTCATGTCCAAATCGGCAAAAAGGTGTTTGCCCTTCTTTGACACGTTGAAAGGACTGAAGAATGCAAAGACATTTCAGTGGACTTCAGAATGTGAAGACGCCTTCTAGGGCATAAAGACGTATTTATCTTCGACACCTTTGCTGGTGAAGCCAGTTTCTGTTGAGCCATTAAACTTGTACTTAGCAGCTGGTTCGTTGGCAGTAGGAGCGGTGTTGGTTCAAGAGGTTGGGGGAAAGCAGCACCCGGTTTACTATGTAAGTCATGTCCTTAGGGATACTGAAACCAGGTATCCGAATATTGAGAAGTTTTCCTTTGCTTTGATGATAGCTAGTCGAAAGCTTAGGCAATATTTTCAAGTTCGGCTCTTGGTGGTTTATACGGATCAGCCACTGAAGAAGGTTATGAGCAAACCTAAAGTTTCGGGGAGACTAGCTGCTTGGACAATGGAATTATCTCAATTTTTTATAGAGTACCATCCCCGAACTGCTATAAAGGGTCAAGCTTTGGCCGATTTTATGGTGGAGTGTTCGTTTTTAGAAGTCGATGATGATCTAGCGTCGTGAAGTCTGTCCAGAGAAGTTCTGATTTCTTGATCTAATCGAGTTCGTTGACGTTTGTATCACGGTGTGGGTCTTCTACTTCGGATATCAGTGGGGCAGGAATCATCTTGACGAATCCAGAGGGATTCAAAGTGCAAGAGCCACATCGATTTGGGTTTAGAACAACGAAACAATGAGGCGAGTCTGAAGCGATCTTTGGCGAGAGTACTGACCGACGAAAGAGTCTAGAAGTTCAAAAGATAATCATCTATAGTGACTCTCAGTTAGTTGTCAAGCAAGTTTCGGGGGAATATGAAGCTCGAGGTTCAAGAATGATCAAATACCTGGCAGAGTTGAAGGATCGACTTCAATATTTCATCTTCTATGAGTTTCAAGGCGTTGAGCGTAATGCTAATTCTATTGCCGATGCATTATCAAAGCTGACTACTACGGATGCTAACAATTTTGATGGATCAGTTTATTTAGAGATTCTGCAGCAGCCTAGTATCAAACATGAATTGGTGATGTGTGTTGAGCGTTCTAATTGTTGGATGACTCCTTATCTGGATTATCTGGCAGATGGTGTCCTTCCTTCGGATCAGATGTTGGCCAAGAAAGTTAAATACAAGAGTGCCAATTTTGTTCTCATTAATGGGGATCTTTATCGAAGGGTTTTTCGTCTCCATTATTGAAGTGTTTAGTTCCATCCGAAGCTGAATATGCTCTTCGGGAGATTCACGAATGTATTTGTGGTGACCATATGGCTGCTAAGTCGTTAGCTTACAAAGTACTTCGACAGGGGTTCTATTGGCCTACCATCTTTAAGGAAGCTACCGAGTACGTAAAGAAGTGTCCAAAGTGTCAACTCAACAGTCCGATCCCATATCAGCCACTAGAAGAGTTATACTCGATTCTATCTCTTCTACCCTTTGCTGTCTGGGGGTAGATATACTGGGTCCATTGCCGAAAGCTAAAGGTCAGGTCAGCTTTGTTATAGTTGCCATTGATTATATGACCAAATGGGTAGAAGCAAAGCCACTTAGACTGATAACGGAACAGGAATGTTTAAAGTTTCTGAAGGAATCTGTAGTGTTTCGTTTCGGCATTCCGAAGGTGTTAATATCAGACAACGGACGCCAGTTTGTGGGATCAAAATTTGAAGCATTTTTGAAAGAGCTAGGGGTTCAGCATAGAAAGACTTCAGTAGCTCATCTACAGTCTAACGGATAGGTCGAAGTAACCAACAGGACGCTTCTGAATGGGATCAAGCGTATATTGGATGAAGCTAAATGCAGATGGCCCAAAGAGCTGCTCAGTGTACTATGGGCTTATCAGACTACAACAAGGACTACTACAGGAGATTCGCCTTTCAGGTTGGCTTTGGCAGATTTCATAGCCTTCGGAATATATGCGAACGATCTCCTCATTCAGCTCATTTGACTTTCGATACTCGTCCTGAAGTTGCTTACGAAGTTCTTCAGTTAGAGGCGGACCGAGGTCTCGAAGGGCCCGGAGCTTCCGAAGTTCTTCTTCATGTTTTTAACGTCTTTTCAGATGACAAGCTTCTTTGATCTCTAGATTTTTGACTTGTTTGGCCAAGCTCAGATTGGCTGCGGTAAACTTTTCGTTCTTCTACATCATTATTTCATTCCTTTGGACCAAATCTACGTTCATATTGACAATTTCCTGATGATTAGCTTTGGTCATCTTCAACTCTTCCTTGGTTTGGGCTAAATCTTTTCGAAGGCATTCATTATTGAAGTACGCAATGTCATGATCATATCTTTCCTTCGCCAAAGCCGACTGCAATATGGCGTTCTCTTTTCTTACAGCCTCTTCTTTGGCTTCGGCCTCTATATATTTTGGACAAAATCGCCCAAAGACAGCATTTGCCTGCATATGTTCAAAACTATTCAATTAGTTTCAAATAAATGAGCATGAGGGTAAATAAAGAAGTTAAAAAGAAAGTTATTTACCTTCTCCTGGTATTTCAAGCCTTCGTCGAGCAGATCCCTGATTGAGCTATTGTCGAATCAATGGTCGTCACTGTCCCGGACGAAGGCATCGTACAGCTTGAAGGGAAAGTTGGCGTTGAACTCAGGCCATAAGGTCGGCAATGCCATGGCCTCATTCTGAAATTCGGCAGAAGAGGGTTTTGAAGGAGAAGGTATGGGTCGTTCGGGAGTTGGTAGTGGATCCGTATAAATATTTTTGGGAGAAGGGGATCTAGATGGAACAGGTTCACGTGGAGGCAAAGGGACAAATGCTGAGCTTGGCTGGCTGTCGGATGGTTGTTTCCTTTTTCGAGAAAGTGAGGGGATAGGCTCGATTTGCTCTTCATCATCAGAGACCTGTATCTCCACAGGGATTACAGGGGGTAGATTATCTGAAGAAGAAGGCACCCTGAGGGCATCTGCTGAGAGAGGAGTAACCTTAGTTCTTAGCTTCTTAACACAAAGGACTCGAGTCCATTCGTCTAAGGGCATGTCGAGTAAACTCCCTCTAGTTAGTGCAGGGTTGGTGGTTGGTGCAGGATCTGGGGTAGGTTCAGGGTTTGTTTCTGTGGGAATGGATCTGGGTTTTCGAGTGGCTCTTTTCTTTCGGCGTGGTTGAGTGGACTCTTCGGGTGAGTTGGGATCGTCTGCTTGTGGATCAATGGTTTGAGATTCGGCAGTTGGTATTTTAGTGGTTGAGGTATCTACAGGTGGGGCTTCCAATAGCGGAGGTTTGGCAGTTGCTCCAGATAAGAAGTCTTCCAAATCTCTTACATCCGAGGAATTCGGTTTAATCAAGGACACTGCAGGAGATATACCCCAAATAATTTAGAATTGATATTATCAAAATTTCCAAGAAATCATGCAAAAGACAGTTCATGACTTACATTTTTGGTCATATAACCAAGCTTGTTTGGTGAGAAGTCCGTAGTTCCACTCCTCCTCTGGGAAGTTCTCAAAGAGCTCTATCATTTCATTTATTCGCTCCTCAAGAATATCACCAAAGTCTGCAGATACTTTCTCTTGAGTAGTCCAGTCCGGTAGAGAAGCTATTTCTGGTCCCATGACGAAGAACCACCCCTTGTGCCATCCTTTGTTGCTGGAGGGAGTGGAGACCAGCGAGCGTCTTTTGAACTTTTCGCCTGCCTTCGATGATTGTTTACCCAAAACTTTAAAACCCTTTTCTCGGGTTTGGCCGACCTTGTAGATGGTTAAGAAGAAGTCGAGAGTGGGTTCAACGCCTACTTCATGGCAGAAGGCGATGAAGGCAAGGATATGGATGTATGAGTTCGGCACCAATTGGGCGAACCTAACACCGATAAACCCTAGGAGGGTCACCATGAATATATGGAGAGGGAATCTGACCCCTTTCTCGAGAAGAGTCACTGGAACAGCTGTCCACCCTTCCGGGCGTTGATACATTCGTTCATTAGAGGTGGGAGCTCTCACCAAATGGGTAGCTGGGATCTGGTAACGGATCCTAATTTTTCGCAGCTCAGCCTCAGTAACAGTAGATGAAGTGTTGGTGTGACGCCCCCAAAATAGGTATACATCACCCATTTTGAGTTGTCAATACACTCTGATGTAAAATTGCTACTACTGACTTTATTATTACAATAAGTAAACTGTGAGTTTAAATACGAGATATTGCCATCTAAACAATATCCACATACAAATAAATCCTCATCATAATTATTGATACATTATTTTACAAAATGGTGAGGACTACTAAACAACTCTCTAAAACCATCATTCCATACCCCACTAAGTATTTCTACATTCTCGCCTCCCGAGAAGAAAAATGGAACAAAAAGGAAAAGGGTGAGCTCAATTAGCCCAATAAAGAATATTATGACTAAGATAATATACAACAAATTATCGTTAGTCTTCAACAGAAAAAATTTAATAGAATACAATAGACAACAAGTTTTAAATCAATACTCGGTGGAAAATATTAATTCATAGAAGAGTTACGTAGAGGATGAAATCTACTAATATCTATGAATTTAACGATCCATCATCAATATTTTTATCCTCAGTAACATCAATCAATATATATCCGAATCATATATTCATCCTTGCACTACTGTGCCGAGGACATTCACCAGATTAATCATGTTCATCTAAACACTGCTCATCTTTGCACTACGGCCAAAGATATTCATCGAAATCATTCATCTTTGCACTACAGCCAAAGATATTCATCGAAATCATTCATCTTTGCACTGCGCAGCCAAAGATATTCCATAATATCATCATTTAAGACCGAGGATGATGAAAATATTTTTAAAGAAACGAATCCAAAGAATCAAAATGACAAGGATTAAGGATTAAGGATTAGTACTTTATATTTTATCCACGTCAAAAATACCTCAAAAATAATCATAGTGGTGTAAAATTCAAGAATGATCAAAACATGGATACAATCAAAGCTAGTATCCACAATAGATATTTTAGACGAAAAGGAAAATTTTCATTTTTCGATGAATAGTCTTATTAAATAAATAATACCAGATATCGTGAATAGTCTTTGATATCGTGAATAATAGTAACTCAAACACCAAAAGTTCTAAATTTGATAAAACTTCAGATCAATATTTCAAAGATAATGATATTAAAGAAATAATATCATTACGAAAAAAAAATAATGTCCTTACCTCTGGAAAGACAAAGATTTAAAGCTGGAATACTGGATATAGGCTATAACTTGAACTTTCACCGTATAGCAATACTTAAAGTATACTCAAAATACTCACAAGAATACGCCGATAATATAGAGAGAAAAACTTGATTTAAATTGTGATTTTCAATTCTAACCTAAGCACCCTATTTATAGGAAATTGCTTAGAACACCAAAGCAGAAAATTTAATAAATTAATAATATATTAATTAATATTCCTACGCCAACATTTGAAGAACTGAAATCATTCATTAACATCACATGCAAGACCCACCATTAATGTCAAAAACGTTTTTCTTATTTAAATTATTTTAAACTTCCAAAAATCAATTATTTCGGAGCTTTGGAACTTCAATAATTCACAATAAATAGCCATTTTGTCAGAAAATTCAAATCTCATGAGTTTTTATAGGAAATTCAATTTTCTACAACTTTACTGAAGAATTTTTTCAAATTCAAACAAAAATTGACCGAAATCCACAAACGAGGCGATTTTACAGTACTATAATCAAATTTCAATCAAGAAATGGGGTCCAATTTACATGAAAAAACATGTTTTAAATATTTTTGGTAACAAAATACTCCTCCTCCACATATACTCATATATCCCACATTCGTTGTAAAAATATCACAATTATTAAAATATAATAATATATATATTTAAATGAATTATTTTATCGTAAAAAGATAAAATTTTAATTTTCAACAATTGTCACATTAAAATTTTCTTCATCTATATCCACATAAAATCAATATTTTCCTCATCATATGAATCAATAATTAATTATTCACAAATAATATTACGTAATCACAATATTGACAACCAGGTGCGCCTCAGGAAAGAGGGGCTTTCCAATAAGAATTTCTCATCTTGGCGCAAATTAGGTGACCAAACCTCTCCTTAGATGAACTTTCTAGACATTGCCAATAATGTTATCTAATAATATTATTCAGATAATATGAATTATTGCTTCGATAATGAAAATACTTGTAAATGACAATTATTGAAACAACAACAATATAAAATATCAACGCAACAATTATTGAACCAATAAAATACTGAACAGTAATTACTTTAACCATTATTGAGTAGTGCCTTCTTACGTAAGAGTCAATAATTGGTGCAATCTTGTGTCTTCTTCTTGCTGCAACAACGCCAGACATCGTGTTTTAACCACCGGGTATTCCAACAAAGGTAAATCGGTAACAACTACGCCGTTATTTTTAAACAACTTATATTTGTCGTTTTCTTCCTCCAATCGCTTTCCGTTATGGGGCCCACACATGGCTGCGCCGTCGTACGAATATTTCCCGATAGTACGAATATTCCACGACCAAACGAATATTCCCCGACAACAATGAATATTTTATAACCACTTGCTTATTTTGAAATATTTGCGTATTTTACCCATAACTATCCACATTAATCACATCAACCCTTACTATTTCAAAATAATAATTAGAGAAAATTAAATTTCATTTATTAATTATTTGGAGTCTTACAGTTGGCATGTGGGAATTGCTCCTTATTCTTGAAAAAATTGGAGGGTTTCGGAGGTGGATTCTTGCTTGGAGTAGCAGCTTTGGGGTTGGAGCTTGAAGCCGCCTTGTTAGGGCTTGGGTTAGGTGGAACAGAATTGATAGGAGTTACAAGAATGGGAGCACTTTGGTCAGAATCTTGGGAGGCCATTGATGAAGATTTGCAGAGAAGAGAAGAATTCGAGAGAGAAGGAAAGATCAAGAGTCGTCTGAATTTCAAATTGAAAGGTAAAACTGTCAAATTTGGGGAAAATTACTTTTTATACTGATGGTTTCACGAAGTACGAGGGCGACACATTTAATTGACAGCCATGATGGCGAATTTGAAAAGATATTAAATCAGATTGGGCCTTTTAAATTGGACTTTCGGTCTCAATTTATTTTACTTTATGGTATTGGCAGGATGTGTTTTGGTTAAGTCTCATTTGGGCCTCTTTTAATCCTATTGTATTTCTTTATATCATGGATCGTTCATAGTTTTCTATTATACAATCTGTTTAATAAAAAATTAGGGGGCAATGTTGGGTCCTGATATTTTATGTGCATTGGGCCGGAATCCTTGGTGGATCCATTGGGTTACTATTATTGGGTCCTGAGGTTATTGGGCCCTGGGGTTATTGGGCCTAGCCATTGGGCCAATTCAGTGGATTATCTTGATTGGGTCTTGCAAAGTCTTGGGCCGAATTGTTGAACCGACCCATTACATAACTAAAATATCTACTTTTTGGGCTTTGACCGATAATAATGAAAAAAGATAACAGTTGACTATTATCTCTGCCAAGCATTAATGTGGATGAGATCTAGTCGGCCAGCGGTGGAGAACAATGATGGGATGGAGCAGGTGAGCTGCATGCAGTCGGCTGAGATCATTAGAGTTGGGGGATTGTGTCAGGGTCAGTGGGTGGCACGGGAAACCGAACTTTGGAGTATATGTTAGCAAGAGGATCACACAAGAATATGGAACTGATATTTCTCTCTCAATACACTAGATATTATTATCATCCATTGTTAACCTTGTGATCGGCTGTATTGACTCTCACGCCGGAGCTATCCCCCGACGGTCAAAGCCGTCAAGTTTTTGGTGTTGTCGTGTTTAATGTGCATGGTCAGACATGTCTTACGTTAGGGCTGAGCAAGTAACCAAATTGGAACCGAAATCGCACCAAAAATCGCACGAACCGCACCAATTAAAACCGCACCAACGGTTCCAGCGTATGTGGCAGTTTTAGGTGGGTTGAATAACCAAATTTGTGGTTCCGGTTTGGTTACTAGCCAAAACCAAACCGCATAAAACTGAAACCGCACCATGTGTGTGTGTGTGTATGTATTTTCTCTAGTAAATTCTAAAGTTACTTTTCACTTGAACACGCTCAGAGAAAACCACAGTCTTGCATTGTCATTTTTTCACCAATTGAAAGAAGATGTTAGAGGTTATAGAGTAAAAAATTAAGCAATTGGGTTTTGAAATTTTGAATTTATTTGATGCGTTATTGGAGGGGCTTATAGTTGAGGGGCTCGAGCACTTGATGCATTGGTTAATGCCAATGCTATAATTGTAATAGTCTAATAGATTATTTTTAGTCCTCCCTGCAATATATTTTTAATTCTATCTTCAGTATATACTTTTAATTTTTGGGGAACTAGATAAACATTATTGCTTGTTATTGAATAGTCTTCGTTGTTTTATATAGCGCATATTTTAGTTTTAAAGCATGCTTGATATAATTTTCATTGTCGACTTTGTCACTAAGTTAATTGCTCGATGTAAGTTTTATGTTAAATTTTAGTGAATGCTTAAACTTTTTTATTGTTTCAATTGATTTTGGAACCGAAACCGCACCAATTAAAACCGCACTTTTACTTTAAAACCGCACCGCACTAATCAATCACAAGCGGTTTCGGGTGCGGTTTTGAATTTTTCAAACCGCACCTAAGCGGTTTCGGATGCGGTTTGGACTTCAAACCGCACCAAACCGCACCATACTCATCCCTATCTTACGTGATTGGAACGTGTAAAAGAATCTTGGCGTTAAACAAGTACTATTTTTAAAATTTTATAATTTACTATAATGATTAAAGTTTGTATATGGCATACTCGCACATAATCTTTTTTGGTGATATTTTTCTTGTTAAAAATTAAAAATATGTTGAGGGTCTTAAATTTTTAGAATGTGTATCTAATAACGTGGAATTGAATAAAACAAAAGGTACTTTATGACATAGTTCATCCGGAGTAATTTACCTAATGTATTGATGTCATATCATTTGAAATATTTTTTGAAACCAAAAATTTAAAACCCATAGTATTTCCCAAAAACTAAATATTGACTAAACTTTATTACAATTGAGCAAACAAAAAAAGATTAAATGAATAAATTTCTGTTCTTTAAAAAAGATAAATGTGTCTTAGACAACTTAAAATTCGTAAGAACAAAAAAAAAATAGCCAATAATTTTGCTGATTGAGGTAATAATTTCAATAGACCGAGATGTACGTAATGCACATTTGGCTCCCGGATTTTCTTAAAATGCAGATTTTTTTTTAATTTTTTTTAAAAAAATAATTAAATTTTTTTTTAATATTTTATGGAACTGAAATTTAATAAAATCCGAACTCCCGGACCTGATCCTGATTGTGTGTGTATATATATTTGAAAAAGTGCTTTTGTAAAGCTTAATTAAATTATTTGATTACACAATTGTACGAGTGTTTTTGAAAAAATAAAAGACAAAATTGAAAAGTGTGTGTGGTATATATGAACTTCTAATATTTCTTCAACAATTTTAAGAAAATTTATAAATTATGTTTTAGCACAAGTGTTTCAGCCAAAAATATAAATTTTCTTTTTATACAAAAAATACTTTTTAGCTAAAGTCTTTACTCACAAAAAACATTTTTAAAAGGCCACTAAACAATAAAATATTTTTAAATTTATTTAAAAAAACCTTTTACCTTAACACAATGATCTGCAAAACGGATCCTTAAGTGAGAGCAGATCCTCTGTCCCCATTGTGTCCTCCTATTTAAATGTTTGACACCTAACTTCTTACTTAACATTAATTAATTTTAAAATTAAATAAAAGGTCAGATGACAAAATTTAAGTAGGGAACAAAAAAAACAAGGAAAATAAAGATAAGAGTATCTGCTTAAGTTGCTTGACAAGACTCACCATTGGGACATCTATGTTTTTGGAGATCTAGGCAAGTATGCTAACTAAAAGAGATCAATTGAACGGTCCAAAATCCCACAATTATTCCTTCTCTATTTTTTTCCATATGTACTACTTTAATATTCTGGTTTAGAGGGAATATTTTTTTTTTTTTTGACAAATGATATATCTTACGAATTTATGTATTAAGTTTTTTTAACAAATAAATATGAATGGTAATTCTTTTAAAGCGAGTTCATTTATAATTTTATTAAGTTCTATGTATTAACATATTTTGTAATTAGTGAAAAAAGGGATATATCCTCAACTAGTATACAACATAGGGTTAATACCTGCATTAATTTTAAAAGTTTTTTAGATATATCAAACTTTACAAATTTAAAGAAAGTATACAAATATGTGAGCATAAGAATTTTCATATGATTTGATATTTTTATTATCGACTTTATGATAATGAAAGTTCAAATAATTTTAGTCGTCAAAAAATATACTTATTTTACAATGTTATAATAATGGTGCTACACAATTTTAAATTAAATAAAATTTATGTTTTCTCATATTTTTGCATGATCTTTCCATCCGTATGGTTAAATTTTATTAAATTTTTTTGAGATAACCTCATTTTATAAAACTAAAGTGTAACTTATATACCCTAATGTTGCGTTTGGATTGAAGGAATGAAATGAAGATTGGAATGATTCATAATTCCATTCTAGTTGAAATGAGTTATTTCATGCTCTCCCCTCCCTCAATACCCTCATGACTCAATGATAAAAAAATTACTCATAAGGCTTTGAGTATGAAATCTTGGGCAAGAATGTTAAATTTCAGTCGAAAATTTCAAACAAAAATAATAATAGTTTAATCTATTCCAATCGTAACCAAACACAATTTTTTTTATTTCATAGGAATGAGACATTCTATTATCATATTTATTACTTCAATCCAAACGTAGTATAAATAATATCTCTAGCACAAGTTTTTATAATTATATTTTAACAGAAAACTTTCGTAACCGAATTCTACTTCTACTTTTTTTTGTACATTAAAACTTGGTAGAGGAACCATAAGAGAGAGCTGTCATCAAATTATTATGATGGTTTCTCCTAACTGAGTCTTGACTCTTGGGGTATACATGCATACCAATATTGACGTTGAGAGTTGGTACGTTAAGTTCAGAAACTTAATGCTTGTATATGAACTTTGACCATTTTAAACAAATAAATATATTCTGACGGCTGGACTTCATATATACTACCATCCAGTGATATACGCATTGTCTATGTAAATTATGTTGAGGGAGTGTTATTATGAGAAAACGGGAATTAAGCATTTAAGCTACCATTTTTATAAATTGAATGTGAAAAGGAAAGAAGAAAAAAAGTCAGTAATCTTATAATCAAGAAATATGTACTGGTGACTAACTTTAATCACGAAATGCCGACAATTTTTGGCCAATGAAATAACAAATATTATAATTAATAGTACATTTTAAATAATATATAATTATATTGATTAAATTAAATAAATTTATATCAGTTTTATGTTTAAAAATATTTTAATTTAATTTTTAAAAATTAAAAATAATTTTATATTTTGAAACGGATACAGTATATATAGTTCATGCACAGGACTAGAGTATTTCTTAGTACAATACCACTTGATTTTTCTTTTTCCATTAAACCAAGCCATCCAGGGACGAAATCAGGATTTGATTTTGGGGGGCCAAGAATTTTTTTAACAACATAATATATATTCATAATTAAAAAATAAAGTTCCACCATTATAAAACATATTTTTACTAAAACAAAGATAACGTAGTAATAGATTTGCTTTACCAAAGACAACAAAACATAGCAAAAAAAGTCTTTTAAAACATATCTTCGTCAAAATTGCACCCGACGTTCTTTCAAATCACGAAATCCATCTATGATTGATTCTGTACTGAACTGTTTCGCAATTTCTTTTTCAATGTAGACAATAAGAGAATTTGTAACATATTCATCCTCCATCTTGTTTCGAAGTTCAGATTTGACAAGACTCATAGTTTGAAAATGCACGCTTACAGAGTTGCAGTAGAAACTGGAAGAGTTAGAACAAGCCTGATCAGTCTATCGATTAGTGGATAGATTGTTGACTTTCTTGTTTTCACCAACCATTGACAGAGATCAGAAATAGTGGACAACTTTTGAAATTCTTGATGTTGTAGTACATCAAACTCGTAATGTTGCAATTGTATCCTTAAGTCTTCTTTCTCATTCTTTGTGAAGTCTTTGGGGTAAAATTCATCCACAAGCTTACAAATATCATCAATACTGAAAGACGAATGCCCATTTTGAGGATCCAATGTAGAGCTGAGAACAAGTAACTTCACCGCATGCTCACTAAACCTATTGTTTAGCTCTTGCAACTGAGAGTCTATTATAGCTGCAAATATATCAATCCGATAATGCTCAATCACTGTAAATTTATCTTGTTGATGTCAAGCTTGGCCTCTTCTCTCAACATATAAAGAATCTAAATCTGGGACATCTATTGTATGTCGTTCACAAAAAGACTTCACCTTTACTATGAAAGTATCACATCCATCATCTCTCAACTTCTGAAGAAGTTTCTTTGTGGTTTTCACAAGGTGCATAGCATTTAAAATATCTTGAGATTTTCGCTGCAAAGCTTGAGAAAGCATATCAGTGATTTCCATAATTGCTTTCATAAGATGCAAGATGAACACAAACTCAAAAGAAGTCAAAGAAGTGTAAGCCGAATCAGCATCTCCACGTTGATCCCAAGTTCCATCATCGATGATGTTCAATAAAACCTGACAAGTTGCACTAAACATCTTTATCAAGCTAGAAAGAGACCTTAAGTGAGAACCCCATCGTGTATCTCCAGCCCATTGTAAAGTACCAATCTAGTTCATTCCTGTCCCAGTCTCAAGCTCTTCAGTGGAAATTAAATGAGCAACATCGAAAGATTGAGCAGCTTTTAATTCATCGTTACGTTTACAAGAAGCGCCCACAATATTTACAATAAAACTCAATTTTGAAAAAAATTGATGTACAAACGTAACTTCTCTAGATGTTGCAACTAATGCCAATTGCAAACGATGAGCAAAACAATGGACATAATATGCATACGGACATTCATTAGTAACTAGAGCTTGTAACCCATTCCATTCACCTCGCATATTACTTGCTCCGTCATATCCTTGACCTCGAATATTGTGAAAGTCAAGATCATAACGGGAAAGAATAGAAAATATCTTGTTCTTTAGAGTTAACGCCTTCGTATCTGGTACATGTATGAGACCAAAAAAATGCTCCCGAATAAAACCATCTTTGTCAACAAATCTAATAACAATAGCCATTTGCTCCCTTTTTGACTGGTCTCGAGCTTCATCAGCAATTTTATGTAATGAATTTGGATCTTTTCCCACATGATTCAAAAATGCACAAGTCTTTCCATTCCTTACTTTCTTCCAACTATTGAATCCATCCCTTGAAAAAGTACTTTGCCCATGTTGTACACCTTCTTTGCTAAAGAGATAGCAAGGTAGACAAAATGCGGCATCCTTTGAAGGGGAATACTCTAACCAAGAAGGAAATACCTTGAACCATGATGATTGAAAGCGGCGGGGATGCTTTTCAGATCCAGAAAAAGGGTACTCTGGAAGAAAGCATTGAAATGGACCGTAATTGATGTAAGCTCGTCGAACTTCATCAAGTAGATCACTACGACATTTCCATATCTCGATACGTTTTTCAGGATCACGCTCCAAATAATTAATATCCCATTCTTTACCTTCAATTCTTGGTGATTTTAGAGGACGTTCTTGTTCAGGGGTAGGCAAAGATGTTTGAACATTAGGCTCATGGGTCAGTAGAGATGTGTCAACATGAGTTGATTGCTTTCTCTTGAAAAATGAATCAATAGTATGTGATTTTCCCATGATTCTAAAACAAAAAATAAAAATATGTGAATGTTAATAGCACAAAGACAATTGTTATTCAGATAGTTTACAATTGTTAACTAATGACATTTAAGATTATAATTGGTATTATTTACCCCTACTTTCCCAAACAAACATATCAACTCTAAAATTATCTCCATGAACTTCACAAACATAAATAAATAACCCAACTAAATAAAGCCCATTTGCAGCTACAAATTTACTTGTTTATACTGTTTAATAAAACCTCAAAATTCAAATGTTGACAACTAAATATTCATCACCAATTGTTAACACCAATAAATGCAAAAATACTGAAACTTCAACTTAATTCAATCAGCTCGCTAAAAAACAAAGCAAAATCTCCACTAATATTAAACAGAATATAACTTCATTTGGTGAAACTATTTTAACATAAATAATGGTTAAATTAGAAGAGACTAGAAGATCAGGGTACCTGAAGCTGAAGCAAATAGTATTGATAATCAATCTGCCGACTACTTTAAGGAATGAATTTTCATGTAATACTTTCCAGTGTCCCAAAAAGGAAATCAACAAAACTCTTTTTGATGGTGGACAGGGGACGATTGTATGGCCTTGACGTTGGCCGTAAAGTGGAATTACGGCGGTTGGAGGTGGTGCTGATGTGAATTGGCTTAGCCCAATTTACAAAATAGAACTAAGTCATAAAAAACAGCATTTCCACAATTTAGGTCAAGGAATTACGACTGAATAGGGGAGAAATAGAGCGTGTATCGATGTATTGAAAATAATATACTAGAGCTACAAACTAACAATAAAATATATTATTGAATAAGTGGGCCTAAAAAATTGTTCACACTTAGCAACAATTTTTTTTTTCAAATCTGGAGGGGGAGGGGGCGGTATGGCCCCTGCAGCCCTCAATTAGTTTCGTCCCTGAAGCCATCAAATTTCTTTGATGTCCACTGGAAAAACTGTCGAAGTATCAAGCTGTTCATAATTTATTTTTAATAATAATAAAGAAATTCGCTGGTGCTATTATTGTTAGGAAATAAATATCACAACCCTAACTGTCTGCTGCTCGTCTATAGACATCACTTTAAATGCATGCTAGATAAGGATAATTATAAAATTAGATTAGGAAATGGTCAAACAATTTTATTTTATTTTAAAAAATTAAAATCTTAAACCTCAATTTATATCTATTGACCAGTTATCACCATGGAAGATTCTGTTAGACCCTGCTGACCAGCTCACACAAATAGTAAGGAGCGTATAAGCATTCCTCCTGTCCTTGAGTCCTTTATAATATTTATACTTTAAGAAGCTATCTTTTTCTTCCGCTCTTTTAAAGCTATGTTGTTAACTCTTGCATGTTTGATTTGAGACTTTTGGAATTTTTAGAGTTTAAACGTCTTGTTTGTCTAGTATGAATTTATTTTAAAGATAAAAAAATTAACTCACAAACGCAATTTTTAAGCCTTAAACTAAGACTTAAAAATTGTAAATATAATTTTCCAACACGCCAAAATGAACAACGGGTTCACAAAAAGGGATCTGATATCTGCACACCCTAGACTACTAGTTACACAACTATATGTAAAAGACTAATTTATCCTCAATGAATAAGATCCTAAAGAACTCACTTACCAGTTACCATATGCCAAATTTACCCTTTTAGCCAATGCCAAGAGATCATATTATCGTGGAATTTTCATCTTCATGTTCTCGTTTTCTCAATCTTCATCTTCTCATCTTTCTCCCAATTCACTTCATTTCATTTTGACTTTGTCCAAAATATAAGTATATGATCTACAGAACTTTTTATTTTACAAATACCAAATCTTCTAATTCACTTCGTTTCATTTTGACTTTGTCCAAAATATAAGTAAGTGATTTATCTTCTACAGAACTTTTTATTTTACAAATACCAAATGAAGGTTGTGGATGAAGATATGTTAAAGTTGAATGAAATAATTAATTTGGTTAATTCCAACTGCCTTGAACAAATTTCTGACAACGCGTACCATTATGATTCAATTGAAGTTAATGTAAAATTCAACCTGTTATTGCTTCTTTTGTCGAGATCAACTTGAATCAATTAATTAAGATTGTTGAAGTATTGCTGTTAAATTAAAGGGAAACTAAGACGTAAGTACACTGTACATATAGCAGCTAAGTACAAAAGAGATATGATCATACTAGTATGAAATTCAGAAGTGTATGCACACCTAGAGGAGAGGGAGAGAATATGTGCTTATGATCAAAATAATCTATAATAACAATTTTTTATTTATTTGTTAACTGAATTATGCAGATAGATTATTGTCTGTCTGCTTAAGTATATTAATCTAAAACTCAGAACCTTGATATGCAAAACTTCCTGAATTGAGTAGTGCAGAATGTTTTGGGCCTAGAATATACATTGGGCTGTTACCCATGTGATATTATGTGAGCTTGGATAAAGGGCTGTTTTGATAGACGAGGGATTTATGGAGATTAAGTATTCTAATTATATTTGGTTTCTAGATATGGAAAGAGATATTGAGATTTGAACCAACTTCCTTAATTCTAGGAGATTTGGTGCAATCCTATTGAGGAATTATTGATTGGGTGGGAACCATAACCTAACCTGGAGAAGGATTTCATGGAGGTGGTGAGAACACTATAAATATAAGACTTTTCCCTGATTTTAAGGTACATGCAAATTATTACTTTCTAGCACTAGAGCATTAAGCCTCTATTGTTAACCTTATATCAGCCCGTACTTATTCTCACATCGGAGCTATCCCTTTGCGGTCCAAGCCGTCAAGCTTTTGGTGTTTACCCGTTTCTGTGCAAGATTGGACGCACTTTGGTGATTGGAGCGCGTGGACGAATCTTGGTGTTAACATTGGCACTAGAAGGAGGGTTTATCTAGTGTTGTTGGATTTACAATCACAAGTATTAACTTCCTATGACTGAAATCATGGTGAACAGTAGGACGGTTTCAGCCATGGGACAATCAACGACAGGAGGTTCTTCCCAACAGAGGGGATCCTTTAAAGATAGACTGGGGTCATCGAAGAGCATCCATGAGTGGCTCGGCCCATAGAGCACTTCGGTAGGATCTAAAGGCGGAGACCAGGAAGACGTTAGGAGGATGCTGTTCTCGACAGCTAGTAAGGAGACTAAGAAGGATCGGAGGAGGGTAGGAGGCACACCACCTCGGATCCGACGCCGAGATGATCAAGAGGATAAAAAATCTATTCTAGCCAAGAAGGAACAAGAGACAGAGGAAGCACTAAGGGTGTTGCTGCTGCAGAAGGAAGAGATTGCGAAGTAGATGGTCCTTATGGTCGAACAGGAAAACGAGACCTCCGGCCACAACCAAACTAGAAGGCGGGGTAGGTCTCCAGACAAACAGTCCAAGACACGGAGGGCTGAGGGTACAAGGCGATCCGAGAGTAGGCTTCGGAGCCACTCTCGTGACAGGAGCAGATCGGGTGGTCGCACATTCGAAAACCAATTGAGGGTACACCACCCTGTAGGTTCCCAGTACAGCGAGAGCAGTGACTGAAGGCCTTTCAGGGCTAATAGTTCGGAGAGAAAGGGTCGGACCGAACATAGAATGAAGGATTCTCCCAAGAAAGAAGTGCCCACAAAGCCGGATGGGGTGAGTTCGGGCAAAAAGGAGTCCCCTTTCTCTCTCGAGATTGTTCGGGAAAAGGCAGACCCCAACAAAAAGATCATCTATATGGAAAGTTATGATGGTTCGGGCGATGCACATAAACACAGTCAGGCGTACGACAGGCTAATGGACTACTATGATTACTTGGATGCAGCCAAGTTTTATACCTTCATGACGACTTTGAGGAAAGATGCCAGATAATGGGTGATGACCTTGGCCCCAAACTCAGTCTCGTCGTGGGAAGAGCTGTTCGACACGTTTCATACATGGTTCAGGAGTAACAAGAGGAAGGGGAAGCCCATAGGATCGTTATCACAGATCAGACAACATTCCAATGAGATGCTGGGCCAATACGTGAAAAGGTTCAGGGAAGCCGTGGGTTAGGTGACGGATCTCAATGACCTCCAAGCAGTCGGGCTTTTTCGATTTAGTGAAGTCAGAGAAACTAGGGAAGAAATTGATGTTTAATCACTTGAAGAGTTTGGCTGAAGCGTTCGAGAAAGCCAAAGGCTTCATAGTGGTAGAGGAAGCCATGAGTAGTTTGAAGTAGAGCATTACCGAGAAATCGAAGGATAAAGATAGAAACAAGTCGGATGGGAACCAGAGGAGGTATGACAGTAACAACGATAGGTTTGATGGCTATCCGAAGAGGTACGATAGTAACACTGGGGGTTCAAGAGGAGGACGCCCACCTTTCCTAAGTCAGAAGGTGAACATGGTATACACTAAGCTCAATACTGATCGAGCCACTATACTGGAACAGATGAGGGGGTAACCTTGCTTCGAACCGCCTAAAGATAACATAAGGCCAGACACAGGGAATACGATCAAGTATTTCGACTACCATCAGGCGGTAAGGCATGCTACGAAGGCCTGCTGGGGCCTGATGGACCTGATAGATAAGAATGTGCAGAACATGGTGTTGATTCAGTTTGTGGCAGGACGACAAGCCCCAAGGACACGACAGGAGAATAATAAACCTGTCCAGATTAGTCAGCCCCAGTAGCCGAAGTAGACTCAGGTGACACGTCAGGTTGTGGATGTAATCTGTAAGAACCAAGAATTTTAGGAATAAATAATTATTTTAATATAATGAGAAAATGAATATTTATTTGAATATAAATATTTATGTGTAGTAAGACGAGTAGTTCAATTAATTCAAATTGAATTTATAAGTGTGGATTTGTGATGAGAATTGAGAAATGCCTTGTGTGGCATGGGAATGGATATTTAAGTGGTTAAATTAATTGAGGAGAGAATAATTAGTTAATATTATATTATTAATTAATTTACATTGTGAATAATATTAATGAAGTAATTTACATAATTATCTAGAATGGCAAGATAATAAATGAGGGTATTATTTATTAAAAGGATTAATATAAAATTATTGTAACAGTAACTAAGTTAGAAAAATTTCCAGAGTGGCGCAGCTGCGCCACTCTTGTACTGAAATCCAGCACAACTGTGCCGGATGTAAGATTTGGAAAAATATTTCTATAGAGTGCATGGGTTATAAAGATGGTGTATTGACATCAATGAGAAGAATAATGGATCAATTACCATTAATATTAATGTGAACATTATGGTTAAATATTATTTCATATTACTATGTGTAATATGGAAAATGTGGATAGTAGTAATATATAATTATCTATTGCTTAAGACTAAATGGAGTGTGATGTTTAATTAAGATTAATAATATACAAAAATATATAGTAAAACTAATTAAATCATAAAGTTGATTTAAATAAGTTTTGTTATCTCATCATGTGTGATGAGACAATTAAATGTGTACTCTAAAGTATGGGAGTAAATAAAGATGTATTATTAAAATATTTATTTCTATACCAATGCGTGATTAATAGTAAAAAGGAGATATTAAATTATTAGTGATCAATTGAATTAAGATCACATATGTTTTAAATATTAAATTATGTGGACTAATGTACATGGATTATATGATGTGAGTACATAAATAATCCCTAATTTTTCTAATATGGTAACAATTGTACATTAAAATTATATGTTGGGAGTTAAAGTAACTAACTGAGCAAAATTTAAGCACGTTGCTGAGAAATAAAATCCATCAGTTGAGCAAACAGTAAATGAATAGTAACCTATGGCTAAATTACGTAACTTTCAAGTAGTACTCATGGGCTATGAAAATGGCTGATGGTGAGTGGTTGAACAACTTCTAGTTAACCATTGTGTTCTCCTTCTACATTCCAGTCTCAAACTTTCATGCAAAACCATTAGCCAGTCCAAGTTTCTTCTATAAATGGTAGCTCCATTTTTAGTTTTACATTGCTTTTGTTTGTCTGTTGAAACTCTGATAACTTGAGTTGAAGTGGTTGTTGTCCAAAGAAGAGGCTAGCAATCTCAGAAGGAAGAAACTAAGTTTATTAAGCTCTAAGAGGTATAAAAATCTTAACTTTTGTACTTAATTGGGTTTTGCCAAGTTTTTGAAATTTCTTAAAATTCTCTGTCAATTGATATTAATTAACATGCTATAATGTGTTTAGGATGCATGTTTACATATATGAAACTTTTAATGATGGATTTGAAAACGTTTAAATCGAAAAGAATCAAAGTTGAGTGAGGCTCGCAAAAGCAGTCTCATTATTACTCAGGAGTTCGAGGCATGGCGCAATTTGCTACCATTTTATACTAGGGTGCAATCTTGTACTATTGCTGCACCCCAATCGATTCTGATTTTTGTTATGCTATGTGTTGTGAACTTGGTATTATGACTTAAATATATACCTGAAAAGGGGTATAACATGAGATATGAAGCTTTCTTATGTAGTATGAAGTGATCAACATGATTTAGTAAGAGATTTGTATTAAAAACTTAAAGTTTTAAAAACAAACTTTGAAGTAATACATGACCTACAAGTACTGAACTTAGTATGTTATACACATGATTGATTTCAGATATAAATAAGCATGATATAGTGTTTATAGTATCTTTGTTCATAACCAAAATTGTTAAGCTTTGTGTAGGAAAATATTTTAAAAGAAAAGCTTGATATATTAAAGTTAATAAATGCTACATGATGAAGGTTCTGATTTTGAAAAGATGTTAACATGACTTAGTACATATGATAAGAGTTTTAAAGTTGTCTTGTATGTGTTATATTGCATCATTCATGTTAAAGTAATTTCAAAGGCAACCTTGAACATGTTTTCAAAATTAAGTTGTATTATATGAGTATTTAGGTTCTAAAGATTTAAGATGTCATGTTTATGTTTATTATGTCTCTAATCATGATTCGTGTGTGTTGATCATAATGATAACTTAATCAAACATGAGTTTAAAGAATGTTTCGAAGTGCTAAACAATGCTAGTTATGAATACATGCTATAAATACTATGAGCATATGTATTAATAGATCGTGAGACCTCTTTATGTAGACATATGGCCAAATTTATAAAGCATGATGATTACATAACCTTTTTATGCCTTACTTCCATGGAAATCTTAAACTAAAACTTGTAAAAGTAAACTCAAGAGTGATCATACATTTATATAAAGTACTTTAGCATGTATGCATGTTAAGTGTGATTATTTGAGTATACCAAAGGATGGGATAGAAACAGGAAATGCAAAGCTCAACCCTAGTTTGGCCAGGGGAAAGCGCAACTGCGTCATCCCTAAGCCTAGACAGGAAGCAGCTGCGCCATCCTGCAGTTAAGTCTAGATTCTGTTTCTAATCTGATGTTCAAAGCATGCTTGTAGGTATAAGTTAACTTACATTATGTGACCAGTGTGCTAACCAATGTGTTAAGAAACATTCTAGATGCTAGAGTTAAATATTTATCGAATGATTATAAATTTCAAGAATGAAGTTCAAAAAGGTATTTGCAAGAAATGATTTGAAAAGGTGTTGTTAGACTTTGTGGTGTCATACAATCTGATTTGTGCTATGAGGATGTAGGATATGTGATGTAGTATGTATGAAGTTACAACTAAGTTAGACGTTTATATGTATGTTTGAACTTACATATATGAGTTTATGTAACTAATGAAAATCATATACATGTAAATATATTATGTTAGGATTCGAAAGAGGGTATTAAGCTTTACTTTGGTAAACTACGCTTGAGGCAAGTACTCGAACCTTACTCTTTATTGAGCATTATTGAACTTGTGCAGTTATTGATTGTACAAGTAGAACTTTGAAGGAACAATACTTCGTAATGAAATTTCAAACTTTGATTCAAACGATAACTGTTCATATATATATATTGTGAAAGAAACTGTCTAAGCCATTGATTCGGCTAGACTATTGATATTTGATCGAAAGCTATCCAAACCAAATTAAATTGGTGCAGACTCTTATAACTGAGAAGAACAACTCTCTTGGTAGGGGAACTATATATTATCGGGGAACCGACGTACGCACATGAGAAAGACTAAATGTTATGCATAACGTAGGGTACTTTAGGCTGATCACCTGTTGTACTCATTTTGTAGAATTATCAGTCTATTACTGTTAATTCTAGGAGAAGTTCATAGTCTTTAGTGACTGCTCAGTATCTATTGCTTTGAAATCTTGAAATCATTTAATCATTGAATATTATTGTCCATAGCGATTATTGTTAATAATCATTGATACTTCTTGCTATCTTGAACTATCATTATTGATATACCCTTGAAAAATTTAAAACATATTGATTACCCCTTTTTCTATATTACTTGCTGGGCAAAATCGTTGCTCATCCTTGCTTTCCATAAAACTTTTAGTGAAGGCAGAACGTGGTGAACCTGGCCTCTGGCAAGGACAAGGGTAAAGAGAAAGCTTTGGAATAGTTATTTCTGTAATACTAGGAATGTACTATTATGTGGTAGTAGAAGAACTTATTTGTATTAAGTTATATTTAGTTTAAGATGTATTGTATTAGTCACGATTGCGAAACTTTGGGACAAGGATAATTATATTCTATCAATGTAATTTATTCTATTATTCCGCTATGTGAGATGTTGATTTATTATTAGAGTTAGTACGTGATAACCAAATTTGGGACAAGTGTGGTCTGAATTTGGGGGCGTCACAGGTTGGTATCAAAGCTGTAGATATAAACCTTAGGAGTGAGAGTCCTTAGATTATAACTTAGGAGAACTTAGAAGATAGAGAAGACTCATGTAGAGTTTTCCTAAAGAGAGACTTAGTGCATTATGAAATATAATTTCATTATATACAATGAACTTATGTTTATTTAACATTCTGATAGGGTTGTTATTTGTTTGTCTTATGTTGGTGATTGTAGGATGACTGACATGGGAGGACCTAGCCGAATTTGGCTAGAGGAGGAGCCGCGTGACATACACGTGGTATTTGAGACACCATTGATAGCAGAGCCTATATCAGAAGTGGCCCCTATCGATGATGATGAAGACGAGGAGAAGGAGATGGAGCCATTACTCGAGTAGTCTGATCCGGAGGAGGAGCCTGAGCCTATGGAGGACTCTGACGAGGCTATTTTTGAGGATCGAATGTTGGGGGAGTATGAGGAGTAGATTTTGGAGTTAGGATGTAGAGTGAAGGAGTTAGAGGCTGAGGCTAGAGAGAGGGAGTCTGAGTTCACAAAATTGTGGGACGAGGACCATCAGCGAAAATTAGCGATGTAGGAGATGGAGGTGGAGATCGCTCACCGTAAGGAGATAGGGATCCAGATGGGGACTTTGTTTCACCGATCGGTGGCTAGGAATGTAGAGTTGGCAAGGAAATTGGAGGAAATGGAGAAGGGGGTGTTGAGCGAGAGGAAGGAGAAAGAGGCTCTCCGTACTCAGTTAGAAATGGAAGTGATGGATAGGATTCACTTCGAGGAGAAGTGGGAGGAAGCCAATGATAGGGTGAATGATCTAGAGGGTGAGGTGAGGTGCGGTGCAAGATAATGAAGATGAACAAGATGGGCTATGCTCTACGCACAACCATTGAGAGGTTGATTGATGGGGTAAATCACTACCCGCCTGAGCAAGGACAGACCCGACATACCATAAGACAAGACATGGTGGTGCACATTACTCAGAAGGAATACCAGAGTGCCGTGGAGTGTGGGATGTTAGATTTAGTCTAGAGGAAGAAGCTTAGTAGTTTTAGTGTTTTATTTATGTGTTGTTTAAATTTTTGTTGTTAAATCTCAGTCTTCGTGTAAGATGTGAGATAGTTGTAAACCCCCAAGCTTTTGAAATATGTTAGAGGGGTAATATGTAAGTGTTGTTCCCGTCTTTTGTGTTAAGAGGGGATATGTTGTTGTCATTTATAGAAGTATGCTAGAAAAGAACATGTAATTGTAACCATTTGGCATATGAATATAAATGATCTTGTTTCAGGAATGTGTTATAAATATTATTCTTATTAAAGAAATGTTTAAAGTAATATAATTAGATAATAAAATGAAAATTTTATGATGCAAAAAAATGCCGCCCAGACGTAGAATAACTGCACCGGAAGAGTCGGTTAATGATGAGAGAGGACTAGTAGATCCGATACAGAGGCTTGTAGATTTGTTAGGAGAAGCTCTTAGGGGAAGAAATAAACCAGTACCACCCGTTCCCCAAGTAGTCCCAGTCATAAACTTTAAGGATTTTAGGAGTGTTGGACCACCAGAATTTGTAGGCACTACCGATCTGATCGTGGCTTAAACGTGGATCAAAGAGATGAAGAAGGCTTTCACCATCGCTCGTGTGGGTAAAGACCAGAAGACAACATTTGAAACCTACACGATGAAAGGTGAAGCGAACTACTGGTGGGAGGTGAATCAGCAGAGAGCGGGAGAAGGGGTAGTCACTTGGGAGAGGTTTAAGACTGTTCTTCGAGAATTATTTCCCGAAAAGCATGAAAAATAAGATGGAGGTAAAGTTCTTAGAACTTAAGCAAGGAGATATGACGGTGGCGCAATACGCGGCTAAGTTCAATGAACTAGCCCGGTTTGTTGAACACCAGGTGGTAGATGAAGAGAGGAAAGCTAGGCGTTTTGAGCAAGGACTGAAGCCTTGGTTGTTTAACAAGGTGTCGATTCTTTAGATATATTCTTTAACGACATTGCTAGAGAAGGCTATTATTGAAGAGGGAGGAAGTGAAACTTTAAGTTAGTATAACAAAGTGAAGAAGGGAAAGAGCACCGGTGGAGAGAACCGAGGAGGAAGCAGCAGCGGAGGTAGCAATTTAGGAAAAAGAAAGTGGGAGAACAACAACAACAACAATAATCTCAACAATCAAGTGGGGAAATTTTGAGGAGAATTTAAGAAGAAGGTGGAAGGATGCCCAAAGTGTGGGAGGTATCACCAGGGCGAGTGTTGGAAAGGGCGCAGTGTATGTTTCAACTGTGGCCAAGAGAGACATTATGCTCCAAACTACCTGAAGCCGAAGAAGATCAAAGGATGTTTTGCTTGTGGTTCGGCGGACCATCTGATCAAAGACTGCCTGAAGAAAGGATGTAATGGAGGAAGCGACCAATAAGGAAGGAGTGGCAAACTGATGATTGGCGGACCGACGCCATCCAATCGTCCAACTGCCAGAATATTTAATATGACCATCCAGTATGCCGTAGCTACAAAGGACGTTGTGTCAGGTATCATCCTGATCAATGATATAAATGCCTATGTATTATTTGATTCGGGTGCCACCAGTTCTTTTGTATCTGAGGAATTTGCTAGTTGACTTAAAATACATCGAGAACGATTAGGAAATCCCTTGAACATAAAAGTTACGAATAAGGAAGTAATCCCTGTAGAGTATAGTTACCGAAATTGTCGCGTAAATATTAGAAATCATGAACTAAGCATAGACTTGATCCCGATAAGATTGGGAGAATTTGACGTAATATTGGGAATGGATTGGTTGTATAACCATGCTACGATTATTGACTGTCAGAATAAAAGCGTTGATAGGAATAAATTTTATTTTATATTTTGATGATAACAATTATGTTTTAAATAAATATATAATTATTTATTTTTCCTTATTATTTTATTTTTCATTTTTACTTGAATTAATTTTTATTGACCTTGATAAAATATATGTCAAGTGTTAAATAAATTAATTCATATAATGTTCAAGGCAAGAAAACCCTATTTCTTTTTCAAAACTAAAGTTGGGCAAAAATGTTTTATGCATGCATCATAAGTATTAAATATATACTAAAACATGTAGTAAAAATACTAATTCTTAAAACAAGTATCTATGTTAGAATATATTAACACTTATATAATATACATATATGATATTCCAGTAAATATATTTAAAATAAGTATGATTAAAATTATGCATATATAACCGAAATATCAGCACTATAAATATATATACATATATCTTATAAACATTATATGTATATAATATATATGTGAGTGCGTGTTAAAGTGCATGTGCTAAAATCGTGTGTGTTGGACAAAAGTGACACTTATTTTGGGACTAAATTCAAAATGTGAGTTGACTGGCATGTTTTAGCATGTTGGTCAAATTAAGCAATAAATGATCAGTAGGTGAAGAATGGCCCGGGCAGATTTTGTTCTTCTACTGCGTAAAAATTTGCTTTAATCTGGACCGTTCAATTCAAAAGTACTTGATCAAAACCGTGCATTCAAAAATCAGTTTTCAAAATTACATTTTTGCCCCAACTTCAAAAATTCTATAAATAAGGAGTATTTCATTCATTTGGTTTTTACCAATTTAGTGAAAAGAAAATCATACTCTCCTTGCCTACATTATCTCTAAACTTTATATCTCTTCTTACAAAAGTTCTGATTATTTTTGAAGAGAAAAATTGGTCCAAGTATTGAGATAAGTTTAATTTCTGTTGAATTATTTCTTACTTGCATTATATCTATAGATATACAAAAACACATTGTTTTACACAATTTTATATATCTATATTTCATCTATTTGTCAAATAAAAGGATATCTGGGCACCGCAAGGCTACTTGATACACCTCTACGGAGAGAAATTCGAACCGTACGATTCCTTATAGTCTTCAGTAACCTTTTATCGACATTATTTATATAAATATCCTAAAATAGATACGACACTTGATAACTCAAAACAATATTGAGACACTGCTCCAAAAAGAGTAGTCATCCGAACTGGATTTGAGAATCGTAGTGATCTATTAAAAATATTTATATAAATATCAATTGTGAAAATTATAAATTTTGTCATATTCAGATGCCGCAAGGCTACGGAGATACACCTCTACCGAGAGAAATTCGAACCGTACGATTCCTTATAGTACTAAGTGACATTATCTATAAAAGTTCACATAATAGATAAAATATTTTTATATATTTTTTGAGTTAAACAAGTAATATTTGTTATATCAGCTTGTGCTTAATTGAGACCATACTTGATAAATATTGTTTAATTTGATTTATTCTTTTCTACAAGTATTGATTCATAAAAATAATTTATATAATACTTGGTAAAGACTAACTAACGAACAATTCTATATTATCCATAGAAAACACTCTTTATTTTATAGAATTTTTAATTCTTTGCTTAATCAGAAGCATCAGTGGATCTAAACAAAGATTCTATCTGCTTTAAAGAAGCTTATTGTTGAATATAAAAGTCCTTGAACTTTTATACTAATATATTTTGTCCAAATTTTCTATCTGCTTAATTGAGAAGCATTAATCTGTACTTAACTCTTAGCTTTTTGAAGAAGCACTTTGTTGTAAACCTTTTTATAAATAGAGAAAGGATTAGAGTTAGTTTATTTTATATACCTGTGAGAGAGACAAGTAATTCTTCGACCAAGACCAAAGTCTTAGAGAGGTTAGCAGGAAGTTGGGTCTCTAGTGTACTTGTGAGGTGAGGAAGAGGCTGTTGTTTCAAGACCAGATCATAGAATAGAACTAATCTCAAATAGTGGTACAACTAGACTTGAGCAAGGAGCGGGGAGCTTGCTGTCCAAGATAGAATAGTTGAACAATTGGAAGTTTGTCTATAAAACTTTGTAAAGGCTTCTCCGCCTATTGAAGGAGTTTTTATTACTGATAGTAATAGGATCTCAAGTTCCAAGTAGGGACTTGAGATTGGATGTAGCAACATACCAATGGGTGTATGTTGTGAATCAGATAAATCTCTGTGCATTGTTATTGAATTTTTATTATCTTGCATGCTAATTGCTAAAACTGCTAATTAATAACTAAAAATTCAAAAAGGCCTAAATATATTTTTTAACTGGTAATAATCTATTCAACCCCCCTTCTAGATTATTATTTACCTTTCAATTGGTATCAGAGCAGTGCTCTTTAACTTGTTTGTTGAGTATATACAGGCATACCTAAGAGTAGATCCATGGCCTATAATGCTACCGATTGCGGGGAAGGACTGTCTATGTCCAGACCTCCACTATTTAATGGTACCAATTTTGCCACCTGGAAAAATAGATTCAAAATCTATGACAAATCCCAAGGAATCAAAATTTGGTGTGCCATTGAACGAGGTGTATAAATTCCAACCAAAATTGAAGGAGAAAAGACTGTCGAGAAAGACATATATGAATTCACCACTGAAGAAGAAGAGATCATAAATATTGCATCCCGAGCAGAACAAGTGCTAACCAGTGCTTTGATTGAAAAAGAATACAAAAGAGTTAGTAATTGTAAAAATGCAAAAGAAATTTGGGAAAAACTGATTATAACCTATGAAGGTACCAATCACATAATAGAAACCAGAAAAGATGCTCTAATTCAAGAGTATGAAAGTTTCAAGCTTGAAGAAGGAGAAAAGATCATTGATATGGAAACTCGGTTTTCTAGAATCATTGATGAGCTAGAGAAATTGAGAAAAACATATACTACAAATGAGAAAAACAGAAGAATTCTCAAAGTCCTTCCATCCATTTGGAAAATGAAGGTTACAACAATAAAAGAAATGCAAGATCTAACCACATATCCTATGGATAATCTCATTGGAAATCTTCGTGCCCACGAAGTCGATATGTTTGTTGAAAAAACTGGATCAGACATTGATCTCAAAAAGAAAGGAATCACTTTCAAAGCTCTTCTGGTGGATCAAGAAAGTGACGATGAAGAATTAAATGAAGAACTCTTGAGTCTAGACAACAATGAAGTTACTCTACTATCCAGACAACTAAGGAGAGTAATTCAAAGCAAGACAAGAAAATATGGCAAAGGCTTCATGAAAACAAACAACAACTTCAAAGACAAAAAATTTTTCAAACCAAAGACGCAAGGAGGAAATTTCAAAGCAATCAACAACTTCAGAAGTACCAACCCAAATGAAAATTCAAACACATGTTTTGAATGCAAGCAGCCTGGACACTTCAAAAAAGATTGTCCAAAACTAGCCAACAACAAAGTTCTTGTAGCTGAAGAAGGATGGGATCTAAGTGACGAAGAAGAAACTGCGAGACCCCAGATTTTATGAATAAAGATTTAAATTTCTCGAAATATTTTTTTTGAATATTATGGTGTGGATTTGATATAATATTAGAGTTGGGGGTAATATTTATAAATTTTGCAAAGTAAGCAAGTTGTTATATAATATTCGATTGGTCGGGGAATATTCGTTTTAACAGGGAATATTCGTACGACGACACAATCATTGGTGGACCCCACAACGGAAGTATTGTCATAGTTAAAAAATAACAGAATTATCTTTTTATAAAAATAAAGGTAGAAGTGTTACCGTTAAAACTGTTGAACTACTCGGTAGTAAAAGTACAGTAATATGCGTGGTTGCATAGTAGCACTCAGTATTGATTATTGATGCTTACGTGAGAAGTCACTCAATTATACTCAATTATTGCTATAGTAATTGCTGCATCATATCTCTCATATTATTGATTCGATTATTGTCACAGTATCATCTGCATAATATGATATATTATTAAATCAATAATTGAGACGACAAAGCTATTCATATTATTAAATTGCAATATTAACAATGTCTAGAAGTTCTGTCAAGGAGAGGTTTGGTCATCTAATTGCGCGCCAATAAGGAGAAATCCTTATCGGAAAGCCCCCTCTTTCATGGGAACGACCTGGTTGTTAAATATTGTGAATTATGATATTAATGATGAATAAGTTCGTGTTGATTAAAGATGAATTTGATAGTTCTATTATGTTGGGATTATTAATGTTAGTGGAAATTGACATCTATTCCGATGATAATTGATGTCTGGGGGTTATATTGATAAATTGGGTAATTAATCGGATAAATGAGCAATTAATTGCTACTAATTCATATGCTTATATAACTCTTTGTTCACATGTGTGTACTATTGAATCACATTCTTGTACTATTAGGGGAGTTGGTGCAAGATTGATAATACTTGCATGATTAAATTAAAAATGGAGGTATAGATGGAGGTACTATACTGTAATTCGTATTTTCACATGTCTAGAACTATTGATTCACATGCTTTACTATTGATTCACATGATTTACTATTAGGGGTGGTGGTGCAAGTTTGATAATACTTGCATGACTAAATTAAAAATGAAAGAAAAGATGAAGGTATTGTACTTTAATATTTCGAGCCCCAAAACGTGCAATTATCGAAACTATATTTTTTTATAAATAGAAGCTCATTCTTCCTTCATTTCTCACCAATTCACTAAAGCTATAGAACAATTATTATAGAGAGAAATTATAGAGAGAAAGAAAAAGAGAAGTCTGCTACCTCTCTACTCCAGTATCTAGTTTCTTTCTAAGGTAAGGGGTATTATTTCTTTCGTATTCATGAAGAAAGCTATTGTTATTCCATTCCTTATTATTCTGTTGGAATAACCTGTATATGCGAAGTACCGCATACATGGGTAAAATCTTTTGTTATTCCATTCTTTATTATTATGTTGGAATAACTTTATACATCTCTGCAATCTGCATATACATGGTGAAATTCTTCTATTATTCCATTCTTTATTATTCTGTTGGAATATCCTGTTTGTGCAGATTACGCATGACCAGGTTCCATTCTTTATTATTCTATTGGAATATCCTGTCTGTGCGTATTAGGCATGATCTGGTTCCATTATTTATTATTCTGTTGGAATAACTTGTCTGTGCGGTCTATCGCATGCTTGGTGATTTCTGTTGTTATTCCATTCTTTATTATTCTGTGGGAATATCCTGTCTATGCGGATTACGCATGACCTGGTTCCATTCTTTATTATTCTGTTGGAATAACCTGTCTGTGCGATTTATCACATGCATGGTGAATTCTTCTGTTATTCCATTCTTTATTATTCTTTTGGAATAACCTGTCTATGTGGATTACCACATGCATGGTGAATGATCCTTCGTATTCATTCCTTATTAAATTATAGAAATGATCTGTCTACGTGGATTACCACATGGCGGGCGAAAATCCATTTACAGTTCATATATTCTATTATATTCAGTTGGTTAAAGTTTTGGCTTCTACACTCCATGAAATTAGTGGACTATCCTTGATATTTGTGCTTCATCCAATATCTTTTCATAGAAATATTCTTCTGAGCATTCTTGAATTTTACTCTACAAAGCAGTATCATGTTGATAATTTGGACATTATTGATTTCTGGATAAATTAAATTATAAATCTTTAAAATTTATCCTTGAACTTGTTTTATTGAATTATTATGTCATTGTCATCATCATCATGCTTATATTATGATTAAAGTCATCTTTAGCTTACATGCATAGATGGACTTGGTATGATTATGACCAGGGATTATTCGGTATAATCATGACCATAATGTGACGAATGATGTGGTAAAAGTCCTCATTGGTCGGTAGTTCATTGGTGGACAATTGTTGGTATGATTATGACCAAGGAGTATTCGGTATAATCATGACCATTGATGATTACATGAATATCCTTGGCCGTGGTGCAGGGATGATGTGGTTTATTTATTAAGCTGAGTCTCAGCGATAAAGTTGATGAAAATCTTTTTAAATTATAGAAGATAGTAGATTTTATGATCTACTTGACTCTTCTAATGGATTGCTTGTTTCGCTACAGTTAAACTTGTTGTCTATTGTATTCTATCAGCTTAACATTGTTGAGGGCTAATGATAATTTATTCTGCATTATCTTAATCATAATATTTCTTACTGGGCTAGTTGAGCTCACCATTTTGCTTTCATTGTTCTCTTCAGGAAATGAGAACGTAGCCGGGACTAGTCGGGGAACGGAGTGATGGTCCGAGATGGTGTATTAGTAGTCCTCACTATTCTATAAAATAGTTTGACAATAAATGTAATGAGGACTCTATTTGAGAGTAGATATTGTCTAGAAGGCAACATTCCTGTTTAAACTCTCAGCTATATTTTGTCGTATATTACACGACGGTTGTATAATTAAGTTTGTATTTGTATTCTGTAGCATGTATTTGGTGACTCAAGATGGGTGATGTATACCTATTTTGGGGGCGTCACAGTTGGTATCAAAGCTTAGGGATATAATCCCTGGCTGAGATGTGAGACAAGAACTAGGAGGGGAGAGATGAGGAATTCCTTCGCTAGTATTACCTACCTAAGTTTATTTAGTATTTAATTGGTCGGTCAGAGTATAGGGATAATATGTGATATGTTAATTAACCCGTGTTTTGTGACAGTGTTTGAAAATGGCATCTGAAAATGTTGAGATCAGCAATGAAGAACATGAGACCGTTGAGTCACCAACGATCAATACCCAGGATAATGTGCAACAGGAAGACAATAATCCTCAGGAAAATAACAACAACGATTAAATGATGAACGATGGGATGTTCAGAGGCTTTATGCAATTCATGCAACATCAGGTAAGAGAGACTCCTGTTCAAAATATAGGTGGAAATAATGGCAACCCACGGTCGGTCACCGCTAAGCAATTCAAGGAGCTGGGACCACCAAATTTTTTGGAAAGCCAGAACCACTTAAGGCGGAGACGTGGTTAAAGCAGATCACCAAGATATTTGATGTCTTGGGATGCTCCGAGGAGCAAAAGTTTCCCTTTGCCACCTTTATATTGCGTGAAGAGGCGATTCTTGGTGGGAATCAGAAAAGCGATACTTGACTGACGCACTCAAGATGTCTTGGGAGAAGTTCCAAGAGTTGTTCAACGACAAGTACTTTCCCGAAAGTATTCGTCACATGAAGGAGGTGGAGTTTATCAAGTTGGAGTAAAACAATATGACCGTGTCATAATACGAGGCTAAATTTGTCGAGTTATCCCGGTTTGCATCCCATTTGGTTGATAATGAGGGGCGAATGACGCGAATGTTTCTAAGAGGTTTGAAACCCGATATACGTCAATACCTCATTTCTCACAAACTTTGTTTATATTCAGATGTTGTGAATAGGGCTCAGTTATTGGAGCGCGATAATGAGTCAGCATAACCAAAAGGCAACAACCAACAACATGATAATAATCGTACCGGTGGCAACGACCATCGGAACAATGATAACCATCGTGGGGAAAATTATCATGCCAAGAATGGTAACCAATTTGGTGGTAATCATGGCCAAGATAATAGGAGTGGAAATTTTAAGAAGAGAAGGTTCAACAACGTTGGAAAGACAGTAGCAGCAGCACCCATTTTCAAGGAAGGAGAACGACCACCAATTGTATGCTTCAAATGCGGTGGGGAGGGACATATCAGTCCAAACTGCGTGATGCAGTCCAAAGCATGTTACAATTATGGAAAAGAAGGTCACATAGCCCGCTTTTGTCTTGCACCAAAGTCAAGTCCAGCTGGGACGGTGGCACCAAAGGCGGATACGGACAAAAAAAGTCGGTGGTTTCAAGAAGAGCGTTTTTCGTGACTTCTTAAAAAGCGAGTAACCCAAACGAAGTTAGCACGGGTTAGTTAATTATAAATTCTTGCGAAGTCTATACCTTATTAGATACCATTTCTACCCATTCTTTTATATCTCTTGCTTGCGCTCAACGTTTAAATTTGACCCCAGAGAAGTTAGACTTTGACTTATTGGTTGAAACTTCGTTAGTAGAAGCCTTCGTTACCTCCACTGTTTATAAATCTTGCTGATTCAAATCGACACTTTCATGTTACCTATCAATCTTATCTCTTTGAAAATACTTGCCTTTGATGTAATTTTAGGAATCGATTGGTTAACTATTCATCATGCTTTTCATAAGGTTGTTAGTTTTCATATTCCTAACCAACCTGTTATGCGAATTCAAGCAACCAAACCACTAAAGTCAATCATTATCATATTAAGCCATAAGTAAAGAGCCCCGATCCTTTCGTTGTTGACTTCCTTGTCTGGAATGCACCGAAGCCAGACTTTTTGTAGGCGACGTCGTGAATGACGATGGCAAGTTGATAGGTATCAATGTGACGTACTATCCATGTCTTAGATGAGAGTCATAGTTTTGAATAATATTTCTATTGTTAATAAACTTCCTGGTGTATTCCTGAAGAACTTCCTAGCCTACCCCAGAGCGTGAAATCGAATTTTGTATTGACCCCAGTACAAAACCCATTTCTAAAACCCTTAAATATTTCTTCAACCAAAACAAACGTATAATGCGCCAAAGACGTTGGCTCGACCTGTTGAAGATTATGACTATACCATTCAATATCATCGTGGAAGAGCGAACGTGGTAGCTGACACGTTGAGTAGAAGATCATATGCATTTACGTGTGCGATGTTATTAACACAAAAACCCATTTCGTATAACTTATAAATGATGAAGATAGAGTTAAAGACTCTAAGGACCCACGTAAAGATAACGAATATACGAGTAGAATCGACTTTAATCGATAAAGTTAAAGCCGCTCAAGCTACACACCCGAATCTGATGAATGTGAAGAAGAAGGTTTAAGAAGGCGTTATTCTAGAAGCAAGAATCGATGAAGAGAGGAAATCTCAACCCTCGATTTAATTGGCCCATTTGAAATACTTGATCGAGTAGGAACTGTGGCCTATAGACTTGTTTTACCGCCAAGTATGTCGCGTGTTCATAACGTTTTTCACGTATCGTTGTTAGTAAAAACTTAGTCTTGGGGGACTTTGGAGCCAAATTTTAGAATAATTAATGAATCTGAAAAATTATGAAATCATGGGGGTTTTGTAGAGCATGTTACAAGCTTTCCATAGCCTCAAAAACGGAATAATTCCGATAACGGATGAAGAAGTTATGAAGATTTGAAGTATGTATGTCAAAAGTTGTAAAATCTAGAAAATTGGAGTTAAGTGCCAAAGGTCGAGCGCCTAGGCACTAGGCTCGGTGCTTAAAATCTGTTCTTGGGCGCCTAGGCGCTTGCCCAAGGCCAAATTTGGGCGCCTAGGCGCTGGTCAAGTGTTAAGCTAAAATCTGTCCAGACGTCCTTTAGTAAATTGGGCATAACGTTTTTATACGAACTCCGATTGAGGTGATTCAGGATGATTCGGAAAGATAACGAGTAGACCTAAAACTTTCATTCTTTATGTTTTGAGATTTGAGGTTGGTATCAAGGCCTAAAATGGCAATGTTAGGGACAGATGTGCATTCAGAGGCAATTGGAGGACATCGGGCATGCATATATGCAACATGTAATGTTTTCGACGATAAAGGTATTCAAAGTATCCTCACCTCTTTGGCATACCAGGTACATACATAAATTTTGAGGGCAAAATTTCATAAGGAGGGGAGATTGTGAGACCCCAGATTTTATGAATAAAGATTTAAATTTCTCAAAATATTTTTTTTGAATATTATGGTGTGGATTTGATATAATGTTATAGTTGGGGGTAATATTTATAAATTTTGCAAAGTAAGCAAGTTGTTATATAATATTCGATTGGTCGGGGAATATTTGTTTTAACAGGGAATATTCATACGATGGCACAATCATTGGTGGACCCCACAACGGAAGTATTGTCGTAGTTAGAAAATGACAGAATAATCTTTTTATAAAAATAATAGCGGAAGTGTTACCGTTAAAACTGTTGAACTACTCGGTAGTAAAAGTACAGTAATACGTGTGGTTGCATAGTAGCACAAGGTATTGATTATTGATGCTTACGTGAGAAGTCACTCAGTTATACTCAATTATTGCTACGAGAAATTCTTTGCATCATATCTCTCATATTATTGATTCAATTATTGTCACAGTATCATCTGTATAATATGATATATTATTAAATCAATAATTGATACGACAAAGTTATTCATATTATTAAATTGCAATATTTACAATGGCTAGAAGTTCTGTCAAGGTGAGGTTTGGTCATCTAATTGCGCGCCAATAAGGAGAAATCCTTATCGGAAAGCCCCCTCTTTCCTGGGAATGACCTGATTGTTAAATATTGTGAATTATGATATTAATGATGAATAAGTTCGTGTTGATTAAAGATGAATTTGATAGTTCCATTGTGTCGGGATTATTAGTGTTAGTGGAAATCAACATCTATTCCGATGATAATTGATGTCTGGGGGTTATATTGATAAATTGGGTAATTAATCAGATAAATGAGCAATTAATTGCTACTAATTCACTTGCTTATATGACTATTTGTTCACATGTGTGTACTATTGAATCACATTCTTGTACTATTAGGGGAGTTGGTGCAAGATTGATAATATTTGCATGACTAAGTTAAAAATGGAGGTATAGATGGAGGTACTATACTGTAATTCGTATTTTCACATGTTTAGAACTATTGATTCACATGCTTTACTATTTATTCACATGATTTACTATTAGGGGAGGTGGTGCAAGTTTGATAATACTTGCATGACTAAATTAAAAATGAAGGAAAAGATGAAGGTATTGTACTATAATATTTCGAGTCCCAAAACGTGTAATTATCAAAACTATATTTTTCTATAAATAGAAACTCATTCTTCCTTCATTTCTCACCAATTCACTAAAGCTATAGAGCAATTATTATAGAGAGAAATTATAGAGAGAAAGAAGAAGAGAAGTCTGATACCTCTCTACTCCAGTATCCAGTTTCTTTCTAAGGTAAGGGGTATTATTTCTTTCATATTCATGAAGAGAGCTATTATTATTCCATTCCTTATTATTCTGTTGGAATAACCTGTATATGAAAAGTACCACATACATGGTGGAATTCTTTTGTTATTCCATTCTTTATTATTCTGTTAGAATATCCTGTCTGTGCGGATTACGCATGACCTGGTTCCATTCTTTATTATTTTGTTGGAATATCCTATCTATGCAGTATTCATGCATGACACAGTTCCATTATTTATTATTACATTGGAATAACTCGCCCTGCATGCGGTTTATCGCATGCCTAGTGATTTCGTTGTTATTCCATTCTTTATTATTACATTGGAATAACTTTTATGCATGCGATCTATCGCATGCATGGTGAATTCTTCATTATTCCATTCTTTATTATTCTCATTGGAATAACTTTTATGCCTATGTGGATTACCACATGCATGGTGAATGATCCTTCAGTATTCATTCCTTATTAAATTGTGGAAATGATCTGCTCACGGATTACCGCATGGCGTGGCAAAAAAATCATTTACAGCTTCATATATTCTATTATACTCAGTTAGTTAAAGTTTTGGCTTCTATACTCCATGAAATTAGTGGAATATCCTTGATATTTGTGCTTTATCCAGTATCTTTTCATGGAAATATTCTTCTGAGCATTCTTGAATTTTACTCTACAAAGCAGTATCATGTTGACAATTTGGACATTATTGATTTCTGGATAAATTAAATTATAAATCTTTAAAATTTATCCTTGAACTTGTTTTATTAAATTATTATGTCATTGTCATCATCCTCACGCTTATATTATGATTAAAGTTATCTTTGGCTTACGTGCATAAATGGACTTAATATGATTATGACCAGAGATTATTCGGTATAATCATGACCGTAATGTGATGAATGATGTGGTAAAAGTCCTCATTGGTCGGTAGTTCATTGGTGGACAGTTGTTGGTATGATTATGACTAGGGATTATTCGGTATAATCATGACAATTGATGATTACATGAATATCCTTGGCCGTGGTGCAGGGATGATGTGGTTTATTTATTAAGTTGAGTCTCAGCGAGAAATTTGATGAAAATCTTTTTAAATCATAGAAGATAGTAGATTTTATACTCTACTTGACTCTTCTAATGGATTGCTTGTTCCGCTACAGTTAAACTTGTTGTCTATTGTATTCTATCAGTTTAACATTGTTGAGGGCTAATGATAATTTATTCTGCATTATCTTAGTCATAATATTTCTTACTGGGCTAGTTGAACTCACCCTTTTGTTTTCATTGTTCTCTTCAGGAAATGAGAACGTAGCCGGGACTAGTCGGGGAACGGAGTGATGGTCCGAGATGGTGTATTAGTAGTCCTCACTATTCTATAAAATAGTGTGACAATAAATGTAATGAGGACTCTATTTGAGAGTGAATTTGTATTCTGTACCATGTATTTGGCGACTCAAGATGGGTGATGTATACTTATTTTGGGGGCGTCATAAAAACTGCCGAATAAACTGCCAGTCTTTGCTTAATGGTAGATAATGACTCATCAGCATGATCTGAGGTAAATTCTGAACCCCAATTGCCTAGCACCTCATTTTCTTTATACACACTAGAAAATATAAATGAAGAACACTATGAATTACAAGAAGCTTATAGTCACTTATACGGAAGTAATGTGTAAGACCCTAACTTTTATGAATAAAGATTAATTTCTCTCGAAATATATTTTTGAATATTATGGAGTGGATATGGTATAATGTTATAGTTGTGGGTAATATTTACAAATTTTGCAAAGTAAGCAAGTGGTTATATAATATTCGATTGGTCGGGGAATATTCATTTTAACGAGGAATATTCGACGATGACACCATCATTAGTGGACCCCACATTAATGGAAGTATTGTCGTAGTAAAGAAAAGCAGCATGAAATTATCTTGTTATAAAAATAACTACGTAGTGTTACCGTTAAAACTGTTGAACTGCCCGGTAGTAAAAGTACAATAATACACGTGGTTGCATAGTAGCACACGATATTGTTTATTGATGCTTACGTGAGAAGTCACTCAGTTATACTCAATTATTGATACAGTAATTGTTGCATCATATCTCTCATATTATTGATTCGATTATTGACACAGTATCATCTGCATTATATGATATATTATTAAATCAATAATTGAGACGATAATGTTATTCATATTATTAAATTGCAATATTTACAATGTCTAGAAGTTCTGCCAAGGAGAGGTTTTGTCACCTAATTGCGCGCCAATAGGGAAAAATCCTTATTGGAAAGTCCCCTCTCTCCTGGGAACGACCTGGTTGTTAAATATTGTGAGTTATAATATTAATGATGAATAAGTTCGTGTCGATTAAAGATGAATTTGATAGTTCCATTGTGTTGGGATTATTAGTGTTAGTGGTAATCGACATCTATTCCGATGATAATTGATGTCTGGGGGTTATATTGATAAATCGGGGAATTTATCGGATAAGTGAGAAATTAATTACTACTAATTCACATTCTTATATAACTATTTGTTCACATGTGTGTACTATTGAATCACATTCTTATACTATTAGGGGAGTTAGTGCACGATTGATAATACTTGCATGATTAAATTAAGGATGAAGGTATAGATGGAGGTACTATACCGTAATTCGTATTTTCACATGATTATAACTATTGATTCACATGATTATAACTATTGATTCACATTATTTACTATTAGGGGAGGTGGTGCAAGTTTGATAATACTTGCAGGACTAAATTAAAAAATGAAAGAAAAGTTGGAGGTATTGTACTGTAATTTTTCGAGCCCTAAAACGTGCAATTATCGAAACTATATTTTTCTATAAATAGAAGCTCATTCTTCCTTCATTTCTCACCAATTCACTAAAGCTATAGAGCAATTATTATAGAGAGAAACTATAGAGAGAAAATCTATAGAGAGAAAGAAGAAGAGAAGCCTGCTACGTCACTATTCCAGTATCCAGTTTCTTCTGAGGTAAGGGGTATTATTTCTTTCATATTCATGAAGAGAGCTATTGTTATTCCATCCCTTATTATTCTGTTGGAATAACTTGTTTATGCGAAGTACCGCATACATGGTGAAATTCTTCTGTTATTCCATTCTTCATTATTATGTTGAATAACTTTTGTTTATCGGGCACCGCATACATGGTGAAATTCTTCTATTATTCCGTTCTTTATTATTCGCATTTAATATCCCACATGCATGCGTTCTGGCCGGACTGGTTCCATGATTTATTATTCGCCGAATATCCTCATGCTGCATTTACGCTGGACTGGTTCCATTATTTATTATTCGCCGTAATATCCTCATCAGCTAAGTCGTTCGCATTACACCGGTTCCATTCTTTATTATTCTTGGAATAACTCATCAGGCTTGTCTATTTCATGCATGGTGATTTCTTCATTATTCCATTCTTTATCATTCTCATTTGGAATAACTTTGCCTATGTGGATTATCACATGCATGGTGAATGATCCTTTGTATTCATTTCTTATTTTGTGGAAATGATCTGTCTAAGTGGATTATCGCATGGCAGACGAAAATCCATTTGCAGTTTCATATATTCTCTTATACTCAGATGGTTAAAGCTTTGACTTCTATACTCCATGAAATTAGTGGAATATCCTTGATATTTACGCTTCATCCAGTATCTTTTAATGGAAATATTCTTCTGAGCATTCTTAAATTTTTCTCCACAAATCAGTATCATGTTGACAATTTGGACGTAATTGATTTTAAGATAAATTAACTTATAAATCTTTAAAATTTATTCTTGAACTTATTTTATTGAATTATTATGTCATTGTCATCATCCTCATGTTTATATTTTGATGAAAGTCATCTTTGGCTTACGTGCATAGATGGACTTGGTATGATTATGACCAGGGATTATTCGGTATAATCATGACCTGTAATGTTATAAATGATGTGGTAAAAGTCCTCGATGAGCACCTGTAGTGCATTGATGGGCGATTTTTGGTATGATTATGACCAGGGATTATTCGGTATAGTCATGACCATTGATGATTTAATGAATATCCTTGGCTCGTAGTGCAGGGATGACTCGATGATGTGGGTTTATTTATTAAATTGAGTCTCAGCGATAAAAATTGATGAAAACATTTTAAATCATAGAAGATAGTAGATATCATGCTCTACTTGACTCTTCTAATGGATTGCTTGTTCCGCTGCAGTTAAGCTTGATGTCTATTATATTTTATCAGTTTAACATTGTTGAAGAGTAATGATAATTATTCTGCATTATCTTAGTCATGGTATTTCTTACTGGGCTAGTTGAGCTCACCCTTTTCTTTCACTGTTCTCTTCAGGAAATGAGAATATAGCTGAGACGAGTCGGGGAATGGAGTGACGGTCCAGATGATAGCATTAGTAGTCCTCACTATTCTGTTAAATAGTGTGACAATAAATGTAATGAGGACTCCATTGAGTGTGGATATTGTCTAGATGACAATATTCTTATTAAAATTCTTAGTTTATGTTTTGTCGTATTTTACACGACAATTATATTATTAAGTTGTATTTGTATTTTTGTACCATGTATTTGGTGACTCAAGATGGGTGATGTATACCTATTTTGGGGTCGTCACATAATGTATTGTTAAAAGAAGAGTTAGAAAGATTAAGAAAAATAAATAAAAGTCTTGAAATTGAAAATGCTAATTTAATCTTCACCAACGAAAGTTGAAATGAAATAAACTTAGAAAATAAAGAAGAATTAGAACAACTTAAGAAAATTAATAAAAATCTTGATGTCGACGTCGAGATTTTTATTTGTCCCTTTTCTGTTCTTGTTCTTTGGTGTTCTCATGTTATGTGAGATTTATTTGAAAAAACAAGTGAAAAAGGTCCGACATGTATATTTGTGACGATTTGACTATAAGAGTCGCCAGTTGGTATTTTTAACTGGTTGCACCAACGCAACCGAGAAAAGGTTTGTACATTGACCCAGTGATGTGACATTGCTAAACGAGTCTGTGAAGTCGAGATTCATTTGGGTTTAGGAGCTTGATTATGCGGAGGGAAGGTGTTAGGCACCCCCCGACATTCGTGTTACTACAGTGACCGCCATTTTTCAAAAAACTGTTATATGAATGTGTGTGTGTGAGTGTGGGTCAATGTGCTGTTATTTGGAAGTAGTGCGAGGCCTCGTTCACACCTATTTACAAAGGGTTTGAATTTGTATAAAAAATTCAGTTTTTAACATGATATAGCAGTGAGGTTTTGTAAAAGAGGTTTTTTTAAACCCTGTGCTCAATAGTAATTGGGACCTTTTCATACTTCCATTTTATTATTAAATGTTCGGCTTGATTACTTTTATTTTCGAGATGCGAAACATCTTCGAGAAAATAATATATAGCAGTGCCGAACTCTTCATGGGCATGGAAGCCATCTAAGGAAATTCAAACACCGTGAATAATTTACAGGCTGCTTAGAGCTGAAAATGTCCATCACGGGAACCGAATCTAGATTCAGTAGACTGAATCTGTGATCACATGATTCCTAGGCTCACATGATGCCGCAATTTATATGAAAAATAGTAAGCAGTTATATATATAAAAGTTGTAAATATATATATACAAACATGATCAACCACCACGAAGCACCTCCATGGGGTATCAGAAATGTAAATATATAAAAGCGGTAAATATATATATAGAGACATAATCAACCACCACGAAACACCTCCATTGGGTATCACAAATGTAAATAAAGCAGTAAATGCGATCAACCGCCACGAAATAAACTCCAGGCGGGATGGAATGTAAATAAAGCAGTAAAAATGATCAACCGCCACGAAGTAAACTCCAGGCGGGACAGAATGTAAATATAGGAGTAAAAGGCCACGAAGTAAACTCTAGGCCTGAAATAAATGTAAATATATATATATAAAAGTCATAACGCATTATGATATATATATCGATCCCGGCTCGATTTATCATTTCAAATGATTTGTCATATATATATATATATATATATATATATATATATATATATATATATATATAAAAAGTAGTAAACGTCTGGGATATAAAATCCGTGCTCATCAACCAAATATATATATATATATAATCATTGTTAGAATTTGTTACGATGAGCTCGATTTTTATATCCGAATACGTTTACTACTTTTATATATATATATATATATATATATATATAAAAAGTAATAAACGCCTGTATGTAAAATCTGTGCTCATAGAACAAAGTTCGACAATAGTTCATATATATAAGTATATATATATATATATATATATATATATATATATATATATATGTATATATATATATATAAAAGCAGTAAATGCTCCGTATGTAAAATCCAGGCTCATAGAACAAAGTTCGACAACAGTTCATATATATAAGTATATATATATATATATAAAAGCAAGTAAACGCTCCGGACGTGAGTCCAGGCTCAATCGAGGCATAACTCGATAATGTTAGTCTATATACATATATATATATATATATATATATATATATATATATATATATATATATATATATATATATATATACGTAAAATGAAGACCACTTGATTTGAAGTGCAGGCATACACACACACCACGACTCTCATGTGAAGAAGAGTGTGTGCAAAGATGAAGAGAAAGGCTTTATAATGTGTAAGAAGGTTTATAGTGGGCTGCCAGAGAAGACTTCTATGACTTTAAGTGGATGAACACTCGTCTCCCACCGGTAAAAATATAGCTATATGTGAGCTAACAAGTGTGTAAAATGAGAAAGCACTCAATATGGGGGGTGTACAGAGCAAATTTGACAGGACTTCCTCGCCTTTCTTCTCTTGAATATGGCCATCCCAAGCTCTATATTTATAGAGCTGGGGCCAGGAGTGTACCCTACATGAGCATGAGATGAACATGCGGTAGCCCAGATACACATACACTAGGCCGCCGGCAATGCCCCAGGCTCATGGGTCCCACCGTCTCGAAGTACGTGCACGTATATAACGTGATGTCCTCTCGAACTTGCAGAACTTCAATCCGAGCATCCGATTGAGGTGTATGAGACCTGTTTCAGACTGCTACTGTCGAGAGCTATGCAATGACATGGGATTAGAGGTTGTACGAAGTCAGGAAGATGGAACCATGTCCTATCTCTCCAGGATTCAAATTCTATCCGGTGTGCTGCCTTGCGTAGTAGTCACTTGGGATTGCAACTCCTTATTTCTTATGGGACATTGTTGTGTATAATGTATGTTGATTGTTGTTTGTTGAGACGGCTCCATGTGGGGTTGAGGTGGAAATTTTGACAAATTTGTCCTTTACAGGGGTTATCTCCGGTTTTGGCTGATAAAGTAGACGTTACTCAGGGTTATCTTTGAGATTGGGCTGCTGCAAGTGTTGAATTCCCTTAGGGTTGTCTCTGAGGTGTGCCTGTCCTCTCGGAATTATATTCGGGTTTGTGAATTGAGTGCCTCGGTGGGAGTCCTGAGGTTGAAGTTAATTGCATGGGTTGAAACGAGCATCTCCGGGGTTATCTCCGGAACTGCAACTGCACTCCTTGGGGTTATCTCCAAGGTTGACATTGTCTTTCCCGGTGTTGTTTCTGGGACTGAGACTGAACATCTTGGGGTTATCTCCAAGATGAAACGGCATTCTCCGGTGGAATTTTTGGTATTTGCACTGCTATCCTCGGGGTTATCTCCGAGATGGGGAAAGGATACTCCCGGTGTGTTTTCCGGGGTTGAAACTGAACTTCTGGTGGTATTTCCTGGATTAAGTTGAGCTGTCTTCCTGGGTTATCTCTGAAAGAAGATTTCACACTTCCTGTAATGTTAGTAACATGTAGGTATAAAAATTTCGAATGTCTACAGATGCCCCTCTTTATCATATTCATGCAATGCAATGACATGGATAGGATAAAGAATACTAGACACTTGAAATGCAACAAGATGATTATGATGCAATTTATGACAATATGATGCAAATGTATGTGGTTTGTTGGATTTTCCTCCAACATGATAAGATGATTGCCAGCTCCCTGTTGCTTCTACCGAGGATGACAATAAATAACCAGCCTGATGAACTATCTCAGACGCGTGATCCACAGCTACCAGGAATCTCTAGGATTGTTGACATTGGGGCTATCACCAAAGTCTTGAATCCTTGATACAGACTTTATCCTGAAGATGTATCTTTCACATATAAGAGACTTTGTGGAAATGGGTTTTATCTGTTGAGGATGTGTATAACATATTCCATCATTGGTCCTCCCCGATGAGGATGTTTTTCCCTGGTTTGTATCGCCAGGTCCTTCCGCTACTCTGTTGGAGTTACTGCCAACAGTCGGTGTTGTCAGGGTTGCCTAACCTTCATTGACGTGTGTATCAATGGATGAGATCCCTACTGAGGATAATGTCAAGGCTGCTTGACCTTCATTGACGTGTGCATTAACGGTTAAAAAATGCGTGACACCCCGCTGGGGACCATGTCAAGGTTGCTTGACCTTCATTAACGTGTACGTCAATGGTTGAAAATGCGTGACACCCCCACTGGATTCAACTTCAAGTTGGCTGAATTCAACTTCAAGTTGTACTTACGTAACCTGTTAAAAAGCTTTCTAAGATAGTCTAAGGAGTTTTCCTCCTTTCGGGACTTGACAATGATGTCATCCACGTAGATCTCTATATCTTTATGCATTAAGTCGTGGAAAAGAGCCATCATAGCTCGCTGATAGGTTGCTCCAGCATTGATGAGGCCAAATGATAACCATCTATAACAAAAGGTTCCCCAAGGCGTGATGAAAGCAGTTTTCTCATAATCTTCCTCAGCATCCATAATATGATGATACCCCGCGAAGCAATTTGCAAAGGAGTACATGCCGTATTGAGCAGTATTATCAATGAGAATGTAGATACATGGCACGGGAAAGCTATCCTTAAGGCAAGCTTTGTTCAGATCCTGGTAATCCACACAAACTCGCACCTTTCCTCCTGGTTTAGGCACGAGGACTATGTTTGATAACCATTCAGGGTATGTAGACACCATGATGATGCCTTCTTAAAATTGTTTCATAATTTCTTCTTTAACCTTTAAACTCCACACATGTTTCAATCGCCTGAGCTTCTGCCTGACTGGCTTGAATACCTCTTTAATGGGAAGGTGATGAAGGACAATGTTAGTGGACAAACCCATCATGTCTTCATGAGACCATTCAAACAAATCCCGGAATTGGGTTAGTAACGCAACTATGTTATTTCGTTGGTTTAGAGTGAGGTCTGAACCAATCTGGATTAGCTTAGGGTTTTCTAAGGTTTCAAGATTGAAAGAAGTGGTTTGATCAAGATTAGGTTTAGGTTTGTCTTAGACCCATTCCTTGATCTCCTAAGGTATCTTAATGTCCTCTTGTATTTCCATCAAGTCTGAGTCCAACTTTTCATCAAAGTTACAGTCCTTGTGGAGAAAAGGCACTACATCAGCAAGTACAGGAACATCTAAATTTAGAGTCTTGAAACAAAATATACTTTCACTTAATATATGAAACTGTTCAATCATACAAAGTGTTAACATGTACTGATAAAATAACTGCTAATACTGTATAAAAAAATAAGCGGTTAAAGTTATCTACAGGGTAGATGGATTTCTTCCCGTTTTACCCTCGTCGACCAATGCATGGAGTGCTGCTCCAATTGTCGAGGGTAAAGTCCTGATGGACTGCAGTGATGGAGGGGTTATCATCGTCCTCTTTTTCCCTAATGATGACCATGACATCTGGGTAATCATCGTCTAGGGTGTATCTATTTGTATGCTCATCATGGACAATGATGCGTATGACTGACATCATCTGGGTGATGTCTTATTTATGTTTCCATTCCTTCTCTTCCACTTCGGGATCAGAAATCAGGACCTCTTTTGTTTTAACCGGTACTGGTTTGGGAAATAGCGTAGCCATAATATGGGCTGGCACCTTTACAGGAGACTGTATCAACTCAGGAGTTGCAGGTGGAGAAAATCGTTGTGTGGCTGAAGTTGAAAGAATCTGTTTGTGCTTATGAGGATTCTTGTGACTGGAGCTAGCAGAATAGCCTAATCCAGCTGTTCCTGTCTGACTAGGCACTTGAATTGGGTGATTAATACCCTGATGGTATTTACCAAACCCTTGTCCAGGTTGATGACCCAATGACATCATCTCTTGAGTGGCCGACATAACCTTGGTAGAAATCTTAGGTGTGAGAGGTGGTGCCCCAATGGGATGGTAATGCGTGTTGTTCACCTTCAGGGCGTGGAAACTGACTGGCTCAATTTCTGAATTGAAGCTGATTAGTGGCATATCACTTTGTTCCGGACATTCCGGCTCAACATTAACAATGACTAGGCTATTATTGATAATGTACTTGAGTTGCTGATGAAGGGTAGAAGGGACATCTCCAGCCATATGAATCCATGGTCTTCCCAATAGCAGGTTGTATCCTGTGGCTATTTTGAGCACATGAAAGGATACATTGAATGTATTTGGACCAATCTCTACTGGTAATTTAATTACTCCAACGACGTTTCTTCGGGACCCATCAAAATCTTTGATAATCGTATGGCTGCTTTTGATCCTCTTGGGGTAAATATTTATCTTCTCCAAGGTAGCATAAGGACAGATGTTAAGAGATGAACCTCCATCTATCAAGACTCCTCCAACCATGTATCCAGTGGACAAAACCGCTATATGCAACGGCTTGCAATGATCGGTCCCTTCAGCGGGTATGTCGTCATCAGTGAAAGATATCACATTGTTGTTGAAAATGTGATCAACCAGATGCTGGAATGTTTTCACATCCATTAATTTCGGTAAATGGGCTTCTTCCAAGACCCTTAGCAATACCTTCCTGTGATCTTCGGAAGCGAAAACCAAGTCCAATATGGAAATTTGCTGTGGAGCTTCTTTCAAGCTTAAAACTACTTTGGCTTTGTTATGGCCCATGGTATGGAGGAATTCTTCAATCTTCTCCATGGGAACTTTCCCATTTGATTTGATGGCGGGCTTCATCACCCGATGGGGAAGATACAGTGGATTCTCCTTCAACACTACAACAGTAGTAAGTGAAGTAGATCCTTCAGCCTGCCCATAATTCCATGGGACTTTGTGTAGGCTGGCAACAGGATACTGTGGTCTGAATAGTAAGTTAATTGGCTCTGGTGCAACCACTTTCAAAGGATTGTCATCTCCTTTGAGTTGAATTGCTTGTATTGTGAGTGGGCTGACAGCCAAATCATCCTCAGCGGAGATAACTGCTACGCTGTCCTTCCATTTTGTAGGACATGTGTTCCCACTCTCGAATAACAAAGTGTCATCGTCTGCCATTTGCAGGACACCGCTGTCAATTAAATTTTGAATGAGGTGGCGGAGTGCCCAGCATTCTTCTGTGCTGTAACCGCGAGAGTGGGAGTGATATTGGCATACTCCCTCAGAATTAAACCATCTGGAATGGGGATTGATTGGAGGTAGAAGGGATGTAATTCTTCCTTCATTAATCAACATTTGAAATATCTCCTCCATAGGTTGGCCAAGGTATGTAAATTTCATTTGTTGGCAAAATCCCAATGGGCTTTGGCACTTGCGCTTTTCGTAACTTTATCCTCCTGTGTTTCACTTTTTGAAGGCGAGGATGGAATATTCATGACAAAAGGAAGGAGACTAGCATGTTCCTGACTGATTAATTGGCATGTGACTTGGTGTTGGTGAATCACCAGTTCTGCTAATTGATCTACTTATTTGCAAAGAGCCTTAATCTTTTGCTCCATCATAAACTAGAACTGCGCATAATCCCATCTGTCAGCACCGTCTTTGCTGGTCTGGGAAGATTGAACAACGTAATTGGAACTCTGTGCACTACTCCAATTAATCATATTGACCTCTCCCTCTTTGTGTTGAGGAAGAGGATTATCTTGCACATGAGGTTGGTCGGGTTTAGTCATGACAATCTCCCTATTGTCGATTAAGTCCTGGATCTTGTGTTTCAAGGCCCAGCAATCTTGAGTGTCATGTCCTGGTGCCCCGACATGATAAGCACACTTCCGAGTAGCATTGAAACCCTTTCCATTCGGGTTGGCTGGTGGAAGAAGATGTGTAATTTCTTCTGAGTAGTCAGAAGAAAAAGGATATTCTTGAGTGAGTCTCCTAAGGGTGTGAACACTCGGGGGCATCTGAATTCTCCACCTTTAGGCAATGGAGGGTTTGAAGACAGTGCTTACAAAGGGGAGTAGTTTCTCCTCTGGATAGGCATATTTTGACTGCCTTTTTGACCTTGTAGTATCAAGGAAACATCTTCCTCTTTCTTTTTATGGACCCTCTGGGGGTTGTTTCCATAAGTTCCAGACTGGATGTGCTCAACAACTACTTTAAGAGTGGCTAGGTCTTGAATCTTTCCTGACTTCAATCCCATCTCAGCTATCTCTCCGTGCTTGATCATTTCAGAAAATGGCTTGCCAATGCCAGCTAAAACTCTTTCATAGAAAGGAGCTTCTTGTGTGTTTATAAAGTTCATGACCATTTCTGATTCCGTCATGGAAGGAATGACTTGAGCAGCAAGGCGCCTCCACCTTTGAGCATACTCTCTGAAAGACTCAGTAGATTATTTATTGACCTTGGTAATCTGGTACTGGTCAGGAGCCATATGAGATTGGAAGTTGTACTGAGTGAGGAAGGCATGAGCTAGTTCCTCCCAGCTATGGATCTTTGAGTTGTCTAATCTGGTATACCACGTCCGGGCTTCTCCAGTCAGACTTTTCTAGAACAGCTACAATATGAGCTTCTTATCCTCTGCATAAGATCCAAGTTCTCCTATAAATATCTTCAAATGTGTGTAAGGATCCCCTAACCCATCATACTTTTCAAAGTCAGAAGTTTTGAACTTCTCTGGATAATGCACACCAGGGAATATACAAAGGTCAGCATATGAAACACTCCCGTGTGTTCCAATCCCTTTGATAGAATGGATGGTTTCCTCCATTTGAAGGACTTTCTTCCTAATATCACCGGTGTCTGGATCTTCTTTAAGATGAGTGTTTTCGGGAATTTTGTTGGTCATATCCAACTGAAGTTCAAGATTTGTTTTATCTGGACTTTGTGTTCCTCCTTGTGTAGAGGATTCTGTATGTACGGGTATTCACGAACCCTGAGTAGATTGGTGTAATTTCTGAAGTAGAACAACCAAATTTATGATTTACTTGCTTAATCCATCAAACTCTTCTCGTGAGACAGGAGCAGGATTAGACTGGTCAGACGAAGACATAGTTGGCTGTAGACTCGTGGCCTTTTTGGATTTTGAGCGGGTAACAGGCCCAATTGTTTCCCTACAAAAAACTTATGTAGTTTAGTCTTAGGGAATGTATAAATGTTTACATGCTATCATAATGTGTCCATTTTAGGAATATTATCCTGTAAAACGGGTGTCATTTGATAGCATGTCAAGTCTTAATATGCATGTGCAAATATTCTTTATATTTTCCATTACATAGAGATGAACATGGAATAAAATTACAACTAATTGTCTTTACAAGTAATTTTAAAAAAATGGAGAGCATGAAGAGACTTTCCTTTGCGTTTGGTTTATCAGAGACTGGCCTATCTTAATTTACTCTCGCGGCTTTTTGGCATGAAGGTTCCCAGATCATCGCAATTTGCTTGACGGGAAGTTAATCTGGTCTGTCAACTGGAGCGAATCTGGGTGGTACCTTTCCTGAGCCTCGTTGGAATTAGTCTTCCTACGAGTATAGTAATCAAACACCGACAGGATAGCCTCCTGGTGGAGGAACCACACAACATACATTCACATACAACGTGTCTCACTGTTTATGAAAATGATGACATGTGCGAAGCACTAATATTACAAATAGATATATTGCAGTGCAGTAAGTAAAATGTATTCGTACACATTCATCAATAATGTAAATGCAACATTCACACACAAACATATAACAGTTTTGAAAAGCTTATAGTAGCGGCTTAATCCCTTTTACTGGTGTCCTCAGCAGAGTCGCCACCTGTCGACGTCGGGATTTTTATTTGTCCCTTTTCGGTTCTTGTTCTTTGGTGTTCTCATGTTATGTGAGATTTGTTTAAAAAAACAAGTGAAAAAGGTTCGACAAGTGGGTAGCCAAAGAAGACTTCTATGACTTTAATGGATGAACACTCGGCTCCTGCCGGTAAAAATATAGCTATATGTGAGCTAATAAGTGTTTAAAATGATAAAACACTCAATATGGGTGGTGTACAGAGAAAATTTAACAGGGCTTCCTCGCCTTTATTCTCTTGAATTTGGCCACCCCAAGCTCTATATTTATAGAGTTGGGAGTCATAGGTGTACCTGCGGAAGCCACAGATGCACCTGTGGGCTCTGCGGGTCCCGCCATCTCGAAGTACGTGCACGCGTGCAACGTGATGTCTGCTCGAACTTGCAAAACTTCAATCTGAGCATCCGATTAAGGTGTATAAGACCTATTTTGGAATTCTGTTATCGAGATCTGTGTAATGACATGGGATTAGAGGTTGTCTGAAGTCAGGAAGATGGAACCATGTCCTATCTCTTCAAGCTTCAAATTCTATCCGGTGTGCTGCCTTACGTAGTAGTCACTCGGGATTGCAACTCCTTGGTTCTTGTGGGACATTTTTGTGTAGAATGTATGTTGATTGTTGTTTATTGAGACGGTGCCATGTGGGGTTCAGGTGAAAATTTTGACAACTTTATACTTTACCGGGGTTATCTCTGGTTTTGGCTGATAAAGCAGACGTTGCTCAGGGTTATCTTTGAGATTGGGCTGCTGCAAGTGTTAAATGCCCTCAAGGTTGTCTTAGAGGTGTGCCTGTCCTCCCGGGGTTATCTCCAGGTTTATGAATTGAGTGCCTCGGTGGGAGTCCCGAGGTTGAAGCTGACTGCACGGGTTGAAGCGAGCATCTCCAGGGTTATCTCCGGAACTTCAATCCTTGGGGTTATCTCCAAGGTTGACATTGTCTTTCCTGGTGTTGTTTCTGGGACTGAGACTGAACATCTTGGGGTTATCTCCAAGATGAAATGGCATTCTCCAGTGGAATTTCTGGTATTTGCACTGCTATCCTCGGGGTTATCTCCAAGATGGGGAAAGGATACTCCCGGTGTGTTTTCCAGGGTTGAAACTGAACTTCTGGTGGTATTTTTTGTATTAAGCCGAGCTGTCTTCCAGGGTTATCTCTGAAAGAAGATTTCGCACTTCTTGCAATGTTAGTAACATGTAGGCAGAAAAATTTTGAGTGTCTACAGATGGCCCTTTTTATCATATTCATGCAATGCAATGACATGGATATGATAAAGAATACTAGACACTTAAAATGTAACAAGATGATGATGATGCAATGCATGACAACATGATGCAAATGTATGTGGTTTGTTGGATTGTCCTCTAACATGATGGGATGATTTCCAGCTCCCTGTTGCTTCTACCGGGGACGACAATAAATAACCAGCCTAATGAACTGTCTCAGACGTGTGATCCATAGCTACTAGGAATCTCTAGGATTGTTGACGTTGGGGCTATCACCAAAGTCTTGAATCCTTGATACAGACTTTATCCTAAAGATGTATCTCTCACGTACAAGAGACTCTGTGGGGATGAGTTTTGTCTGTTGAGGATGTGTATAACATATTCCATCATCGGTCCTCCCCGTTGAGGATGTTTTTCCTTGGTTTGTATCGCCAGGTCCTTCTGCTACTCTATTGGAGTTACTACCAATAGTTGGTGTTGTCAAGGTTGCCTGACCTTCATTGACGTGTGTATCAATGGATGAGATCCCTGCTGAGGATAATGTCAAGGCTGCTTGACCTTCATTGACGTGTGCATCAACGGTTGAAAAATGCGTGCCATGTCAAGGTTGCTTGACCTTCATTGACGTGTAAATCAATGGTTGAAAATACGTGACACCCCCGCCGGGGACCATGTCAAGGTTTCTCGACCTTAATTGACATATACATCAATGGTTGAAAATGCGTGACACCCCCGCCGGGGACCATGTCAAGGCTGCTTGACCTTCATTAACGTGTACATTAATGGTTGAAAATGCGTGACACCCCCACCGAGGACCATGTCAAGGTTGCTTGACCTTCATTGACGTGTACATCAATTGTTGAAAATGCGTGATACCCCCGCTGGGGACCATGTCAAGGCTGCTTGACCTTCATTGACGTGTACATCAATGGTTGAAAATGCGAGACACCCCCACCGGGGACCATGTCAAGGCTGCTTGACCTTCATTGACGTGTACATCAATGGTTGAAAATGCGTGACACCCCCGCCGGGGACCATGTTTTAGGGCTACGACCCTGCACTGATGGCATCGGACCTTTGTGAGATATTACCGAATGTAGTTTACAACAACTGAGATCATCGGTATAGTGTACCCTGTGTTTGGGCGAAGACCAATGAGTGTTATGTAAAGCCAAAGTTTTGGCCCGTGAAAACCAGGATTTCAGGCTATTCCGCTCAATCGAGTAGCATTTTTATTCCTGATTTGACCTTTTCAGCTTATAAGAACTCCTTTGTAACTCAAACTAGATCGAGTCGGAGGGGTGGGACCCACATAGGGGTGCCACAAGTACACCTGCAGCAGCCACAGGTGGACCTGCGGCCAACCGTGACTTCCCTTAAATGGGATGGTTGATGTCCCAAATCATTTCAAGCTACGTTGCGAAGGAAACCTGAGAGCTCTTCTTCAGATCTGCTGTGTTCGGACTATTTTCTGTAAATTCTGTCACCGTACAAGTGTTCTACACTGTCCTGGTAACGTATGCATATCTTCTTTTCCAGTTTTCATCCGTTAGAAAATGAAGTATCACATGAAATGCATCTAAACACATAGTAGTGATTATGCATGATGAAATGACTTGATAAAAAATATTCAACATAGTAAATGTTAGTATTAAACTATGTTGAACCTAATGATGTGAAAAAATTTGACTTTTAAAATAGTCAAATTGACACCTTTTTTCTGCTATTTCTTATCCTATTTGAGGATAAATGAGCAAAGGTGAAAAAAGCAAAATAATCCTGGTAATTAGGCTACCCTTACGGATTTTTTACTTTGATATATTAATGCATGTAGGATGTATATGACTGTGGGCAGGTGTGCTACTGAATGGCCACCTAGTCATGCCTATGTGCATGTGGATAGTCCTATTTATAAAGGGGACTATGACAAAAGTTTTCCAAAATGTAGGCATTGGGTAGTCATGCATTTTTAACTCTACTGTAGATGTATGTTAAAATAATGCATGCATGCATATAATCATAAAATTGCATTTTGAAAAGCTCCAGGTTAGAATTTACCACACCCTTTCTAAGGTGATTTGGAGATTTGTTGTCCAGATATATGGATCCGGATCAGCCGAGTAGTTCTCGCAGGACCACTTCTGGTATGTGGAGGAGGGCTTCTGAAGTTCCTCAACCCCGTTCCATTAGACAACCTCATCGTTTGGCAGAGGCAGTGATACGTCTTGTCCGGGTTGATGTACCGGATGTGGAGGACGAGGAAGAGGATGTAACGGTTGAGGCTCCCACTGCTGCTGCACATGTTCCCCGTAGGGACCTTCCGAGTATTCAGGTGGTGAACCCAGAGTTGTTGGGCGATTTGAGTAGACATCCCTCAGTTTACTTGCATGAAAATGAGGTACAAAGCTAGATTTTAATCTTCCTTCTTTCCTATTGATGAGGAGTAAAGGGTTCTGATGTTGATCTGCTTTGTGATGTAGGTTCCCGACTTTAAATAGCCTAGAGGGAACTGGTTCAGCATTTACGCCACATTCCAGGCTCTGCATCCTGACTATAGAGCAATCGTGCATGACTGGGGATTTGGGGCATTCTTTTTCCATCAGGGCATTGTCTGAGCGCTGGTTTCACCAGACTCAGTCATTCCATTTGTTGGACTGTGAGGTGATGATTACGCCGATGGATTGACGATTTATCACATGCATGGAGTTTGGAGGGGCATGATTACTTACCACCCACTGACCGTGATGTGTCAGTTTGACTAGTTCTAGAACTTCCATCCTTTTGAGGGGGCATTGAGTCAGCGCTTAGCTTCTCACCACTTATCAGCAGAGGATAGATCCAGGTTGTGTGCCTGTTAGGATCAATGTGAGCTAGCTGAGTTTTCCGTCAGCCATCCGGGTTGTTCTATAGAGTATTCTTCATAGATGGAGACAGAGACGGCATTGACTATGGCAGTATTCCTAGTGTAGGGGATTGATTCCGATGATGGGGAGCCTATGGAGGAGACTTATATTCCCATCGAGGAGGATTTGTCTACTGGGTTGCTAGCAGTTGTGATGGATTCTCCCACTACGAGTGCTACTGTGATTCAGCATAATATCTGGAGTAGAGTCAACATCTGATGACCTTTGAGAGAGATCAGGCTAAGGCCTTGATGTTGACAGCTCTTGATGTGAGAGACGTCGCTCTATTAGAGAGAGATGAGGCCAGATCAGCCAGAGATGCATTGATTATAGAGCGGGATGTTTTCTATCTACCCGAGGATGTGGCGGCCACAAGCATGCAAGACTTCAAAGAGATCCCTTACGACTGTCATCCTTGCCGATATGAGTGCATACATTGATGAGCATCATGCCACCATATAGTTAGCCTCGGATATGCTAGCTCGTGTAGATACCATTGGGTAGGAGCTTGCAGTGTTACCTCCTTCTTCGGAGAGGGATGCTATGTTAGATCTGCTAGTCCGTATACATACAGATCCGTAGATAGACTTGTATTTTCCTGCACAGACTAGCTTAGCCATTTTGTCATGTACAACACATATTGTATATATCAAACAATATTACATATGGCAGGGAAATATATTTTAATTCACTTCCCTTTAAGTTGTGCCTTGATACTTGCTTGATAATTGCCTATTTCTTCAGGGCTTGTGATCTTGATGCATTCTGAACTCATCCTTGTTGTGTGGAAATTGAGACGTCGTAGGATCTTTTAGAACGGATCATTGATCTGTGTGTATCTCTACCATTTTTGGTGTCTTGGTACTGGTTTCTGTATGTAGATGTGGAGAGAAGTGTGGCTTTTCCTCTCTGAGATTGGCCACACCACAGATGGTCACCAGTACTCCTATTTAAGAGGAGCCCAGTTAATTCCATCTCTTATGGATTGGTGTTGCTCTTTGAGGCACAACCGCAGCTTAGATGGTCGTCGGATCTCCTATTTGTGAGGAGGGGTCAGGTAGTTCCACCCTTTGGTCTGAAGCCGATGAAATGTGGTGGATTGAAATTTGATCCCAATACTGTGTGACAAGTATTTGTGTTCTAGTAGGGGGTTAGACCGAACCATAAATGGCTGCCTACGTACTCCTATTAAAGAGGAGATCAGGTTTGCGTAGTTCGAACCTGGTGTAAGAAGTTCAACGCTGAATGTAAAAGGGTGTAGGAATGTTTTTGTTGTTTTTGTTTATGTAGAGAAAGGGTAGAAGTGTTTTTGTTGTTTTTGTTTTTGTAGGAAAAGGGCAGAAGTGTTTTTATTTTTTTTATTGCTACCGGACCATATAGAATATGGTTGCCTACGTACTCCCGAGTATCAGGGAGATCAGGTCGACGTAGTTCGCCCCTCAAGACGATTTGTAGCCGAAGAGAAGTCTGAATCCCATGTGCAGGCTAAACTGCGGGGGAAAGAAAGTTTGATCCCATGTTTGGGACAAACTGCAGGTGTGAAAAAGTTTGATCCTAAGTTCAGGACAAACTACAAGCATGAAAAAGTTTGATCCTAAGTTCAGGACAAACTACAGGTGTGAAAGGTTCAATCCCTGGTGGGATAACCGAAATTGTATGAAATGTTTGAAATGAGGTGAAAACAGGCTGCTGGCTTGAAGAATATGTTTCCCTGAGGGGCAGAAGAGTATGTAAAAAGGGTTAGAAAACTGGAATGACTGGTGATCTGATGATCCAAAACCAGGATGTTTGCTTGATGGTAACCTCAAACATAATACCATTTCATGGTGCCCAAGTTGATGAGTTATGGAAATTCATCGTCGTCCATTTTTTGTGTCTGAGAGCACCTTCTGTCAATACCTCCTTGACAATAAACGGGCCTTCCCAGTTTAGAGCAAATTTTCCCTTAGATTGATCTTGGTTATCAATGATCTTCTTCAAAACCAAGTCATGTTGTTTAAACTGCCGTAGCCGGACTTTTCTGTTGTAGGATCTGGCGATCCTTTGTTGATATAACTGACCATGGAAGATAGTCGTGATTCTCCTTTCGTCTATTAGATACAATTGGTGACATCTGTCTTGTACCCATTGGTCTTCATCCAGCTGAGCGTCCATCAACACTCTGAGGGATTCCATTTCCACCTCTATGGGGAGTACTACTTCCATCCCATTGGCTAATGAGTAGGGGGTTGCCCCTATGGAAGTACGCATTAAAGTTCTGTAGGCTAATAAAGTCAAAGGCAAGAGGTCAGGCCATCCTTTGTGATTGGCAGACATCTTCTACATGATCTTCTTGATGTTTTTATTAGCCACTTCAACAACACCATTCATCTTTGGACGGTAGATGACGGAGTTAAGGTGTTTGATGTGGAATTTACTGCATAACTCCTCCATCATTTTGTTGTTGAGGTTCTTATCATTGTCTGACACAATTACCTCTGGTTTTCCATATCGACAAATGACATTATTTCTGATGAAAGCAATGATGACTTATTTGGTAACCTTGGGGAAGGAGGCTGCTTCTACCCATTTGGTGAAGTAGTCGATCATGGTGAAGATAAACCGATGCCCATTACTGGCTTTGGGCTCGATGGGCCTGATAACGACCATTCCCCACATTGAGAAGGGCCATGGCGAACTCATATTGTGGAGTTCCCTTGGAGGGGCGTGGATAACATTTTCATGAATTTGGCATTGATAGCACCTCTTGACGTGATCATCACAGTCAGCTTTGAGCGTAAGCCAATAATGTCTTATTCTGAGGATTTTCTTAACAAGTAGGGGTCCACTCATGTGTGGGCCACATACTCCACCATGGATTTCATCCACGAGCCTCTAAGCTTGGTCTTTGTCCAGATATCTAAGGAGTCCTAATCCTGCATCTCTTTTGTAGAGTGCATCTCCACTCAGGTAGAATTTTATAGCAAGTCGATGGATCCGCCTCTTTTCAGTTAGGCTCGCCTCAGTGGGTGTAGATCCATCTCGCAGATACTCCTTGATATGTTGATACCAAGGGTTATGGATGGGAGGTAGCTCATCCGATACTTCTCCAACATAGTTCCCATAGGCTGGGGCCTTTTGCATGGCAAATGTGATGCTTGACATGTTTTCCTTGTCAGGTATGTGAATTAAGGAGGACAAAGTTGCTAGTGCATCCTCAAAATCATTCCTATTATGAGGAATGTATAGAAAGGAGATTTCTTTGAACTCCAAAGCCATCTGTAAAACTTGCCGATGGTAAGGCAGCAAATGTAATTCTTTGGTTTGATAAATTCCTATGGATTTTTTGATTACCAACTATGAATCCCCAAAGATAGTTAACTGCTTGATGGCCATTGAACGAGAAAGTTTTAGCCCCATGATACAGCCTTCATACTCAGCTGTGTTGTTGGTGCTGACAAACTGCAATTTGACGGAGACGGGATACTGCTCCCCCGTATCGGATACTAGAATTGCTCCAGCTCCAGCACCTTCTATGTTAACATCTCCATCAAAATACATTTTCCATGTATGGCATGCATCTTACTAATGGTGTTGCTGAACTGCCATTACCCCTTCATCGGGGAAGTATGTTTCCAAGGGTTTGAAATCCCTCTTGGTGCAAGCAAACCCGATTGATCCACAATTCCTTGACCTTTGACAGACTTTTGCGTCACGTAGACGATGTCAAATTGCTGTAGGATCAACTGCCAACTGGACAGCCGACAATTTAGTATGGGCTTACTGAACACATACTTAAGAGGATCCACGCAGGATATGAGATGGGTTGTGTGACCATAGAGGTAATGTTGTAACCTCATGGAAGCCCATGCTAAAGGACAACAAGTCTTCTCAATCAGAGTGTACTTGTGTTCAATGCTGCTAAATCTTTTGCCGAGGTAGTAGATAGCTCGTTCTTGGCCTTTATCGTCTTTTTGCCCTAGCATGCAGCCCATAGCATTGTCATTAATGGACATGTACATGAACAGGGGAACATCATCCCTTGGAGGTACCAAAACAGGAGCGTTAACTAGTTACTCTTTGATTGTAAGGAAGGCTTTTTGACACTCATCTTTCCATTTCATGGAGGAGTTCTTCCTTAACAATTTGAAAATGGGCTCACAGGTTGCTGTGAATTGAGAGATAAACTTGCTAATGAAGTTGATTCTTCCCAAAAATCCCCTTATTTCCTTCTCTATCTGAGGAACGGACATTTCCTTGATGGCCTGGATTTTGGTGGGATCCAGCTCAATCCCTTTGTGGATGACTAGGAACCCTAACAACTTGCCTGATTTAACACCAAAGGCGCACTTGGCCGAATTCAACTTCAAGTTGTACTTACGCAACCTGTTGAAAAGCTTTTTGAGATGGTCTAAGTGGTTTTCATCCCTTCGGGACTTGACAATGATGTCATCCACGTAGATCTCTATATCTTTATGCATTAAGTCATGGAAAAGAGCCATCATAGCTCGTTGATAGGTTGTTCCGGCATTGATGAGGCCAAATGACAACCGTCTATAACAAAAGGTTCCCCAAGGCGTGATGAAAACAGTTTTCTCACGATCCTCCTCAGTAACCATAATATGATGATACCCTGCGAAGCAATCCGCAAAGGAGGACATGCCGTATTAAGCAGTATTGTCAATGAGAATGTGGATAAATGGCAAGGGAAAGCTATCCTTAAGGCAAGCTTTGTTCAGATCCCAGTAATCCATGCAAACTCGCACCTTTCCTCCTGGTTTAGGCACGAGGACTATGTTTGATAACCATTCAGGGTATGTAGACACCATGATGATGCCTTCTTAAAATTGTTTCATAATTTCTTCTTTAACCTTTAAACTCCACACAGGTTTCAATCGCCTGAGCTTCTGCCTGACTAGCTTGAATCCCTCTTTAATGGGAAGGCGATTAAGGACAATGTCAGTGGACAAATCCACCATGTCTTCGCGAGACCATGCAAACACATCCTAGAATTGGGTTAGTAGCGCAACCATGCCATTCCGTTGGTTTGGGGTTAGGTCTGAACCAATCTGGATTAGCTCAGGGCTTTCTAAGGTTCCAAGATTGAAAGAAGTGGTTTGATCAAGGTTCAGTTTAGGTTTGTCTTTGACCCATTCCTTAATCTCCTGAGGTATCTCAATGTCCTCTTGGATTTCCATCAAGTCTGAGTCCAACTTTTCATCAAAGTTACAGTCCTTGTGGGGAAAAAGCACCTCATCAGCAAGTATAGGCACATCTAAATTCAGAGTCCTGAAACAAAATATGCTTTCACCTAATATATGAAACTGTTTAATTATACAAAAGTGTTAGCATGTACTGATAAAATAACTGCTAATACTGTATAGAAAAGTAAGCAATTAAAGTTATCTACAGGTAGAGGATTTACTTTATTTTACCCTCGTCGACCAACGATGCGGAGTCTTTGCTCCAATTATCGAGGGTAAAGTCCTGATGGGCTGCAGTGATGGAGGGGCTATCATCGTCTTCCTTTTCCCGAATGATGACCATAACATCTGGGCAATCATCGTCTGGGGTATGTCTGTTTGTATGTTCATCATAGATAATGATGTGTATGCTTGACATCATCAAGGCGATGTCATGTTTACATTTCCATTCCCTCTCTTCCACTTCATGATCAGGAATCAGGACTTCGTTTGCTTTAAATGGTACTGGTTTGGGAAATAGCATAGCCATAACATGGGCTGGCACATTTACCGGAGACTACATCAGCTCATGAGGTGTAGGCAGAGAAAATCGTCGTGTGGCGAATGTTTGAGGAACCTGCTTGTGTTTATGAGGATTCCTGTGACTGGAACTGGCAGGATAGCCTAGTCCAGATGTCCCAGTTTGACTGGGCACTTGAATTGGGTGCTTAATACCCTGCTGATTTTTACCAAGCCCTTGTCCAGGCTGATGACCCAATGACATCATTTCTTGAGTGGCCGACATAACCTTGGCATAAATCTTGGGTACAGGAAGTGGTGCTCCAATAGGATGGCATTGCGTGTTACTCACTTCCAAAGTATGAAACTGGCCGGCTCGGATTTTGAAATGAAGTTGATGATTGGTAGGTCTCCTTGTTCAGGACATTCCGGCTTAGCGTTGATAGTAACTAGGCTATTATTGACAATGTATTTAAGTTGTTGATGAAGTGTAGAAGGGACGGCTCCAGCCATGTGGATCCATGGTCTGCCCAATAGCAGGTTGTATCTGGAATCTATCTTGAGGACGTGAAAGGATACATTGAATGTGTTTGGACCAATCTCAATTGGTAGCTCAATCTCTCCGACAGAATTTCGTCGGGATCCATCAAAAGCTTTGATAACCGTATGGCCACTTCAGATCCGTTTGAGATTGATGTTCATCTTCATTAAAGTGACATAATGATAGATATTCAGAGATGAACCTCCATCTATCAAAACTCCAGATAACATATACCCGGAGGACAAAACTGCAATGTGCAATGACTTGCAATGACCGGTTCCTTCGGGCGGTATGTTATCATCAGTGAAAGATAACACATTGTTGTTAAAAATGTGATCAACCAGATGTTGAAATTTTTCCACATCCACTGATTTTGGTAAGTAGGCTTCTTCCAAAACATTTAATAAGATCTTCCTGTGATCCTCGAAAGAGAAAACCAAGTCCAGTATTGAGATCTGATGTGGAGCTTCTCTTAATCTTAGAACCACCTTGGCTTCATTATGGCCCATAGTGTAAGACCCCAACTTATTATAAATAAAATTGAATTTTCTCTATTCATTATTCTAAATTAATAAGGTGTTAATTTGATATAATACTTTGGTTATGGGTGAAATGTGCAAATTTTACAAAATAAACAAGTGGTTATAAAATATTCCTTTTGTCGGGGAATATTCGTTTGGTCGTGGAATATTCTTTTTGTCGGGAATATCCGTATGACTCGCCAGCAATCAATTTTGGGCCCCATAACGGAATAACTGTAGGATGAAGAAAACGACAAAGTTTGAGTTTTATAAATAACGACATAATTGTTACCGTTAACACTGTTGGAATACCTGGTGGTTAAAATACAGTAATACGCGTGGTTGCACACAGAGAAGACACCTGATTGTGTATAAAGATTGTTAAATTATTGATTCGCATGCGTAAGAAGGCACTACTCAATAATTGTTACGATGAATTACTTGTTCAATATTTTATTTTATTGATTCAATAATTGTCGCGTTGATATTTTATATTATTGTTGTTTCAATAATTGTCACCGCACAAAGATTTTCCCATTATCAGATCAATAATTCATATTATTTGAATAATATTATTAGATAACATTATTGGCAATGTCTAGAAAGTTCTATCAAGGAGAGGTTTGGTCACCTAATTGCGCGCCAGTAAGGAGAAATCCTTATCTGGAAGCCCCCTTTTCCCGAAAGCTACTGGTTGTCATAATTGTGATTCTGTAATATTATTTGTGAATAATTAATTATTGATTTATATGACAAGGAAATATTTATTTGATACGGATATAAATGATGGATTTATTTATTTTATGTGGTTATAATTGAAGGAATTAATATTGAGGTGTTTTATCCGTATTTTTGTCGGACTGGAGGTATTAAAAATCAAATCAGTATTTTTACGATATATTTCGTGAGTTATAATTTTTAATCCGGCCGTTGGATCGTTGTGATTTTTGGATATGTTATACATATATAAGTTGAGTATATGTCCACAAATTTTGAACCGTTAAAAATGAACGAATGATTTTTTATGAATTTTAAGAGGTGACTGATTCTAAATTAGGTTTATAAATGATTTTGGTGGAAAATTCTAGAATTGAGTGGGCCCCACATGTGGTTGGTGAAGAAATGTGCTTTGAATTTTATTTCAAATGTGGTGGGTGGAAATAGTAGCGTAAAGCCATCGTGTAACAAAAAAGTCAAGTCCTGCTTTTGCGTCTTAACATTTTCCTATAAATAGAGGGCTAAGTTAGAATTGAAAATCACACCAGAAATATAAGCTTTCTCTCTTTCTCTCTTTTTCTCTCTATATTATCGAGCATATTTTGTGAGTATTTAGATACTTTGAGAGTTGTTGTTCAGTACAAGTTTCATTCAGCATCACTTCCGACCTTTCATTCCGAAGTACTGTTTGTTTGAGGTTAGGGATGTTATTTTCTTCTTATATGATATTATTTTCTTCAATATCATTATGCCAAAATATTAGTTTGAACTTTTTAATCAAATTTGGAACATTTTGTGTCGGTGTTACTATTCACGTATACGATACTATTCACGAATACGGCACTATTCACCGAAAAATGAAAATTTTCCTTTTTGTCCAAGATGTCAATTATGGTTACTATCTTTGATTGTATCCATGTTTTGATCTTTATTTTTGAATTCTGCTTCAAAATTGGTTATTATGAAGTATTAGTGATCTTGGATAAACTGTAACACGATCCCTAATATTTGTCCTTCTGTCTCACTGGATTCGTTCTATAAAATGTTTTTCATCATCCACAGTCCTTAATGATGATATTATTGAATTTCTTTGGCCTGTAGTACAAAGATGAATGATTAACTGATGAATATCTTTGGCCCGTAGTGCAAAGATGAACAGGTGTTGAGATGAACATGACCAACTGGTGATACAAATGAATATCTTTGGCCTGTAGTTTAAAGATGAATATTCGATTAAAGATGTATATTGATTGTTGTTACAGGGATAAAATATTGATGATGGACTTTTAAATCTTAGAAGATAGTAGAACTCATTCTCTACTTGACTCTTCTAATGGATTGTTGTTTCCGCTGCAGTTTTGATCTAAAACTTGTTGTCTATTATGTTTTATCAGATTTTTCCCTGTTGAAGACTAATGATAATTTGTTGTATATTATCTTAGTCATAATATTCTTTACTGGGCTAGTTGAGCTCACCCTTTTCCTTTTTGTTCCATTTTTCTTCTTATGAGGTGAGAACATAGCAGGATCTAGTCGGGGTATGGAGTAATGGTTCTAGAAAGATGTTTTAGCAATCATCACTATTTCTGTAAAATAGTGTTTGAATAATTATAATGAGGACTTATTTGAGTGTGGATTGTCTAGAAGTCAATATTTGTATTTAAACTCACAGTATGTGTTGTCGTATTTTGCACGACAATTGTATTATTGAAGTTGTAGTTTGCTTTCTGTACCATATTTTTGGTGACTCAAAATGGGTGTTGTATACCTATTTTGGGGGCATCACAGTTGGTATCAAAGCTTAGGGATATGATCCCTGGCTGAGATGTGAGAATAGAACTAGGAGGGGAGAGATGAGTAAATCCTTCGCTAGTGTGTCCTACCTAAGCTTACTTGTTGGTCGGTCATAATATAGGGATATTATGTGATATGTTAATTTGTTCAATTAACCCTTGTTTTATAGCAGTTTTTAAGAATGGCAGCTGAGAACTTTAACAATGGAGTGAATGAGATCGTGGAGACACCTCTAATCACCAACTAGTATAATGTGATGTCAAAGAAGAAGAAATTACGAGATATCCATGTTGTGAGTGAAGAATTGATAGTTGCACTCTTAGATAGTCATGAGGTAACAAAATGAGAGAGAGAAAGAAGAGGAAGAAGAGGTACCGAGGAGAATTTGTTAGAAGAATTTTATAATCAAAATTTAGAATTGCAAAATCAATTCATGAGTTAGAAGAGCAGCGAAAGAACTAAGCAAAGGTCGTGGAGCAAAAGGATGCAACAATTCAAGCTTGTGTTACCCGATATGTGATGCTTGAATGAAGCACTCTTTAGCGAGTAGTATAAGACGATAAAGTCGGAATCGAAATGAAAGAAGAAACAATCGAACGAGTGAGAATGAGTGATGCATCGGTAAAAAGTCGCACGACGACGCGTTGGTATTGTGGAAAGAGATGTCCGATCTAAGAAGGCTAAAATAGATGATATGTATTTCTCTTTTTGGACAGCAATTGAGAGAACCCAACATCGAGTTTTGAATTACCCTGTACATTACGGTCAACCCCAATTTGATATGGATCGAAGATTAATGATTCAGATCATGAAATAGGAGTACGATGAAGCAGTTAAGGGTGGAATATGCCCTATAGAAAATTTAATTTCAACTGTAGTGATGACACCAAATGCTGCCCCAGACAAGTCAAAGCTGGGTAGTTCAAGAGAGAGCGGTTGTCATGACTTCCCAACAAGTGAGGAACCCAAATGAAGTTATCACGGGTTAGTTAATCATAAATTTTTGCGAAGTTTATACCTCACTAGATACCGGTTCTACCCATTCTTTTATCTCTCCTGCTTGTGCTCAACGTTTAAACTTGACTTCGGAGAAATTAGACTTTGACTTATCTGTGGAGACTCCGTTAGGAGAAACCTTTATCACATCCACTGTTTATAAATCTTGTTTGATCCAAATGGGCACAATCACATTACCTATTGATCTTATCTCTTTAAAGATACTTGCTTTTGATGTGATTTTAGGGATTGATTGGTTAACCACTCATCATGCCAAAATTGATCGTTTTTCGTAAGGTTGTTAGTTTTTTTTCCTAATCAACCTATTATGCGAATTCAAGCAACCAAACCACTAAAGTCAATCACTGGCATATCAAGCCATAAATTCATTCGTTTATTGAAAAACAGATGTCAAGCTTTCTTAGCCCATTTCATGGATTTGAACAAAAATACGTCAGATTTGAATAATATTTCTGTTGTTAGTAAATCTCCTGACGTATTTCCTGAAGAATTTCCTGGACTACCCCCAGAGTGTGATATTGAATTTTGTATCAACTTTGAACTCGGTACAAAACCCATTTTCAAAAATTCATATCAAATGGCTCCTATTGAACTTCAGGAGTTAAAAACCCAACTATAGAAGTTGGTACGCGAGCCTCTATCTGGTGACTTCCTTTGTGGAATGAACCAAAGCCAGACTCTCCGTAGGGGACGCTATATTTGTGTGGTGGTAAAACGATAGGTGTCATTGTGACGTGCTATCCAAGATTGGGATATGAGTTACAGTTGAGGGAAACTTAAGTCAGTAATCAAAATATCTAGCTTTCTAGGCTTAGCTAGTTACTATCGGAGATTTATGGAAGGATTTTCTCAAATCGCTACTCCGTTAAGTTAGCTGACTCGGAAAGATTCAAAATTTGTATAGAGCGTGAAATGCGAGAAGATTTTCCAAGAGCTTAAGAGGCGACTCATTTCGGTACTTGTTCTGACCATACCATCCTGAAAAAGTGAACGTGGTAGCTGACGCGTTGAGTAGAAGATCGTACGTGAGTACAAGTGCGATATTGTTGAACACAAAGACCTATTTTGTATAATTTACAAACGATAGAGATAGAGTTAAAGGCTCCAGGGTCCCACATGATGATGGCGAATATACGAGTAGAACCGACTTTAATCGATAAAGTTAAAGCTGCTCAAGCTACGGACCTGGGGCTGATGCGTATGAAGAAGAAAGTGTAAGAAGGTGCTATTCCAGAAGCCAGAATCGTTGAAGAAGGAATACTTTGATTCAACTCTAGACTTTGCATTCCTAACGATTCTGACTTGAAGCATAAAATCATGATGGAGGCACACAACACCCCGTTTACAATCCATCCTGGGAGTACCAAAATATATCATGATATTCGACATACATTTTGGTGGAACAATATGAAGAGAGAGATCGCGGAGTTTATCTCGAGGTGTTTAACTTGTCAACGTGTAAAGGCGGAGCATCAAGTACCAAAAGGTCCATTGCAACCACTTGAAATTTTGAAATGGAAGTGGGAACACATTACTATAGATTTCGTTACAGGTCTTCCCAAGGTTTCTCAAGGTATAGATGCGATTAGGGTTATTGTTGATAGATTAACCAAGTCTGCTCATTTCTTACCTATACATGAAACTTATTCCCTTGAACGTCTTACTCGTACGTACGTGAACGAGATTGTGAGATTGCATGGCATGCCAGTATCCATAGTTTCGGATCGTGACCCAAGATTCACTTCATGATTTTGGGTTAGCTTGCAGAAGCTATGAGCGCGGATTTATTTGATTCAAAGATACCATCCTCAAACGGAAGGGCAATCGGAAAGGACTATTCAAACCCTTGAAGATATATTAAGACTCTGTGTCCTAGATTTCAAAGGAAGTTGGGATAAGTACTTGCCACTGGTGGAATTCTCCTACAACAACAATTATCAAGAAAGTATAGGCATGGCTCCATTCGAGGCGTTGTGTGGACGAAAGTGTCATTCTCCAGTATGCTGGGATGAGGTGGGAGAAGCAATGTTATTGGGACCAAAATTAGTACGCATGGCTATAGAAAAGATCCAAATGATTTGACAGCGTATTCAATCCTCACAAGATCGACAAAAGAGTTATGATGATCTTCATCGAAAGGACATGGAATTTAATATTGGGGATCATGTACTGTTACGTATTGCTCCATGGAAGGGAGTTACAAGATTTGGAAAGAGAGGAAAGCTCAATCCAAGGTTTGTTGGTCCATTTGAGATTCTTGACCGAATAAGAAACGTGGCCTATAGACTCGCATTACCTCCAAGTATGTCTCGTGTTCACAATGTTTTCCACATATCTATGCTTCGTAAATATGTGAAAGACCCGAACCATATTATTGAGTTAGAACCAGACGATATAGCCAAAGATTTAACATATGAGGAGGTACCTATTAAAATCTTGGATAGGAAAGAACATATCCTACGCACCAAGGTTATACCACATGTTAAGGTTTTGTGGAGGAACCATGCTATTGAAGAAATGACCTGGGAGTTAGAATCAGAAATGAAAGCGAGGTACCCTCACCTTTTGAACACCAGTGTATCGTCACGCCAATTTCGAGGACGAAATTTTATAAGGAGGGGAGGTTGTAAGACTCCAACTTATTATAAATAAAATTGAATTTTCTCTATTCATTATTCTAAATTAATAAGGTGTTAATTTGATATAATACTTTGGTTATGGGTGAAATGTGCAAATTTTACAAAATAAGCAAGTGGTTATAAAATATTTATTTTGTTGGGGAATATTCGTTTGGTCGTGGAATATTCTTTTTGTCGGAAATATCTGTATGACGGCGCAATCAATTTTGGGCCCCATAACGGAATAACTGTCGGATGAAGAAAATGACAAAGTATGAGTTTTATAAATAATGGCGTAATTGTTACCGTTAACACTGTTGGAATACCTGGTGGTTAAAATACAGTAATACGCGTGGTTGCACAGTAGCACACGGTATTGCACAGTATTGTTGAATTATTGATTCGTACGTAAGAAGGCACTACTCAATAATTGTTACGATCGTTCTCGCTTCAATATTTTATTTTATTGATTCAATAATTGTCGCGTTGATATTTTATATTATTGTTGTTTCAATAATTGTCACCGCATAAGATATTTCCATTATCGGATCAATAATTCATATTATTTGAATAATATTATTAGATAGCATTATTGGCAATGTCTAGAAAGTTCATCAAGGAGAGGTTTGGTCACCTAATTACGCTACGCCATTAAGGAGAAATCCTTATCGGAAAGCCTCCTCTTTCTTGGAAACGGCCTGGTTGTCATAATTGTGATTCTGTACTATTATTTGTGAATAATTAATTATTGATTTATATGATAAGGAAATATTTATTTGATGCGGATATAAATGATGGATTTATTTATTTTATGTGGTTATAATTGAAGGAATTAATGTTGAGGTATTTTATCGAGATTTTTGTCGAATAGAGGTATTAAAATCAAATCAAGATTTTAACAATATATTATGTGAGTTATAATTTTTAATCCGGTTAAGTTGGATCGTTGTGATTTTTGGATATGTTATACATATATAAGTTGAGTATATGTCCACAAATTTTGAACCGTTAAAATGAACGAATGATTTGTTATGAAATTTAAGAGGTGACCGATTCGAAATTAGGTTTATAAATGATTTTGGTGGAAAATTCTAGAATTGAATGGGCCCCACTTGTGGTTGGTGAAGAAATGTGTTGAATTTTATTTCAAATGTGGTGTGTGTGGCAGTAGAAGGTAAAGCCATCGTGTAGCAAAGTCAAGTCCGCTTCAAGCTAATATTTTCCTATAAATAGAGGGCTGTTTTAGAATTAAAAATCACACCGAAACATTAGATTTCTCTCTTCTCTCTATTATTATAGGCGTATTTTGTGAGTATTTAGATACTTTTAGAGTTGTTTTATTCAAGACAAGTTTCATTCAAAGATCACTTGACCTTTCATTCACGAAATCTTGTTATTTGAGGTAAGGGATGTTATTTTCTTCTTAAATGATATTATTTTCTTCAATATCATTATGCCGAAATATTGGTTTGAACTTTTTAATCAAATTTGAAACTTTTTGTGTCGGGGTTACTATTCACGTATACAACACTATTCACGTATACGACACTATTCACGAACACGACACTATTCACCGAAAAATGAAAATTTTCCTTTTTATCCAAGATGTCTATTATGGTTACTATCTTTGATTGTATCCATGTTTTGATCTTTATTTTTGAATTCTGCTTCAAAATTGGTTATTATGAAGTATTAGTGATCTTGGATAAACTATAACACGAATCCCTAATATTTGTCCTTCCGCCTCTCCTCGATTCGTTTCTAAAATGTTTTTCATCATCCATGAGTCCTTAATGATGATATTATTGAATATCTTTGGCCTGTAGTGCAAAGATGAATGATTAACTAATGAATATCTTTGGCCCGTAGTGGAAAGATGAACAGGTGTTGAGATAAACATGACCAACTGGTGATATAAATGAATATCTTTGGCCTATAGTGCAAAGTTGAATATTCGATTAAAGATGTATATTAATTGTTGTTACAGGGATAAAATATTGATGATGAACTTTTAAATCTTAGAAGATAGTAGAACTCATTCTCTACTTGACTCTTCTAATGGATTGTCATTTCACCGCAGCTTTTGATCTAAAACTTGTTGTCTATTATGTTTTATTAGATTTTTCCCTGTTGAAGACTAATGATAATTTGTTGTATATTATCTTAGTCATAATATTCTTTACTGGGCTAGTTGAGCTCACCCTTTTCCTTTTGTTCCATTTTTCTTCTCGTGAGGTGAGAATATAGCGAGGATCTAGTCTGGGGTATGTAGAGTAATGGTTCTAGAAAGATGTTTTAGAAGTCATCACTATTTCGTAAAAAATAGTGTTTGAATAATTATAATGAGGTCTTATTTGAGTGTGGATATTGTCTGAAGACAATATTTGTATTTAAACTCACAAAGATGCGTGTTGTTGTCGTATTTTGCATGACAATTGTATTATTGAAGTTGTAGTTTTCTTTCAGTACCATGTTTTTGGCGACTCAGAATGGTTGTTGTATACCTATTTTGGCAGCGTCACACATAGTGCGGAGGAATTTCTCAATTTTCTCCATGGGAATCTTCCCATTTGCTTTTATGGCGGGCTTCATCACCCTCTGAGGAAGATATAGTGGATTTTCCTTCGACACTGTTGCAGTAGTATGAGATGTGGATCCTTCAGCTTCTCTATAATTCCATGGGAGTTTGTGTAAGCTGATAACAGGATACTGTGGTCTAAAGGGTAAAGAAATTGGCTCTGGTGCAGCCACTTTCAAAGGATTGTCAGCTCCTTTGAGTTAAATTGCTTGTATGGGAAATGGTTTGACAGTCTCATCAGCCTCCGTGGATATTACTACTACTAATCCCTTCCATTTGGTAGGACATGTATTCCCATTCTCGAGTAGCACAGTGTTATCGTCTGCCAACTGCAGGACACCGCTGTCAATTAAATTCTGAATAAGGTGGCAGAGTGCCCAACATTCTTCTATGCTGTGACCGCGAGAATGTGAATGATATTAAAATACTCCAACAGAATTGAACCGTCTTGAGCGGGGATTGATTGGAGGTAGCAGGGAAGTGATTCTTCCTTTGTTGATTAGCATCTCAAATATTTCCTCCATAGGTTGGCACAGGTATGTAAATTCCCTTTTATTGGTAAAATCCCGATGGGCTTTAACACTTGCTCTCTTTGTAACCTTATCCTCCAATGCTTCGCTTTCTGAAGGTGATGATGGAACATTCATAACAAAAAGAAGGAGACATGCATGCTCCTGACTGACTAACTGACGTGTGACTTGATGCTGATGGATCACCAGTTCTGCCAATTGTTCAACTTGCTTACAAATAGATTTCATTTTTTGTTCCGTAACAAATTGGAACTTTGTGTAATCCCATCTGTCAACATCGTCTTTGATGGTCTGGGATGATTCACCATTAAAATTGGAACTCTGTCCACTACTCCAACTAATCATATTGACCTCTTCTTCTTTGTGTTGAGGAAGAGGATTGTCTTGCACTTGAGGTTGATCTGGTTTGGTAACCACGATCTCACCGTTGTCTATCAAATCTTGGATCTTGTGTTTCAAGGCTCAACAATCTTGAGTATCATGTCTAGGTGCCCCGGAATGATAAGCACACTTCCAAGTAGCATTGAAACCCCTCCCATTAGGGTTGGCTGGTGGAAGAAGATGCGTGATTTTCTTCTGAGTAGTCAGAAGAGCAAGAATATTCTCGAGCGAGTCCCCTAAGGGTGTGAACGTTCGAGAGCGCTTTGCATCTCCACGTTTAGGTAATGGAGGGTTTGAAGACTGTGCTTGGAAAAAAGAGTAATTTCTCCTCTGTATAGGCATGTTCTGACTTCCTTTTTGACCTTGTAGTATCAAGGAAACATCCTCTTCTTTCTTTGTATGGACCCTCCAGTGGTTGTTTCCATAAGATCCGGACTGGATGTGCTCAGCAACTGCTTTAAGAGCGACTAGGTCTTGAATCTTTCATGACTTCAATCCCATCTCAACCATTTCTCCGTGTTTGATCATTTCAAAAAATAGTTTGCCAATACCAGCTAAAACTCTTTCATAGAAAGGAGCTTCTTGTATGTCTATGAAAGTCATGACCATTTCTGATTCTGTCATGGATGGAATAACTTGAGCAGCAAGGCGCCTCCACCTTTGAGCGTACTCTCTGAAAGACTCATTAGACTGTTTCTTGACCTTGGTAATTTGATACCGGTCAGGAGCCATCTGATATTGAAAACTGTACTGAGTGAGGAAGTCATGAGCTAGCTCTTCCCAGGTATAGATCTTTGAGTTGTCTAATCTGGTATACCATAAACGGGCTTCTCTGGTTAGACTCTTCTGGAACAGCTGCATTCTGATCTTCTCGTTTTCCGCATAAGATCTTAGTTCTCCAATGAACACCTTCAAATGTGTGTAAGGATCCCCTAATCTGTCATACTTTTCGAAGTCAGGGTTTTTGAATTTCTCTGGATAATGAACACCAGGGAATATGCAAAGGTCAGTATATGAAACATTTCCATGTGTTCTAATCCCTTTGAGAGAAAGGATAGTTTTTTCCATTTGAAGGACCTTTTTCCTGATATCACCGGTGTCTGGATCTCCTTTGAGATGGGTGTTTTCAGGGTCTTTGTTGGCCGTATCCAACTGAGGTTCTGGATTTGTTTTATCCAAACCTTGTGTTCCTCCTTGTGTAGAGGATTCTATATGTGTAGGCATTTTTGAGCCCTGAGTAGACTGATGCAATTCTTTGAGTAGGACAGCAAAATTAGTAATTTGTTTACTTAATCTGTCAAATTCTTCTCGAGAAACAGGATTAGACTTGTCAAAAGAAGACATGATTGGCTTTAGGCTCGTGGCCTTTTTGGATTTTGAGCGGGTAAAAGGTCCAATTGTTTTCCTACAAAAGACTTATGTAGTTTAGTCTTAGGGATAATGTAAATGTTTACATGCTATGCGATATACCCGTGTTAGGAATATTATCCTGCAAAATGGATGTTATTTGATAGAATGTCATGTATGTGCAAATATTCTTCATATTTTCCATTACATTAAGATGGACATGGAATAAAATTATAAGTAAATGCTTTTACAAGTAATAGAAAATAGAAAGCATTAAGAGACTTTCCTCCGCGTTTGGTTTATCAAAGGTTGACCTATCTTAGGGTTACTCTCGCGGCTTTTTGGCATGAAGGTTCCTAGATCATCACAATCTACTTGACGGAAAGTTAATCCGGTCTTTCAACTAGAGCGAATCTGGGTGGTGCCTTTCCTGAGCATCGTTGGAATTAGTCTCCCTTTGAGTCCAATAATCAAACACCGATAGGATAGCCTCTTGGTTGAGGAACCACACAACATATATTCATATACAACGTGTCTCACTGTTTATAAAAATGATGACATGTGTGAAGAACTAATATCACAGATAGATATATTACAATGCAGTAAGTAAAATGCATTCGTACACATTCATCATAAATGTAAATGCAACATTATCACACAAGCATATAACAGTTTTGAAAATCTTATAGTAGCGGCTTAAACCCTCCTATTAGTGTCCCCAGTGGAGTCGCCACCTGTCGACGTTGGGATTTTTAGTTGTCCCTTTTCTGTTCTTGTTTTTTGGTGTTCTCATGTTATGTGAGATTTGTTTGAAAAAACAAGTGAAAAAGGTCCGACATGTATCATGTCGATGATTTGACTTTAAGAGTCGCCAGTTGGTGTTTTTAACTGGTTGCACCAACGCAACCGAGAAAAGGTTTGCACATTGACCCAGTGATGTGACATTGCTAAACGGATCTGTGAAACCGAGATTCATTTGGGTTCGGGGGTTTGATTATGCGGAGGGAAGGTGTTAGGCACCCTCTGACATCCGTGTTACCACGGTGACCACCACTTTTCAAGAAACTGTTATATGAATGTGTGTGTGTGTGTGTTTGTGTGTGTGTGTGTGTGGATCAATGTGCAATTTTATTTGGAAGTAGTGCTATGCCTCGTTCGAACCTATATAACAGGGTTTGAATTTATACAAAATTCAATTTTAAACAAGATATAGCAGTGAGGTTTTATAAAAGAGGTTTTTCAAACCTTGTGCTCAATAGTAATTGAGGCCTTTGATACTTCCATTTTATTATTAAATGTTCGACTTGTTTGCTTTTATTTTCGAGATGCGAAGCATCTCCGAGAAAATAATATATAGCAGTGCCGAACTCCTCATGGGCATGATAGCCATCTATGGAAATTTAAACACCGTGAATAATGTACAAGTTTACTACAATTGAAAATGTCCATCACGGAACCGAATCTAGATTCAATGGCTTCTAATCATGATCACATGATTCCTAGGCTCACATGATGCCATGCTTTATACTGAAAAGAAGTAAGCGATTATATATATAATAAATTTGTAAAATATATATATATATATATATATATATATATAAATATATATATATATATAAATATATATATATATATATAGACATCATCAACCACCACGAAGCACCTCCATGGGGATCGTAAATATAAATATTTAAAAGCGATAAATATATATATAGAGACATGATCAACCACCACGAAGCACCTCCATGGGGATCGAAATGTAAATAAAGCAATAATGCGATCAACCGCCACGTAAGTAAACTCAGCGAGGACTAAATGTAAAGAAAGCAAAAAGATTTATCAACCGCCATGAAGTAAACTCTAAAGTGGGATGAAATGTAAATAAAAGCAATAAAAGGCCACGTAAGTAAACTCCAGCTCGACAAAATGTAACTATATATATATATATATATATATATATATATGCGATAAACGGATAGGATGTTTCTCAATCCCTACTTGTTTATCATTTCAAATGATTTGTCGCTATATATATATAAAAGCAAGAACGCATACGCATATAAAATCCGTGCTCATCGAATAGAGTTCACAACAGCTTTATATATATATATATATATATATATATATATATATATATATAACACCAAGTAAACGCTCCAAACATAAGTCTAAGCTCAATCAAGGCATAACTAGATAATGTTAGTCCATATATATAAATATATACATATATAAGTATATATATACAGACAGAAATGAACACCACAGACCGAAGTCCGGGCATACACACACAACACGTACGACTCTCAATGTGAAGAATAGTGTGTGCAAAGATGAAGAGAAAGGCTTTATAGAGTGTGAGAAGGCTTACAGTGGGTTGCAACGGCAGACTTCTATGACTCTAGATGGATAAACACACAGCTCCTGCCAGTAAAATATAGCTATATGTGAGCTAACAGATGTTTAAAATGAGAAAGCACTCAATATGGGGTGTGTACCTGCGGCAGCCGCAGATGCACCTGCAGCTGTCCGGGGTGCCCCGAGCTTCACGGGTCCTGCCGTCTCGAAGTATATGCACTCGTGCACTATGATGTCCGCTCGAACTTGCAGAACTTCAATCCGAGCATCCGAACGAGGTGTACAAGACCTTCTTCGGACCACTTTTGTCGGGAGTTACGCAATGACATGAGATTAGAGGTTGTACGAATTCAGGAAGAGGGGACCATGCCCATGGTCTTCGAGCTTCAAATTCTATCCGGTGTGCTGCCACGCGTAATAGTCACTCGGGATTGGAACTCCTTGGCTCTTGTGGGATATTGTTGTGTAGGAATGTATGTATGAAATGTTGAGACGGCGTGCTGGGGTTGAGGTGGCAAGATGAAGATTTTGCCCCTCACTGGGGTTATCTCCGGTTTGGGCTGATAGCAGACATTGCTCAGGGTTACATTTTAGATTGGACTGCTGCAAGTGTTTGAATTCCACAGGGTCATCTTTAAGTGTGCCTGTCTTCCCGATGTTATTTTCGGGTCTTTAGAATGAGTGCCTTAGCAGGAGGTCTGAGATTGAAGCTAATTGCATGCATTTGAAACAAGCATTTCCGGAGTTATCGCCGGAACTGCAACGACATTCCTTGGGGTTATCTCCAAGGATGAAACTCGGTTATCTCCGAGGTTGGAATTGATACTCCTGTGTGTTCCGGTTGAGACCGAACTTCCTAGTAGTATCCTAATGGATGTGAGCTGTCTTCCAGGGTTATCTTCGAAAGACAAATCTGCCCTCCTGCAATGTTAGTAACAGGTGTGCAAAAAATTTTGAGTGTCTACAATGATCATCTCCTTTTCTTATACTAATTTGTTCAATATGCAAAATTATTTTCACGTAAGTTAAGTTTACAAAATCCATTAAGTAATATTCCAGTTCTATAGAAAACATTATTATTATATATAGAACAACAATTGTTCTAAAATATAATACCAACAAATTTTATTGTCCAATAATAAAATGGAAATAATGTTTTAACGAGAACTGAAATACAATAACAACTTATTGACTTAATAGACTTACTCGTAAGCAATGTTAAACTATAAGTTCCTATGGCTAATGCAGCAACCTTTGCTTCATTTCCAACACATAAGATTACTTATCCGTTGTTTAGATTTTTACTTCTGCTTGGTCCCTCCATAAATCTATATTTATGATAACAAAATTCGGTATCCAATACCCAAGTAGAACCTTGACTTAAAGAAAAATTTATTTCAATCATGTACAAAAACTATATTAGTAACCGAAGCTTCACTAAGCTTTTTCTAGTTAGCCCTACAAGATGTTTCTCACAGTTTCTTTTCCAGTGTCCTGGCTTATTGCAGTGGAAGCAAACTCTTTTGCTATCCATATCAGTTTTGTTCTTATTATCCTTTATTTTAGCCTTTCTATTTACCTTCTTAGAATCGTTCTTCTTTTTAGAAGATCCTTTGGCCCTTACCAGTAAGACTTGGTCTTTCTAGGTTGGATAGTGACTCTCAACATTTTTTAACATATTAAGCAAATCAGCGAAGCTGATATCTAGCTTGTTTATATGAAAAATTCACAACAATTATGAAAGGATTCCGAGAGTGACTGCAAGATCAAATCTTGGCTCAACTCTCCATCCACGACAAAAACCGTTGTCCTAATCGATCAATCAAATTGATTATGTTAAGGACTTTTATCTGTACTGTAGTGTCATCGATTATTCTAGATCGAAAGAGCTCCTTAGATATCTGATATCTATCAGTCCTACTTTTCTCACCATCAACTACTTGATGCGCTGGAATATAGTAAGAGCATCCATAGTTTCATGCTGACGCTGAAGCTCATTACTCATGGATGCAAGCATGATGCATTGAGCCAACTGTGCATCATCTTGCCACTTTCTAAAAGTAGCAATCTCTTCCTCATAGGCATTGTCTGCAACCATTGCAGGGATAGACATATTAAGAACATAAGATAGTTTTTCAGCCGTGAGAACTATTCTCAATTTCGTTAACCAATCCGTTTAATTCGGTCCGATTAATTTTACATGTAATATGCTACGCAGTGATAGTAATTTTAGACATTGTAAAATTTTGTAAATGAATTTGTAATTAAAAACATTTTAGCATACATTCTTTTAATAATTACCAAAATAAATTAGGTCTTGTTTTAAATTGGTATCTCCCACTATTTTTATCAAACTATATTACCCTCACTTATATAGTTCGGAAAAATCTAATTAAAGATTTGCTAGTGAGAATAAGGATCCCATTTCAAATATATATAGCCTTGTGTGTGCACAACAAACTATATATAAATAAATAGGTAGACAACTCATGTCAATTACATCAACTATGCAACTCCTTGTATTTTGTCTCTTAGATCATAATGGTCAAGTGTGTGCACATCCGAACTAAAATGATCCAAGTTAAGTCATACCTAGCACTTCCATATATTCAAAAAAGAAAAACATTGTCCTTGTGGTGACACAACAAAACAACATTGTTCAATTTTCTTTATAAGCTTCAAAAGTGATAAAATTAACATCTCAAAAAAAATTAAGATAAGCCTTGTGGTGACACAACAAATTTATAATAATTAATTGATACTCTATTACTTTTTATCATGCTAGAAGGCGACATTCGATATTCCAAATATCTTTAAATTCTTAGGACTTAATATAAAATATTTGAGGGGTTTGTTATTAATTTGTCTCATCTTGTTTGGCGCGCATGTACACACACACACACACACACACATATATATATATATATAGTATAAGCATGCACATATAGAATACTATATTCTACCCGGATTGATTATGAATTTTTATTCTAGTTTGGTTCACTAGAGCCACCAAGTGAACCAAAAGGTCAAACCCTAGGGGTGCAAAAATTAATATTTAAATATAACCATTACATTTAAATCCGGGCTCCATTACAAACGGGTCTTCAAGCGCTCCTTGCTCCTTGATCTTCAATTCTTCAAAATTAATTCTAACTATTCATATTACAAAACAATTTAAAATAAATAGAAACCTTGATCAGCAGTCAAGAGGAAGTACATAAGAGGGAGTTAGAATTTATATTAAGAAAAAAATTAGAGAAGACGAGGTACGAAGACCCCATTTAATAAAACCCATAAATTCATGCATCCAACTAAAATAAAATCCTTTCACATTGGTCAATAGTCCATAATCAATCCCATTTAATATCATACACATCTACATTTGCATCAATAAATAACATTCATATCATGAATAATAAGCATTCAATATATATATTGATATCATTTAATGGGCAAATTTAATTAGCATAAAATCTAATTCTGAATTAAAATAAACTCCTTTATTTTAATCCAAATTTAAATCAAAATAAATCTCTTTTATTTTAATTTATCCAATTTTGAATAAAATAAACTATTTTATTTTAATCAAATTCTTTAATCAAAATAAACTCATTTATTTTAATTAATTATGGAATCCAATTCCAAGTCAACATAAACTCCTTTATTTTGAATAATATGAAATCTTATTACATATCTAAATAAACTCATTTATTTTTGGAAACACGGATTCTCTTTCCTATTCACAAATAAACTCCTTTATTTTGAATAATATGAAATCTTATTCCATATCTAAATAAACTCCTTTATTTAAGGAAACATGGAATCACTTTCCTATTCACAAATAAACTCCTTTATTTTGAATAATATGAAATCTTATTTCATATCTAAATAAACTCCTTCATTTAAGGAAACATGGTTCACTTTCCTATTCACAAATAAACTCCTTTATTTTTGGAAATATGAAATTCAATTTCAACTTCAATTAGTTATCATGGAATACAATTCCAACTCTAATTAGTTAGCATGAAATCCAATTTTAAGATTAAAATAAAATTTTTGAATAAACTCTTTTATTCAAACAAACGTGAAATCTAATTCCAAGTTATTAAAATAAACTTTTGAATAAACTTTTTTATTTAAACAAACGTGGAATCCAATTCTAATTAAAAAAAACAACTTAATTTTAATCCAATTCTAAATCAAAATAAACTCCTTTATTTTTAATTTAGAATTACTGAAAAAATATTTAATTTAATTTTATATAAAATAGACCTTTTATCTTAATAAAAATCAAAATAAAAAAAATATATATTTTTGTTTTCGGAGAGTGGCGCTAGTCTCAAAAATTTATTTTTCCAGAATTATGCAGTTTTTTCCCAAAAACATGATTCTATACCAATAATTATGCCCAAAAAATTTGTTCTAAAGACATATCAACATACATATCGAATCTGAACAATTAATAATTCACATAATTGTTTGGCTCTGATTTCACTGTTAGGTTTGTAAGATTCATGAACGCAATCAAATTGCACAAAATATGTAGAAGCTTGATAAAATGGAGTTTTAAAATTTTACAAATCATATACCCCGATCATCCTCTATGAACAATTATTAATTAAACGAAAAGATAAAGAATAAGAATTATACCTTTGAAGATTCGAACTTCCTCAGGTACAAGTTCACCTCTAATCCTTTTCGTGTTCAACTTGAATCCACCGGGTTTGGTTCCTTCCGTTGATCAACGTTAGCCACCCAAGTGTTTGGCCTCTAGAGGTGATCCACAAAGGAAGAACAAAGATTCAAGAATATGGGTATTTAGAAAAACCCTAGTTTTTTCTATCTTTCATAGAAAAAGGTGTACTCTACCAACTATTAGAATTACATCTGTTGTGAAAAAGTCAATAACACAACCCATAATAAGACTCCTCTTATTTATAGATGTAGCCAACCCTCCTTAACAATTAAGGAATTGGATTTTATTTTAATTAATTAAACTCCTTTAATTAATTTAACCTCCTAATTTTATTAGGAATATATGAGAGTACTTTTATTAATTACTTTCTAAACTCCTTTAAGAATTAAATAATAATAGTTGTAATAATAATAATAAGACTCCTCTTATTAATTTATATTTAATATTTCCAAAATATTAAATAATAATATTAAGCTATTTAATTTATTCTATCACCATAGATTAAATTAAATATACTTAACTTATTATTACGATTATGTCATTAACTTTTAAATAATTATTCTTCCTTTTATGGTGTGACCCTTTAGGTTCTCCATTTTAAACCTAAGTGAATAAATCAATTAGAACAATTCTAATCTTATTTAAATAAATAAATTAAAATATTAATTTATTTAAATAAATAATATTTATTCTACAATAGGGATAAGCTTCTCTAGCGATTAACGACTTTCCAGATAATATATATTTCAACAATAATCATAAAAGAACCTTTGAGTAAATAGTTACCATACAATTCAATCCTTCCACCATGCAATGTCCCAATTAAATATAAGATAGAGAATTACTGTCAAGTCTTAATTTATTTAATTATATGTATTTTGTCTCTTAAATGCACAACTCTAAATAATGCAAATTAAAAACTTGTTTCTAATTTTATTCTGCCTTGGCCAAGGACTACTCGGTTGTCATTTATCGAATCACATAAGACATTTCTCTTCTTTTACTAGAGCGGTAGACTCTTTATTGATAATACATTATCTCCATGTATAACTTATTATACCCAAGCATACCCTTTGATATACCCTAAGGGTCTTAAGGAATAAGTCAATGTATAATTCATCATACACAAAATACTATAATGATCTCAAGTCCAAGGATCACTTGTACTACTATCACTACAGGAATTTCTATTGATAGGCAAGTAAAACTCCATTATGTATTCCTTAGCGAGCCACGTTCAGTGAACTTATTCTCTAATAAGCACCTCATACTTGCTTTAGTGTCTCCATATAAATGATCATGAGATCAATCATCCTCATCCAATGAGCAAACAACGTATGTACCAATATATCTGGATTCACTAATCCCCAATTTAGTAATCCAATGATTGGGAAATATTTAATTTTAAGCTTTCTAAGAATTTAGATCTCATTACAATGATCATCATCATTATTCTAAAAGCATTGCTTAAAACTATGAGTTTATCACATATTATAAAACAGAATCATGTAGATAATTAAAAGCCTTTAATAAATTAATATTTTTTTATTAATAAATGAATAAGATTGTTATAAAGTGTATGCTTTATCATCAAACATGATTGGCTTGTGTGCAAACTACTTTCACTTTGATGACTCCTCCTTCAAATCATCTTTTAGCTTCTCAACTTCAGTCTTCATCTTTTCATTCTCAGCCAATAGTTGTTCTTGATGACACTCTGTGCGAACTAGGTTCCATTCTGCGTTCCCAATACGTATGTCGAGATTTGAATCTCCACATCCTTCTGCTCTATAGTAGCTTGACGCATGTTAGCCAAATCCTTCAGGTCCTCAACCTTAGCCTGTAATTCTATATTACGGTCATATAATTCATCATACGTCCCAGCTGCAATGGAGTTTGGCGGAAACTCCATAGAATCCTCTTCCTCATCTTCCACCTCTATTTCCTCAGAGTCCTCCTCTTCTGGATCAGACACAGGCTCATTCCACAGTCCCTCAACAGTGACCAACAAAGAGGCTCCCTCTAAATCAACTGCTCCTGAACAACATAGACATCTCGGGGCTCCTTATTTCTAGGCACCTGAGGAATCTCCTCCCTAGATTGACTGGATCCTTCAACATTAGACATCCTGATAACAAAAAACTTTAATTTTTATTTACTACATGACACTCTTCAATACTCACGAGCACAAAAGTTGTCAACACATAGACACATAAAGTCTTTTATTATTTATCTTTAATGAATGCCTTAATCCATTCCTTAAAACTCGATAAGAGTTTATCACCAGTATGTTTTCTATCTTCTTAAAGGTTACTTCCTAAGGTTTCCCCCACTTAAGGTTCATAACCTAAAGCTTTGATACCAACTTGTGATACCCCCAAATCCGGGTACTTCATTTCCACAGGATTTGGTGCTCACTATCCAAAACAATTACATCTAACTACCCATAATCGAGGATAAAGACATATCTTAAATAACGTAAACAATAATCCTCCCCATTAAAGGGTTACATATACTTAAAAACAAATCTCAGGTAATTTAACCTTAAATTATTACATAAGTCTGCGGAATACATCATATAATTAAATAAGCCTCATAACACAGATTCTATTAAATAAAACCAAACAAATCTTCATCATTTGGACATCTTGCATATGCCCTTGCTAGAAGACGGCTCGTCAACTTTCTCAACTTTAGCTCCAGTGTTAAATGCAAGAGCAATTTAATGATGACAATAGCAATAACATAAGAGTAAGCAAATGAATACTGAATAATAAAGAACTCGTTCTTTGAATCAAGATTAGGAAACAAGTTCAAGATTAATATATGAGGGTCTCAAGACCATGAACAATGTCTCAGGTTACTAAGTATTTCTACCTCAACTTTTAACAGTCATTAGACTATACAGACCTTTCCTTTCGTACTTAGGGGATCAACCCTTCGTACCATGTATTGTGCACAAACATCTAAACACTAACGCGTACAATAATCCCATATATTAGGGTTTTTCATCTCAGTTTGACTTAGGATTTCCGCACTAAATAAAGTTTAGTTCGAATTAGCTTTAAAAATGGTTTTAGAATTTTAGATCGCTCACCAACTATAGACTAGTCAATTCAATAAAGGTTCACTAGCCATTTGAAGTTCGATACAATAACTAGGTATTGAGTAACCATATTTAGAACCAAGAATGGAATCACAACAATATATAGTTGAATAAAACATTGTATATTCAATAGAATATCTTCAAAGGAACTAGAAAGTCTCATTTGAAATAATGAACATCTTAAGCTTTGAATTAATAAGAAACAATGATTAGAAACTCGCTCGGTATGAACAAAAAACTTGAGCCATCTTAATCAAACTATATCAAGTTCAAGACTAGGTAACTTATTTAGCAAAAAAATAAGATTTAGATACTTGCATAATAATAACAAACAAGATAGGATAAAGATCTAGCTTTACATAAAGAAATAAGGTTTAGGAACTTGCCTCGTGCATAAGCTATATAATTATAAGACACGTTCGTCAAAACCCTACATATATCATTAGAATCGCAATACCGATTAGTTACACTAACATTAACCCCATATGTTTTAGTTCTCATTTAAATCAAATTTGTTAACACAATTCAAATTCTGACTTTAAATTAACATCACATCACCAATCATAAGGCTATCATAGCAATGTAACCTTTAAACCACATCTCAAGACTTAAACAAATAGCAAATTAAAGTTTTTCAGAACTTATTAAATTTACAATTTGAAATCAATGAATACATGATTACAATTAATTATAGAACCTGATTATATGTTTAACACATTATCATGCACCTTAGACTAGGTTAGGCTAACATGTCATGGACTGAAAACTAAAAAAAAACTATTTTTGCTCAGGGGAGAGCACAACAAGCGCTTAGCTCAAGCCTTGGCACTACAGAAGCTACTGTTTGGTGCTCAATACCGAGAATGCTCAACAAAGATTCGCTCCATTTCGCCTTTTAGTACTGCAAGATAGTTAAGGCTTAAGACGCAGACAAAAACTTGCAGCTTGTGTACCCTGCTTCACAGTTCAACCCAAACAATCCAATTTCTCCAACTTAATAGAAATTCATCAAACCCAAAAGCTATAAACTTATTAACAACATCACTAAGCATGCATATTACATTTCTAACAACAAAAACAACCAAATTTAAAGGACTAAAATCATGATTTTATTATTTTCTCTATTTTAAACACATTTAGCGAATTCAATCACCCAAACTTCGTTTCTTAACCAAATTATACCATACGAATTGAATTCTTTTTGTAATTCAACATACTAACATATTCTGAAATCAATTTACAGATTACAATAAGAATTGAACATTAATTTTAGCCTCAAAATCATACATGTTATATGTATATATCATCAAAACTCAAGAATACAAAACATAATTTTCATGAATTTTCTTACAGAAAATAGTTTCTATCTATCATCTAATCAACATCCAACATCATATTCACAACATTTATTTATCAATTTGCTCATCACTACCAACTACAGAAAACTTACTCAACCTAATTCTTTACCAAAACTAAATACAGAGAACTACTGTAAGACCCCAACTTTTATGAATAAAGATGCTTTTTTTTATAAATATCATTTTTGAATAATAAAGTGTGAATTTGTTATAATGTTATAGTTATGGGTAATATTTATAAATTTTGTAAAGTAAGCAAGTTGTTATATAATATTCGATTGGTCGGGGAATATTCTTTTTGTCGGGGAATATTCGTACGACGACACAATCATTGGTGGACCCCACAACAGAATTATTGTCGGAGTTAGAAAATGACAAAATTATCTTTTTATAAAAATAACGGAGAAAGTTTTACCATTAACTGTTGAAAGACCCGATGATAAAAGTACAGTAATACACGTGGTTGCATAGTAGCACACGGTATTAATTATTGATGCTTATGTAAGAAGTCACTCAGTTTTGTTCAATTATTGCTACAGTAATTGCTGCATAGTATCTCACATTATTTGATTAAATTATTTTTCGATATTTTATATATTATTAAATCAATAATTGAGACGATACAGTTATTCATATTATTATTTGCAATATTGATGATGTCTAGAAAGTTCTGTCGAGGAGAGGTTTGGTCACCTAATTGCGCACCAATAGGGAGAAATCCTTATTGGAAGGCCCCCTCTTTCCTGGGAATGATCTGGTTGTTAAATATTATGAGTTATAATATTAATGATGAATAATTGTTGAAAGATTAAATATGTGTTGATTGAAGATAAAATGATTTGTGGTAATATTTATTCAATCTTTGATATAAATAAGAAGTCTGTTATGAGACGTTTATGGTAAGTTTGGTTTATTCTATGGGGGCCCATATGTCATCATCTAAGAGTCACTTTCGCCAATAGTAATTGCCTTTACCAGACGTCAAACCACTTGTCGTTTCATATTATAGGCGTCGAACCAATTATCATTTCACATTACAGGCGTCGAACCAATTGTTGTTTCATATTACAGGCGTCGAACCAATTGTTGTTTCATATTACAGGCGTCGAACCAATTATCGTTTCACATTACAGGCGTCGAACCAATTATTGTTTCACATTACAGGTGTCAAACCAATTATCGTTTCACATTACAGGCATCAAACCACTTGTTGTTTCACATTACAGGTGTCAAACCACTTTTCTTTTCACATCACCAGTCATTAAGCCTCTCGCCTTTTCACATTGCAAGGGCTAAGCTAGAAATTTTCTATAAATAGAAGCCTATTTCTTCATTATTTCTCACTAATTTATTCAAGCAATAGAGAGAGAAAGTATAGAGAGAATAAGAGAGAAAGAAGAAGAGTATTCTGTTACTACACTATTGCAGTATCCAATCTCCTACAAAGGTAAGGGATATTATTTCTTTTATATTTGTGAAGAGAGTTATTTCTTTCAATACTCGTAAGGGTTGTTATTCCATTCTTTATCATTCTATTGGAAAAACTTGTCTACGCAGACTACTGCATTCATGGTGAAATCCTATTGTTATTCCATTCTTTATCATTCTGTTGGAATAACCTGTCTATGCGGTTTACCGCATGCATGGTGAAATTCTGTTGTTATTCCATTCTTTATTATTCTGTGGGAATAACCTGTCTACGCGGACTAACGCATGCCTATTCATTTGGTATTAAATTATGGAAATGATCTATCTACGCGGACTACCGTATGACAGTTGAAAATCCATTTGCAGTTTTGTATATTGTTCATTTCACATTCCTAAATTTAAACTTACTATGGTAAGTATTGCTTCTATAATTCCTGAAATAATCAGAAATTCTTTGATATTTGCGCTCCATCTAGTATCTTTTCATGAAAATATTATTCTGAGCAGTCTTGATAAGTTTTAACCTTTTCATACCGGGGTACTATTCATGATAAAAATTGATTTCTTTTATGTCCAAATCATTTTTGATACGATATTATTCTTGAATTTTACTCCACAAAGCAGTATCATGTTGACAATTTGGACTTTATTGAATTCTTATATCATTATCATCATCCTCATGTTTATATGGTTATGAAAGTCATCTTTGGCCCGTAGGGCATAGATGGACTGTTGATGGGTATGGTTATGACCATGAATCATTCGGTATAATCATGACCTGTAATGTTACAAATGATGTGGTAAAAGTCTTCATTGGCCCGTAGTGCATTGATGGACAGTTGTTGAGATGAACATGAGCAATTGTGATAATAATGAATATCCTTGGCCCGTAGTGCATGTATAATTCAGTGATGTGGATTATTTATTAAGTTGAGTCTCAGCTATAAAATTGATGATAAACCTTTTAAATAATAGAAGATAGTAGATATCATGCTCTACTTGACTCTTCTAATGGATTGCTTGTTCCGCTGCAGTTAAACTTGATGTTTATTATATTTTATCAGTTTAACACTGTTGAAGGCTAACGATAATTTATTCTGCATTACCTTAGTTATAATATTTCTTACTGGGCTAGTTGAGCTCACCCCTTTGCTTTCATTATTCTCTTCAGGAAATGAGAATATAGCTGGGACTAGTCGGGGAATGGAGTGACGGTCCAGATGTTTGCATTAGTAGTCCAGATTAGTGGTGGAAATTTGTAAAGCGTACTCAACCTGCTGCACTGAAGATGACTTGGGATAAATTCCAAGAACTGTTCAACGACAAGTACTTTCCCGAAAGTATTGGTCACATGAAAGAGGTAGAGTTCATTAAACTGGAGCAAAATAACATGACCGTGTCGTAGTACGAAGCCAAGTTTGCCGAGTTGTCCCGGTTTACGTCCCACTTAGTTGATAACGAGGAGAGAATGACGCGGATATTTCTAAGAGGTTTGAAACCTGAGATACGTCAATACCTTATCTCTCACAAATTATGTTTGTATTCTGATGTTGTAAATAGGGCTCAGTTATTGGAGTGCGATAATGAGTCAACCCAACCAAGAGAGAGCAGCCGACAAGTCGATAATACCAGTGGTAGTAGTCATTGAAGCGGTTACAACAAACGTGAAGGAAATCAATATGCCAAAAATGATAATCACTTCGGTGGTAATCATGGCCAAGATAATAGAAGTAGAAATTTCAAGAAGAGGAGATTTAATAATGATGGAAAGACGTCAGCACCAGCACCTATTTTTAAGGAAGGTGAATGACCGCCGGTCGTATGTTACAAATGTGGAGGGGAGGGACACATCAGTCCAAACTGTACGCAGCAGTCCAAAGCATGTTATAATTGTGGAAAAGAAGGTCACCTAGCCCAATTTTGTCGTGCACCATAGTCAAGTCCAGCTGGGATGGAGGCATCAAAAGCAGTCCCAGACAAGACAAAACCGGTAGTTCAAGGGAGAGCATTTGTCGTAACCTCCCAAAAAGTGAGAAATCCGAACGAGGTGATCACGGGTAAGCTAATCATAAACTCTAGTGAAGTCTATACCTTATTTGATACCGGTTCTACCCATTCTTTTATTTCTCCTACTTGCGCTCAACGTTTAAATTTGACTCCGGAGAAATTAGACTTTTACTTATCTGTTGAAACTCCGTTGGGGGAAACCTTTATTACATCCACGGTTTATAAGTCTTGTTTGATTCAAATCAGCAATCGCACATTACTTGTCGATATTATTTATTTGAAAATACTTGCATTCGATGTGATTTTAGGGATTGATTGGTTAACCACTCATCATGCTAAAATTGATTATTTTCATAAGGTTGTTAGCTTTCATATTCCTAACCAACCTATTATGCAAATTTAAGCAACCAAACCATTAAAGTCAATCACTGTCATCTCAAGCCATAAAGCTATTCGTTTATTAAAAAACGGATGTCAAGCTTTCTTAGCTCATGTCACAAATTTAAACAAAAATACGTCAATCTTGAATGATATTTTTATTATTAATAAATTTCCTGACGTATTCCCTGAAGAACTTCCTGGACTACCCCCAGAGCGTGAAATTGAGTTCGGTATCGACCTTGAACCCGGTACAAAACCCATTTCCAAAGCCCCGTATCGAATAGCTCCTATTGAACTTCAGGAGTTAAAAACTCAATTGCAGAAGTTGTTAGACATCGATTTCATTCGTCTTAGTACGTCTCCTTGGGGTGCTCCTGTTCTATTCGTAAAGAAGAAAGATGGGAGTATGGGACTTTGTATTGATTATCGGGAGTTGAATCACGTCACCATCAAAAATAGGTACCCATTACCTCGTATTGATGACCTGTTTGACCAGTTGCAAGGCGCTAAATTCTTTTAAAAAATTGATCTTCGTTCTAGATATAATCAGTTGAAGATTAAAACTGATGACATTCCAAAGACTGCTTTCAGAACTTGGTACGGGCATTATGAATTCCTAGTTATGTCTTTTGGATTGACTAATGCTCCTGCTGCCTTCATGGATATGATGAACTGAGTATTCAAGGAATATTTGGATCATTTTGTGGTTGTCTTTATTGATAACATCCTCATTTACTCCAAAAGTCGTGAAGATCATGCGCAACACTTGAGGCTGATACTCCAAAAGCTCCGTAAAAACAAGTTTTATGCCAAGTTAAAGAAATGTGAGTTCCAGCTTGAGGAAGTAACATTCCTTGGGCATGTGATATCAAGTCACGGTATATTTGTTGACCCATCAAAGATTAAAGCAATTCAAAGCTGGGAGCTACCTAAATCAGTGATCGAAGTACGTAGCTTTCTCGGCTTAGCTGGTTATTATCAGAGATTCGTAGAAGGGTTTTCTCGAATCACTACTCCATTAACTCAGCTGGCTCGGAAAGATAAGAAATTCAGTTGGAGCGAGGAATGTGAGAAGAGTTTTCAAGAACTCAAGAGGAGACTCATTTCAACACCTGTTCTGACAATACCATCGGGCTCGGAGGGATTTGTCATCTACAGTGATGCTTCGGACAAAAGGTTAGGATGTGTTCTCATGCAACATGGGAAAGTCATAGCCTATGCCTCTCAACAACTCAAAGAATATGAGAGGAATTATCCTACTCATGATCTAGAGTTGGCAGCTGTCGTTTTTGCACTTAAAATCTAGAGGCATTACCTGTATGGGGAGAAGGCGGAGATCTTTACGGATCATAAAAGCCTCAAATATTTCTTCACCCAAAAGGAACTCAATATGCGGCAATGACGTTGGCTTGAACTGTTGAAAGATTATGATCATACCATTCAATACCACCCAGGAAAAGCAAACGTGGTAGCTTACGCATTAAGTAGAAGATCATATGCAGGTATGAGTGCGTTATTGTCAACGCAAAGGCCCATTTTGTATGACTTGCGAAGGATGGAGATAGAGTTAAAGACTCCATGGACCCACGTGATGATGGCAAACATACGAGTAGAACCGACCTTAATCGATAAAGTTAAAGCTGCTCAAGCTACAGACCTGGAGCTGATACGCATGAAGAAGAAAGTGCAAGAAGGTGCTATTCCGGAATCAAGAATCGATGAAGAAGGAATACTTAGAGTCAAATCCAGAATTTGTGTTCCTAACGACTCTGATTTTAAGTATAAGATCATGATGGAGGCGCACAACACACCGTTTGCAATCCATCCTGGGTGTACCAAAATGTATCATGATCTTCGACATACATTTTGGTGGAGCAATATGAAAAGAGGGATAGATGATTTTATCTCAATGTGTTTAACTTGTCAACGAGTCAAGGCGGAGCATCAAGTTCCAAAAGGTCCATTGCAACCACTTGAAATTCCAGAATAGAAGTGGGAGCACATTACCATGGATTTTGTTACTGGTCTTCCTAAGGTTTCTCAAGGAATTGATGCAATTTGGGTCATTGTTGATAGATTGACCAAATCTGCTCATTTCTTACCTATACAAGAAACTTATTCACTTGAACGTCTTACTCGTATATACATAAACGAGATTATAAGTGTGAGACCCCAAATTTTATGAATAAAGATTTAAATTTCTCAAAATATTTTTTTTAATATTATGGTATGGATTTGATATAATGTTATAGTTGTGGGTAGTATTTATAAATTTTGTAAAGTATGCAAGTTGTTATAAAATATTCGTTTGGTCGGGGAATATTCTTTTTGTCGGGAATATCCGTACAACGGTACAATCATTAGTGAACCCACAATGGAAGTATTTTCGTAGTAATAAAACGACAGAAATATTTTTACGAAAATAACGGCAGAAGTTTTATCGTTAATACTGTTGAACTACTCGGTAGTAAAAGTACAGTAATATGCATGGTGGCATAGTAGCACACGGTATTGATTATTGATTCTTATGTGATAAGTCACTCAGTTATACTCAATTATTGCTACAGTAATTGCTACATCATATTTCTCATATTATTAATTTAATTATTGTTACAGTATCATCTGCATAATATGTTATATTATTAAATCAATAATTAAGATGACAAAGTTATTCATATTATTAAATTGCAATATTTACAATGTCTAGAAGTTCTGCCAAGGAGAGGTTTGGTCACCTAATTGGGCACCCATAGGGAGAAATCCTTATTGAAAAGCCCCCTCTTTCCTGGGAATGACCTGGTTGTTAAATATTATGAGTTATAATATTAATGATGAATAAGTTCGTGTTGATTAAAGATGAATTTAATAGTTCCATTGTGTTAGGATTATTCGTGTTAGTAGAAATTGACGTTTATTTTGATAATAATTGATGTCTGGAGATTATATTGTTCAACCGGGTATCCAGGGCACTTTTTGTGTCGGAGTACTATTCATGAGTTACTATTCACAAGTTACTATTCATGAGTTACTATTCACGACTTACTATTGATTCACATTCACTTACTATTAGGGGAGTTGGTGCAAGATTGATGATACTTGCATGACTAAGTTAAAAATGGAGGTATAGATGGAGGTACTATACTGTAATTAATTTTTTAACATGTTTAGAACTATTGAGTCACATAATTTACTATGGATTCACATGATTTACTATTAGGGGAGGTGGTGCAAGCTTGATAATACTTGGATGACTGAATTAAAAATGAAAGAAAAGTTGGAGGTATTGTACTGTAATATTTTGAGCCCCAAAACGTGCAATTATCGAAACTATATTTTCCTATAAATAGAAGCTCATTCTTCCTTCATTTCTCACCAATTCACAAAAGCTTTAGAACCATTATCAAAGAGAGAAATTATAGAGAGAAAGAAGAAGAGAAGTCTGATACCTCACTATTCTAGTATCCAGTCTTCTTTTGAGGTAAGGGATATTATTTGTTGTACCTGTAAGGGGTATTATTCTTTTGTATTCATGAAGAGAGCTATTGTTATTCCATTCCTTATTATTCTGTTGGAATAACCTGTTTATGCAAAGTACCGCATACATGGTGAAATTCTTCTATTATTCCGTTCTTTATTATTCTATTGGAATAACCTGTTTATGCGAAGTATCGCATACATGGTGAAATTATGTTGTTATTCCATTCTTTATTATTCTGTCGGAATATCCTGTCTGTGCATTTTACGCCGGACCGGGTTCCATTATTTATTATTCCGCATTTATTATTCTGTCGGAATATCTTGTCTGTGCGTTTACGTCGGACCTGGTTCCATTATTTATTATTCCGCATTTATTATTATGTCGGAATATCATGTCTGTGCATTTACGCCTTACCTGGTTCCATTATTTATTATTCTGTTGGGAATAACCTGTCTGTGCGGTCTCTATCGCATGCATGGTGAATCCTTCTATTATTCCATTCTTTATTATTTTGTTGGAATAACCTGTCTATGTGGATTACCACATGCATGGTGAATGATCCTTTATATTCATTCCTTATTAAATTGTGGAAATAATTTGGTTACGTTGATTATGATGAGAGTCATAATAAAAGCTTTGGACTGATGAAAATCATGGGTATATGAAGTATTATTAAGTGTTATGATGAGTTATGTTGGTTATTATGTGAAAATATGAAAGTTTCTTAGAAATCACAAAGGGTTGAAAATCAAATTTTGGTGAAAATGGAACATGAAATTCAATTGACCATATCTCCTATTATATTTTGAATTTTTGAGTGTGGTCAAGTTCTAGAGTTAGATCTATGAATTTTGTAGCATCTCCAAGTGGAATCACTGTAAAAGGTGTTGTAGATTTTCGTGTGGACTGATTTTAGCAAAAGAGTCAAAAGCTGGAAATACCAAAAATGCTACTGCCCAGATTTTTAAAAGGGAAGTTTCGGCCACTTAATTTGTGAGAAACATTCTGGCTCTTTGGGACATGAAAGTATATGGTATAAAGAACATCCTGTCCAAAAATGAGCTCATTCCGACTTAAAATGAGTAAGTTATGACCATTTCAATATTTAGGTTTTTTCGACGAAAAATGCTATAACCAGAGTTCTATAACTCCGATGACCATTAAATTTAAACTTGAAGCTCACATTAACATGTGTAAGATCCTGCCAAGATTTGGGAATTTTTGGAGTTAACCTTGAGGTAGCTAATTTCTTAAGGAACTAATTAGAAATTGATATTTGAAAAATAGTAAATGAATTTTAAAAAATCCGAGAAAAATATATGTTCATTATGGGACTATATTCTGCTAAATTCCAGAAAAGAAATATTTTTGGGACTGATTTGGTATTTTTCATGAAAATAGTTTTGTTACGAACATATGAGTTAAATATGTTATGTGAAGTAACAAAGTTGGAAAATAGGATTTTATGGTTTAGAAATCCTATATAGGGTATATGCAGATTTTTGATAAGGAATTTGATCATTGGTGATGAAATCTTATTAGTATGCCTTTTTTGAAAGATTAAATGCATTATTTGATAAAGTGTAAACAATTGAAATAAATTGTTTATAAGTTGAAGAAGTGATTAAAATATTGTTATAATATTGACAATATTAGATTATGAGTTTATTAAGTGATTGATAATATTTGGATAAATTTAAAGTCTTTAATATTTATCCTTGTTTTAGTTTGATTAATGCTTATATCATTATCATCATCCTCATGCTTATATGGTGATGAAAGTTATCTTTGGCTTACGTGCGAAGATGGACTGTTTTTTATTGAATTATATATCTTTGACTTACGTGCAAAGATGGATTGTTGATTATTGGTTTTATTGTTGTATATCTTTGACTTACGTGCAGAGATGGACTTGGTATGATTATGACCGAGATTATTCTAAGATAATCATGACCATTGATGATTTAAAGAATATCCTTGGCCCGTAGTGCAGGGATGATTCGATGATGTGGTTTATTTATTAAGCTGAGTCTCAGCGATAAAAATTGATGAAAACATTTTAAATCATAGAAGATAGTAGATTTTATTTTCTACTTGACTCTTTTAATGGATTGCTTGTTCTACTGCAGTTAAACTTGATTTCTATTGTATTTTATCAGTTTAATATTGTTGAAGACTAATGATAATTTATTCTGTATTATCTTAGTCATAATATTTCTTACTGGGCTAGTTAAGCTCACCCTTTCCTTCACTGTTCTCTTCAGGAAATAAGAATATAGCTGGGACGAGTCGGGGAACGGAGTGACGGTCCAGATGATAGCTAATAAGTGGATTTTATATACACTTCTCTGGTATCTTTTACTTGAATTGGTTGCGTATATTTATGTGTCTTAGTTACTTTTCATGAATTTTGTGTTCATTTTGTAGGTTATACGTTTGGGAGCGGTGTGAGCGACTATTGGTAAGGAAAAGTAAAGAAAACGCAAAGAAAAGCAAACCGGACATCATTTGGGCTTTCATGTTTACTTCATGTTCTTGGTTTAGAACTTAGCTTACATTGAAGAGCATCGTCTTAGCTTTCCGAAACATTTTGAATCATTTCAATCGGAGTTCGGATGCAAGAGTTATGATCATTGTACCAACGGATGTCGATGCCATGGTTTTGGGTGGTCATTTGCATAACAGTCACTTCCAGATCGATTTCAGCCTTCATCCACCAAGAATTTCTCAATCCTCAAAGAATGGAAGTTGTAGATCTCGTCGATATCTTCGATTTGATAGGTGGCAGGCCCCGCAACTCCTCCCGGATCAAAAGTTATGGCCATTTTACCAGAGGACATCGGAGCAAAAAATGTTAGAACATGGGGCGTTGGCTTGGGGACTTAAAAATAGGCCTATGCCCAGCCTTTCTGGCTACTGGGGAGCAAAGATGTCTGAAGGCCGTGCCCAAATACTGGGTCTTTGGGGAAGAGCTTGGTGCGGCCTGAAAGCGTTTTGGGCGAATTTTGACACATTTTTGACTCCAAAATGGATTACGTTTGTTCCTAAGCTCAAAATTGGACTTGTAATCTATAAATACTTGATTTAAGGCATAAAATAAAGGGAGATTACATAGATTAGATTAGAGATACACTCCATTAGATTAGAAAATAACCCTAGTTCTTATTAGTTTTGGAGATTGAAGCAACTTGGAGACCATTGAAGATTCAAAGCAGGAGCGAAAGAGGAGTTTCAAGACTACTGACAATAGATTCTATTCTCTTCTCTTCTCTTACTTTTATCTTTTAATGTCTATTCAATTGTGGATTCTTGGTTTTAATTCATTAATTATGAACTAACTCTTTTATTAAGATTTTAATTGAACTTTTTATGGCTATGAATTAGTTATTCATTATATTCCAATTATTTATGTTGAAGTGAATTGTTTATCTTGCCTTATGCTTATTGATTAATTATTTGATCAGTAATTACCTTGTTACTCTAGAAGGAATTGAGAAAAGAATTCTAGGGTTAGAACTGGGCATGATATCAGGTGACTTAGTTATTTGCACAGTGAATATTTAGGTTTGTGAATAGAATGAGAATATCTATTTGCCGCATGTAACACATAAGGAATTGGGGTTGTAACAAGTTTAATTCAATTGTTTTGCATAGAGATATAACAAAATTAATCTGGGTTAAATAGAAGGAAAATGATCACTTGAGAAAGGGCTTTTGGCATTTGAGAATTCCTGTTAACAATTCAGTAGACGTAATAATTTGGATAATTGGATAATTGATTTATAGTTCATAATTGGGGATATTGGAGTCTTAATCCTTATTTACCTGAATTCAATCAAATCTCAGTTTTGTTTATTTGCTTTCTTTTAGACTAATCTCTTTTAATTGTTTAATTTAGTTTTCTTAATTAGAAAATTCATAATTTGCAATTGTTTAAATAAAATTGATTTGGTTAAGAGTTAGTATATGATAATTTTTATTAAATAATTCCTCGTGGGAACGATACTCTACTTTCACTTTATTACTTGTTGACCGTGTATACTTGCACGTATTCATTGATTGCGAAATCGATCAACAATAGCATTAGTAGTCCTCACTATTCTGTTAAATAGTGTGACAATAAATGTAATGAGGACTCCATTGAGAGTGGATATTGTCTAGAAGGCAATATTCTTGCTTAAATTCTCAGCTTATGTTTTGTTGTATGTTACACGACAGTTGTATTATTAAGTTGTATTTTGTATTTTTGTACCATGTATTTGGCGACTCAAGATGGGTGATGTATACCTGTTTTTGGGGGCGTCACAGTTGGTATCAAAGCTTAGGGATATGATCCCTAGCTGAGAAGTGAGACAAGAACTAGGAGGGGAGAGACGGGGAATTCCTTCGATAGTATGACCTACCTAAGTTTATTTGGTATTTAATTGGTCGGTCAGAGTATAGGGATAATATGTGATATGTCAATTAACCCTTATTTTGTGACAGTGTTTGTATTTAGATGTTGTGAATAGGGCTCAGTTATTGGAGCGCGATAATGAGTCAGCACAACCAAAAGGTAACGACCAACAACACGATAATAATCATACCGGTGGCAACGACCATCGGAACAATGATAACCATCGTGGGGAAAATTATCATGCCAAGAATGGTAATCACTTCGGTGGTAATCATGGCCAAGATAATAGAAGTAGAAATTTCAAGAAGAGAAGGTCACCTAGACCGATTTTGTCGTGCACCAAAGTCAAGTCCAGCTGGGACGGTGACACCAAAGGCGGATACGGACAAAACAAAGTCGGTGGTTTCAAGAAGAGCATTTTTTGTGACTTCTCAAAAGCGTAGTAACCCAACGGGTTAGCACGGGTTAGTTAATTATAAATTTTGCAAAGTCTATACCTTATTAGATACCGGTTCTACCCATTCTTTTATCTCTCTTGCTTGCGTTCAACGTTTAAATTTGACTCCGGAGAAGTTAGACTTTGACTTATCTGTTGAAGCTCCGTTAGGAGAAACCTTTATTACATGTGCTATCCAAATCTTGGATGAGAGTCACAGTTTTAAATGATATTTCTATCGTTAATAAATTTCCTGACGTATTTCTGAAGACTTCTTAGCCTACTTAAAGCGTGAAGTCGAATTTTGTATTGACCCCAGTACAAAACCCATTTTTAAAATCCTCAAATATTTTTCTTCACCCAAAACGAATGTAACGTGTGCCAAAAACGTTGGCTCGAGCTATTGAAGATTACGATCATACCATTCAATACCATCATGGGAAAGCGAACGTGGTAGCTGACGTGTTGAGTAGAAGATCATATGCGTTTACAAGTGCGATGTTGTTAACACAACAAAACCCATTTTTTATAACTTACAAATGATGAAGATAGAGTTAAAGACTCTAAGGACCCACGTGAAGATAATGAATATACGAGTAGAAATAACTTTAATCGATAAAGTTAAAGCCGCTCAAGATACATACTCAGAGCTGATGAATGTGAAGAAGAAAGTTTAAGAGGGCGTTATTCTAGAAACAAGAATCTATGAAGAGAGGAAATCTCAACCCTCGATTTTATTGGCCCATTTGAAATCCTCGATTAAGTAGGAATTGTGGCCTATAGACTAATTTTACCGCCAAGTATGTCGCGTGTTCATAACGTTTTTCACGTATCGATGTTACGTAAATATGTGGATGACCCGAACCACGTTATTGAATTAAAACTAGACGAGATAGCAGAAGATTTAACGTATGAGGAGATACATATTAAAATCTTGGATAAGAAGGATCATATTCGACACTCAAAGGTTATACCTCAAGAGTTAGAATCTGAAATGAAGTTAAGGTATCCTCATCTCTTCGGCATACCAGGTACGTACGTAAATTTCGAGGGCCAAATTTCATATGGAGGGGAGATTGTGAGACCCCAAATTTTATGAATAAAGATTTAAATTTCTCAAAATAGTTTTTTTAATATTATGGTATTGATTTGATATAATGTTATAGTTGTGGGTAGTATTTATAAATTTTGCAAAGAATGCAAGTTGTTATAAAATATTCGTTTGGTCGGGAATATTCTTTTTGTCGGGAATATCCGTACAACGACACAATCATTAGTGAACCCACAACGGAAGTATTGTCGTAGTAATAAAATGACAGAAATATTTTTATGAAAATAACGGCGGAAATTTTACCGTTAATACTGTTGAACTACTCGGTAGTAAAAGTACAGTAATAAGCGTGGTTGCATAGTAGCACACGATATTGATTATTGATGCTTGCGTGATATGTCACTCAGTTATACTCAATTATTGCTACAGTAATTGATGCATCATATTTCTGATATTATTGATTTAATTATTGTTACAGTGTCATCTGCATAATATGTTATATTATTAAATCAATAATTAAGACGACAAAGTTATTCATATTATTAAATTGCAATATTTACAATGTCTAGAAGTTCTGCCAAGGAGAGGTTTGGTCACCTAATTGCGCGCCAATAGGGAGAAATCCTTATTGGAAAGCCCCCTCTTTCCTGGGAACGACCTAGTTGTTAAATATTGTGAGTTATAATATTAATGATGAATAAGTTTGTGTTGATTAAATATGAATTTAATAGTTTTATTGTGTTGGGATTATTTGTGTTTGTAGAAATTGATATTTATTTCGATAATAATTGATGTCTGGAGATTATATTATTCAATCGGGTATTCAGGGCACTTTTCGTATTAGAGTACTATTCATGAGTTACTATTCACGAGTTACTATTGAGTCACATTCACTTACTATTAGGGGAGTTGGTGTAAGATTGATGATACTTGCATGACTAAGTTAAAAATGGAGGTATAGATGGAGGTACTATACTGTAATTAATTTTTTAACATGTTTAGAACTATTGAGTCACATGATTTACTATTGATTCACATGATTTACTATTAGGGGAGGTGGTGCAAGTTTGATAATACTTGGATGACTGAATTAAAAATGAAAGAAAAGTTGGAGGTATTGTACTGTAATATTTTGAGCCCCAAAACGTGCAATTATCGAAACTATATTTTCCTATAAATAAAAGCTCATTCTTCCTTCATTTCTCACCAATTCATAAAAGCTTTAGAGCCATTATCATAGAGAGAAATTATAGAGAGAAAGAAGAAGAGAAGTCTGATACCTCACTATTCCAGTATCTAGTCTTCTTTTGAGGTAAGGGATATTATTTGTTGTACCTGTAAGGGGTATTATTCTTTTATATTCATGAAGAATACGAAAGAATAACCTGTTTATATAAAGTACCGCATACATGGTGAAATTCTTCTACTATTACGTTCTTTATTATTCTGTTGGAATAACCTGTTTATGCGAAGTACCGCATACATGGTGAAATTATGTTGTTATTCCATTCTTTATTATTCTGTCAGAATATCTTGTCTGTGCATTTTACGCTGGACCTGGTTCCATTATTTATTATTCTGTATTTATTATTCTGTCGGAATATCCTGTCTGTGCGTTTATCGAACCTAGTTCCATTATTTATTATTCCGCATTTATTATTCTGTCGGAATATCCTGTCTGTGCGTTTACGCCGGACCTGGTTCCATTATTTATTATTCTATTGGGAATAACCTGTCTGTGCGGTCTCTATCGCATACATGGTGAATCCTTCTATTATTCCATTCTTTATTATTCTGTTTGGAATAACCTGTCTATGTGGATTACCACTGCATGGTGAATGATCCTTTATATTCAATCCTTATTAAATTATGGAAATAATCTGGTTACGTTGATTATGATGAGAGTCATAATAAAAGCTTTGGACTGATGAAAATCATGGGTATATGAAATATTAGTAAGTGTTATGATGAGTTATGTTTGTTATTATGTGAAAACATGAAAGTTTCTTAGAAATCACAAAGGGTTGAAAATCAGATTTTGGTGAAAATGGAACATGAAATTCAATTGACCATATCTCCTATTATATTCTGAATTTTTGAGTGTGGTCAAGTTCAAAAGTTAGATCTATGAGTTTTGTAGCATCTCCAAGTGGAATCACTGTAAAAGGTGTTGTAGATTTTCGCGTGGACTGATTTTTACAAAAGAGTCAAAAGCTACAAATACCGAAAATGCTATCGCCTGATTTTTAAAAAGGCGCGCCAAACCACTTAATTTGTGAGAAACATTCTGGCTCTTTGGGACATGAAAGTATATGGTATAAAGAACACCCTGTCCAAAAATGAGCTCATTCCAACTTAAAATGAACAAGTTATGACCATTTCAATATTTAGGTTTTTTCGACGAAAAATGCTATAACCAGAGTTCTATAACTCCGATGACCATGAAATTTAAACTGGAAGCTCACATTAACATGTGTAAGATCCTGCCAAGATTTGGGAATTTTTGGAGTTAACCTGCAGGTAGCTAATTTCTTAAGAAATTAATTAGAAATTGATATTTGAAAAATAGTAAATGAATTTTAAAAATTCCGAGAAAAATATATGTTCATTATGGGACTATATTCTGCTAAATCCCAAAAAAGAAATATTTTGGGACTGATTTGGTATTTTTCATGAAAATAGTTTAGTTACGAACATATGAGTTAACTATGTTATGTGAAGTAACAAAGTTGGAAAATAGGATTTTATGGCTTAGAAATCCTATATAGGGTATATGCAGATTTTTGATAAGGAATTTGATCATTGGTGATGAAATCTTATTAGTATGCCTTTTTTGAAAGATTAAATGCATTATTTGATAAAGTGTAAACAATTGAAATAAATTGTTTATAAGTTGAAGAAGTGATTAAAATATTGTTATAATATTGACAATATTAGATTATGAGTTTATTAAGTGATTGATAATATTTGGATAAATTTAAAGTCTTTAATATTTATCCTTGTTTTAGTTTGATTAATGCTTATATCATTATCATCATCCTCATGCTTATATGGTGATGAAAGTTATCTTTGGCTTACGTGCGAAGATGGACTGTTGTGAATTATATATCTCTGGCTTACGTGCAAAGATGAATTATTGATTATTGGTTTTATTGTTGTATATCTTTGACTTACGTGCAGAGATGGACTTGGTATGATTATGACCAGGGATTATTCTGTATAATCATGACCATTGATGATTTAAAGAATATCCTTGGCCCGTAGTGCAGGGATGATTCGATGATGTGGTTTATTTATTAAGCTGAGTCTCAGCGATAAAAATTGATGAAAACATTTTAAATCATAGAAGATAGTAGATTTTATTCTCTACTTGACTCTTTTAATGGATTGCTTGTTCTGCTGCAGTTAAACTTGATGTCTATTATATTTTATCAGTTTAACATTGTTGAAGACTAATGATAATTTACTCTGCATTATCTTAGTCATAATATTTCTTACTGGGCTAGTTGAGCTCACCCTTTCCTTCACTGTTCTCTTCAGGAAATGAGAATATAGTTGGGACGAGTCGGGGAACGGAGTGACGGTCCAGATGATAGCATTAGTAGTCCTCACTATTCTGTTAAATAGTGTGACAATAAATGTAATGAGGATTCCATTGAGAGTGGATATTGTCTAGAAGGCAATATTCTTGTTTAAACTCTTAGCTTATGTTTTATTATGTGTTACACGATAGTTGTATTATTAAGTTGTATTTTGTATTTTTATACCATGTATTTGGCGACTCAAGATGGGTGATGTATACTTGTTTTTGGGGGCGTCACAGTAAGACTGCATGGTATGCCAATGTCCATAGTTTCTGATCGAGACCCAAGATTCACTTCACAAATTTGGGTTAGTTTGCAAAAAGCCATGGGCACGGATTTATGATTTAGTTCGGCATATCATCCTCAAACGGACGGACAATCGGAGAGGACTATTCAAACTCTTGAGGATCTATTAAGACTCTGTGTCCTTGACTTCAAAGGAAGTTGGGACATGTTCTTGCCATTGGTGAAATTCTCCTACAACAATAATTATCAAGCAAGTATCTGCATGGCTCCATTTGAGACGTTGTATGGAAGAAAGTGTCGTTCTCCAGTATGCTAGGATGAGGTGGGTGAAGCAACGTTGTTGGGACCAGAGTTGGTATGTATGACTACGAAAAAGATTCAAATGATCCGGCAACGTATAAAGACCTCACAAGATCGACAAAAGAGTTATACTGATCTTCATCGAAAGGATGTGGAATTCAATGTTGGAGAACATGTGTTGTTATATGTGGCTCCATGGAAAGGAGTTACAAGATTTGGAAAAGAGAGGAAAGCTCAATCCTCGATTCATTGGCCCATTAAAATCCTTGACCGAGTAGGAACTGTAGCCTATAGACTCGCTTTACCGCCAAGTATGTCTCGTGTTCATAACGTTTTTCACATATCCATGTTACGTAAATATGTGGAAGACCCGAACCACATTATTGAGTTAGAACCGAACGAAATAGCGGAAGATTTAATGTATGAAGAGGATTCTGTTAAAATCTTGGATAAGAAGGAACATATTCTACGCTCCAAAGTTATACCTCAAGTCAAAGTATTGTGGAGAAACCACGATGTTGAGGAAATGACTTGGGAGTTAGAATCTGAAATAAAATCAAGGTATCATCACCTCTTCGTCATACCAGGTATGTACCCTAATTTCGAGGGCGAAATTTCATAAGAAGGGGAGGTTGTAAGACCCCAACTTTTATGAATAAAGATTAATTTTTCTATAAATATCATTTTTGAATATTAAAGTGTGAATTTGTTATAAAGTTATAGTTATGGGTAATATTTATAAATTTTTCAAAGTAAGCAAGTTGTTATATAATATTCGATTGGTCGAGGAATATTCTTTTTGTCGGGGAATATTCGTACGTCGACACAATCATTGGTGGACCCCACAACAGAATTATTGTCGGAGTTAGAAAATGACAAAATTATCTTTTTATAAAAATAATGGCGAAAGTTTTACCGTTAACTGTTGAAATACCCAGTGATAAAAGTACAGTAATATGCATGGTTGCATAGTAGCACACGGTATATTATTGATTCTTACGTAAGAAGTCACTTAGTTTTGTTCAATTATTGCTACAGTAATTACTGCATAGTATCTCACGTTATTTGATTAAATTATTTTTGATATTTTATATATTATTAAATCAATAATTGAGACGATACAGTTATTCATATTATTATTTGCAATATTGACGATGTCTAGAAAGTTCTGTCGAGGAGAGGTTTGGTCACCTAATTGCGCGCCAATAGGGAAAAATCCTTATTGGAAAGCCCCCTCTTTCCTGGGAATGATCTGGTTGTTAAATATTGTGAGTTATAATATTAATGATGAATAATTGTTGAAAGATTAAATATGTGTTGATTGAAGATAAAATGATTTGTGGTAATATTTATTCAATCTTTGATATAAATAAGAAGTCTGTTATGAGACGTTTGTGGTAAGTTTGATTTATTCTATGGGGGGCCCATATGTCATATTTCTTATTGGAAAGCCCCCTCTTTCCTGAGAATGATCTGGTTGTTTAATATTGTGAGTTATAATATTAATGATGAATACTTGTTGAAAGATTAAATATGTGTTGATTGAAGATAAAATGATTTGTGGTAATATTTATTCAATCTTTGATATAAATAAGAAGTCTGTGATGAGACATTTGTGGTAAGTTTGATTTATTCTATGGGGGGCCATATGTCATCATCTAAGAGTCACTTTCGCCAATAGTAATTGCCTTTACCAGATGTCAAACCACTTGCCGTTTTATATTACAGGCGTCGAACCAATTGTCATTTCACATTATAGGCATCGAACCAATTGTCGTTTCACACTACAGGCGTCGAACCAATTGACTTTTCACATTACAGGCGTCGAACCAATTGTCGTTTCACATTACAGGCGTCAAACCACTTTTCTTTTCAAATCACCAGTCGTCAAGCCTCTTGCCTTTTCACATTGCAAGGGCTAAGCTAGAAATATTCTATAAATAGAAGCTTATTTCTTCATTATTTCTCACCAATTCATTCAAGCTATAGAGAGAGAAAGTATAGAGAGAATAAGAGAGAAAGAAGAAGAGTATTCTGTTACTACACTATTGCAGTATCCAATCTCCTACTAAGGTAAGTGGTATTATTTCTTTCGTATTCATGAAGAGAGTTATTTCTTTCAATACTCGTAAGGGTTGTTATTCCATTATTTATTATTTTGTTTAAATAACATGTCTACGCGGACTACCGCATGCATGGTGAAATCCTGTTGTTATTCCATTCTTTATCATTCTGTTGGAATAACCTGTCTACGCGGACTTCCGCATTCATGGTGAAATCTTGTTGTTATTCTATTCTTTATTATTCTGTGGGAATAACCTGTCTATGCGGACTACCGCATTCCTGGTGAATAACCCTTCATATTCATTTGGTATTAAATTATGGAAAGGATCTCGCTTCACGCGGACTACTGCATGACGCTTGAAAATCCATTTGCGCTTTAGAGTATATTGTTCATTTCAGATTCCTAAATTTAAACTTACTATGGTAAGTATTGCTTTTATAATTCCTGAAATGATCAGAAATTCTTTGATATTTGCGTTTCATCCAGTATCTTTTCATGTAAATATTATTACGGCGCGCCTTTGATAAGTTTTAACCTTTTTATACTTTGAAGTATTATTCATGACAAAAATTGATTTCTTTTATGTCTAAATCATTTTTGTTACGATATTATTCTTGAATTTTACTCCACAAAGCAGTATCATGTTGACAATTTGGACGTTATTGAATTCTTATATCATTGTCATCATCCTCATGTTTATATGGTTATGAAAGTCATCTTTGGCCCGTAGTGCATAGATGAACTGTTGATGGATATGGTTATGACCAGGAATCATTCGGTATAATCATGACCTGTAATGTTACAAATGATGTGGTAAAAGTCCTCATTGGCCCGTAGTGCATTGATGGACAGTTGTTGAGATGAACATGACCAATTGTGATAATAATGAATATCCTTGGCCCGTAGTGCATGGATAATTCAGTGATGTGGATTATTTATTAAGCTGAGTCTCAGCGATAAAATTGATGATAAACCTTTTAAATCATAGAAGATAGTAGATATCATGCTCTACTTGACTCTTCTAATGGATTTTTTGTTCCGCTACAGTTAAACTTGATGTTTATTATATTTTATACGTTTAACACTGTTGAAGGCTAACAGTAATTTATTCTACATTATCTTAGTTATAATATTTCTTATTGGGCTAGTTGAGCTCACTCCTTTGCTTTTATTGTTTTCTTCAGGAAATGAGAATATAGCTGGGACTAGTCGGGGAACGGAGTGACGGTCTAGATGTTTGCATTAGTAGTCCTCACTATTCTGTGAAATAGTGTGATAATAAATGTATTGAGGACTTATTTTGAGTTTGAATATTGTCTAGAAGACAATATTTGTATTAAAACTCATAGCTCATGCTGTATATTTAAGTTTGTATTTGTATTCTGTACCATGTACTTGGCGACTCAGAATGGGTGATGTATACCTATTTTGGGGGCGTCACAACTACAATTGTAACATTACCTTTGATTTTATGTTTAGTAAAACTGATTAGAGTGGTCTGTCTACTCCCCCTTCTCTTTAGAACCTTCAACCTTGTTGCTCAAATCTCTCAAAGAATACTCTTAAGCTCTCCCTTTCTCTTTGTTTTTTTTCTATCTCTCAGCCTCTTGGAATAGTAGTACGCAAAATAAAAAACTGATGTATACATATAATACCACGTTTTTCAGTTATACAAACGATGAGTTTCATCAGTAAAAACACCCAAGAGCCTCAAGGCCTTATTTGGCTGCACCTTGGATTAGTCTTTTTAATTTATTTTTATATTTTCCTTATATTATAGTTAACTTGTCACACCCTTAATTAATTAATTTAACTAAATCACAAATCAAATTAACATTTACCTTCTAATTATAATTTCCATAATAAATTATAATTTTATTTAACAAACTAATAAATCTCTAATTTAATTATTAAATTAGATTAGAAACGATATTATAATTATTTAATAATTCACTTAATTTAATTATCTCATTAAATTAATTCTTTAAATCATAAAATTATCATACATTAATTTAATTATTATAACATACTTTAACTAAATTAATGCACAATAATTTCATCAATATTTATTTATCTCAATAAATAAATTAATTTAAATATTTATTTAATTCAATAAATAATTAAAATTAATAAAATTAATTACAAAATTCACGTTAGATTTCTAATTGTCGTTTACGCTTTTGACACCAAAGTAGTAGGCTGCTACCGGTGTGCAAACATAAACTACGCAAACTGTTCTTTCGGCTTTGTTCAAATCCAAACTCACGAATTTAACTATTTAAACAACAAATTGAACATACCCAAATCAAATAAACTTCATATAAATGTTACCCAATATGTATATATTGATTTAAAACATCAAAACAACAACAACAATAGCATGAAATCCTTTAAATTTCATATTTTTGCAAAAACTCTATTTTTAGACATCCTTAGCAAAAGTAATCATTGAAAATTCATTATTACACCAAAACAATCCATTTAAATTACTTTGTTTCATTTCTTTATGAATTAACACATTCAAGATTTAATTTACGATTTATCATACGAATTGAACATCAATTTTGATTCCAAAATAAGTCATATCATACATATATCATTGTAAACTTACTGTAATATGATTTTCTCCATATTAAAACATATTTCATGAATTTAACAACTCTAAATCCTATACAAAACATATAGAAACAGATTATGCAAACAAATTAACATATGCAAGCCATATATTCGACAATTATCATAAAAATCAATTTTACAGAGAAATAAAATAATTTTTTTTAATGAATAACATAAATAAATAATTAAAAATTGAATTACTACATTCAAATTCTTGTTTAACCAACAAAGATGATAATAATCTCCTTTGATAATCCCATTTTCTTCCAATTTTCTCTCAAATTTCTCTAGATCTCTTTCTCTTTTCTTTCTATGTTCTTTAGTCTTAGGAGAAACTAACTGATAAAACACGTAAAACTAGCCTGGCATATACATATAATACTACGTAATATAAACTAATAAACATATAATGTCCCTAATTAATATAATATCAGTTATGTTTTTTTTTAAATTCAAAAGCCACTAAGGCTTGTTTAGCAAAACCAAATTAAAAATAAAGATTAACAAGCCCTAAGCCTTGTTTGGTAAAACTACATTAAACCCCTTTTAATTATTTTAATAAATCACTTACTATATGGTTTCAATGGTCACACTTTATTTAGTTAAATTCTAATATTCAAATTTAACTAAAGTTAACATTGTCGACGTCGAGATTTTTGAGTGTCCCTTTTCGTTACTTGTTCTTTGGTGTTCTCATGTTAATGTGAGATTTGTTTGAAAAAATAAGTGAAAAAGGTCCGACATGTATAATGTCGACGATTAACTTTAAGAGTCGCAAGTTGGTGTATTTAACTAGTTGCACCAATGCAACCGAAAAGGTTAGCACATTGACCTAGTGATTTGACACTGCTAAACGGGTCTGTGAAACCGAGATTCATTAAGGGTTCGGGGGCTTGATTATGCGGAGGGAAGGTGTTAGGCACCCCCCGACATCCGTGTTACCACGGTGACCGCCACTCTTCAAAGAAATTGTTATATGAATGTGTGTGTGTGTGTGTGTGGATCAATGTGCAATTTATTTGAAAGTAGTGCGAGGCCTCGTTCACACCTATATACACAAGGTTTGAATTTTATTAGAAAATTCAGTTTTAACCAAGATATATCAATGAAGTTTTTGTAAAAGAGGTTTTTTCAAACCCTGTGCTCAATAGGAATTGAGACCTTTTCATACTTCTATTTTATTAAATGTTTGGCTTGTTTGCTTTTATTTTCGAGATGGGAAGCATCCTCGAGAAAATAATATACAGCAGTGCCGAATTCCTTATGGGCATGACAACCATCCAAGGAAACTCAGACACTGTAAAATAATGTACAAGCTACTTACAGCTAAAAAATGTCCATCATGGGAACCGAATCTAGGTTCAATAGATCAAACTCATGATTACATGATTCCTAGGCTCACATGATACTACAATTTGTATGGAAAGCGATAGCGATTATATATATAAAAAAGTCAGAAATATATATACAGATTTGGATCAACCGCCACGAAGCAACTCCATGGGGATCGGAAATGTAAATATATAAAAGCGGTAAATATATATATATATATATATATATATATATATATATATATGAACATGATCAACCGCCATACGAAGTAAACTCCAGGTGGAACGAAATGTAAATAAAGTTTAAAAGCGATCAATCGCCACGTAAGTAAACTCCGTGTAGATGATGTAATGTATATATATATATATATATATATATATATATATATATATATATATAAGCTGTGGTCGACTATCTCGATGAGCCTGATTTTTTACATCCTATATGCGTTACTCGCGTTTATATATATATATATATATATATATATATATATATATATATATATATATATATATATATAAGTAGATAAACGCTCCAGACCAAAGTCTAGGCTCAATCGAGGCATAACTCGATAATGTTAGTCCATATATACAAAATATATACATATATTAGTATATATATATATACAGACAGAAATGAAAACCACGGACCAAAGTCCGGGCAAACACACTCACACGACTATCAACGTGTACAACAGTGTGTGATATATGAGAAAGAGACTTTATAGAAATGTAAGAAGGCTTACAGTGGGCTGCCAAAGTAGACTTCTTAGACTTTAAATGGATAAACACTCAGCTCCCACTAGATAAAAAGTAGCTATATGTGAGCTAACTAGTGTTTAAAGAAGAGGAAACACTCAAAAGATGTGTATGCAGAGTAAAATGGACAGGGCTTCCTCGCCTTTTTCCTTCTCTCTCTCCCTTCAAATGGCTGACCTAAGCCTTGTATATATAAACGGATGGCCGCAGGTACACCTGCGGCAGCCGAAGTTGTACCTGCGGCTGGTTGTGGTGGATCCGAGCCTCGCTGGTCCAGTCATCTCGTAGTACGTGTTCTCATGCACTGTAATGTCCGTTCGAACTTGCAGAACTTTAATCCGAGCATCCGAACGAAGTATATCTGTACTTCTTCGGATCGCTTGTGTCGAGAGTTACGTAATGACATGGATTAGAGGTTGTACGAAGTCAGGAAGAGGGGTCTATGCCCATGGTCTTTAAGCTTCAAATTCTACCCAAAGTATTACCACCCATAATAGTCACTCGGGATTGTCAATCCTTGGCTCTTCTGGGACATTGTTGTATGGATGTATGTATGAAGTGTTGAGACGACGTGCCATTTGTCGAAAGAATAAGATGACGTTTGACTCCTCGTCGGGGTTATCGCCGGTTTGAGTTGAAAGTAGACGTTGCTTAGGGTTACAGCTGAGATTGGACTACTTGTTGGTATGCTGCGATATCATCTTGTTGACGTGGTAGGATGACGTTGTGACTCCTCACCAGGGTTATCGCCGGTTTAAGCGAAAAGCAAAAGTTTCTCAGGGTTACATCTGAGATTGGGCTGCTTGTTTGTATGCCTCACTGTCATCTGTGGATGTTCCTGTCTGCCCGTTGTTATCTCCAGGACTAAGGTGTGTGTGCCTTGACAGGATGTCTGAGCCTGAAGTTGATCGCATGTGTTTGAAACAAGCATTTCTAGGGTTATCGCCGGAACTGCAATGGCATCCCTTGGGGCTATCACCAAGGATGGGGTTGCTACTCCCAGTGTTGTCTCTGGGACTGAAACTGAACGTTGTGGTGTTATTGCCGAGATAGGATTGTCCTCTCCGGTGTTGTTGTCGGTCTTTTGATCTGCATATCTCGAGGTTATCTCCGAGATTGGAAATGACACTCCCGGTGGTGTGTGTTCCGGGTTGGAGTTAAACTTCCGGTAGTATCCGGCATGGATGTAAGCTGTCTTTTAGGGTTATCTCCAAAAGACAAATCTACCCTCCTACAATGTTAGGAATAGGAGTGCAGAAAAGTTCGAGTGTCTACAGATGCCCCTCTTTATCATATTCTTGCAATGCAAGGCATGGATAGGATAAAGAATACTAGACACTTGAAATGCAAGCAAGATAAACATGATGCTATGTGCAGCAACATGATGCAAATGCATGATGCATGATTGCCATGTAATCCGGCTGGGATGACAATCAGTGATGGCTTGGACATGCGATCCAAGTTTTCAAGGATGTTGACGTTGGGGCTATCACCAAAGTCTTGAATCCTAGACACTGGTTTATACTCCATAGAGGTACCTCTTGTGTGAAAGAGATCTGCGGGAATAAAGCTGTCTATTTTGAGGATGTGTATAACATGTTCCCTCATACTGTCGGAGTTACTGCCAACAGTTTATTGTTATCAGGGTTTCCTGATCTTTGCTGATGTGTGTATCACCAGATGAATTCCTACTGAATGCATTATCAAGGCTATTTGACCTTCATTGATGTGTGTATCAATGGTTACATTGCATTGTAACCCCTGCCGGGGAAGGTTTCTTTGATGGGTTTACTTGCCATCGGCTGACATGATGTCAAGGCTGTATGACCTTCATTGATGTGTGTATCAATGGTTGCATTGCGTTGTAACCCCCACCGGGGATACATAGATGTTTGAAGGATGTGCGTTGTGACCCCCACCGGGGATACGTAGATGTTTAATAACTTTGGCGTTGTAACCCCCGTTGGGGATACGTAGATGTTGATAACTTCGACGTTGTAACCCCCACCGGGGAGGTTTGATATTTTGTGGTTTCGCATTGTAATCCCCGCCGGGGATACGTCAGGGTTGCCTGACACTCATTGACGGCATCGGACCTTTGTGGGTTATTGCCGAGCATGATCTGTGAAAGCTAAGTTCATTGGTATAGTATACCCTACATCCAGGCGAATACCGTTGAGGCGACGGGAGTTTAACTCTGACCGACAAGAAACCAGGATTTCAGGCTGTTCCGCTCCATCGCGTAGCATTTTTATTCCTGATTTGGCCTTTTTAGCTTGTGAGACCTCCTTTGTAACTCTAACTGGAGTGAGCCAGAGGTGTGGGACCCATGTAGGGGTGCCGCAGGTGTACCTGTAGGAGCCGCAAGTTAACCTGCGGCCAACCGTGCCTATGTATATGTGGCTGGTCACTTTCATAAGTCATTTTCAAGTTGCGCAGCGAAGGAAATCCGAGAGCTCTTCTTCAGATCTGCTGAGTTCGGGTAACTTTTTGCATATTCTGTCACCGTACAAGCGTTCTTCACTATCCTGGTAACACATGCATGTATTTTTTTCCAATTTATGTCCGTTGGAAAATGACTTATCGCATGAAATGTATTTAGACACATAGTAGTGAATACGAATGCTGATATGACTTGATAAAAAATATTCAACATAGTAAATGTTAGTATTAAACCATGCTGAACATAATGATGTGAAAAAATTTGACTTTTGAAGCAGTCAAATTGGCACCTTTTACTGTCATTTCTTATCCTATCTGAGGACAAATGAGTAAAGGTAGAATAGTAAAATAATCCTGGTAATTAGACTACACTTACAAATTTTTCTTTGTGATGTGATGAATGCATCTGATGTATATATCGCGTGTGTGGTGTCTTCTTGAATGGCCACCTAGTCATGCCTATGTGCATGTGGATAGTCCATTTACAAAGGGGGCTATGGAAAAATTTTCCCAAAATGTAGGCATTGAATAGCTATGCATTTTTAACTCTACTGTAGATGTATGTTAAAACAATGCATGTATGCATGTAATCATAGAATGCATTTTGAAAAAGACTCCAGGTACGAAATTACCACACCCTTTCTGAGGTGATTTGGAGACTTGCTGTCCAGATATTATGGATCCAGATCAGCCGAGCAGTTCCCGTAGGACCACTTTTGGTGTATGAAGGAGGGCTTTTGAAGAGCTTCAGCGCCGTTCTGTGAGACAGCCTAGTCGTTTGGCGGAGGCGGTGGTATGTCCTATTCGGGTTGAAGTGCCGAATGTCGAGGATGAGGAGGAAGACGCACTGATCGAGGTTCCTGCTCCTGTTGTATGTGTTCCCCGTAGGGAATTGCCAGGTATTCAAGTGGTGAACCCAGATCTTCTGGGTGACTTGAGTAGGCATCCTTCAGTATACCTGCATGCAAACGAGGTATGAAGTTAGATCTTTAATCTTCCTTATTTCCTATTGATGAGGAGTCAAGGAGTTTGATGTTGATCTGTATTTGATGTAGGTTCCCGGCTTCACACAGCCTTGAGGGAACTGGTTTAGCATCCACTCTATGTATCAGGCCTTGCATGATGACTATAGAGCGATTGTCCATGGCTAGGGATTCGGGAGGTTCTTCTCCATTCTACCCCGTCGTTGTCCCTGGGGTTACCTCAGGGCATTATCTGAGCTGTGTTTTCACCAGACTCAGTCACTCAATTTGCTGGATTGTGAGGTGATGATGACGCCGATGGATTGGCGGTTTATCACAGGTATGGAGTTTGGAGGGGCCGCGGTGCCTTGCAGCGATCACATCCCCCGCCGTCGATCCTTGTTGGGAGTTCCGGCGGAAGCACTCAAGGGCAGGACTGTTCGTACAGGTCCTTTGAGCATAGTTGCTATGAGCAGGCTGTTGAGTGAGCCCATATCCGATGATGTGGGAGTCAGGGATTGCATTCTTCGGCGATTGTTCCTGATGATCATTAGGGGCTGCATCATAGCAGATAATTCCTCTACGGTGTCCTTCGCTTTGATCAGCGCCACTGGACACGTGGACCGTATAGGAGAGTATGACTGGGGTTCCTACACCTTTTCCTACTTCCTCAGGGGAATACCCATGCGATCGCAGGGCTTGACGGAGGCGTGGTTAGGATTCTACCCATTTCTATTGGTGAGTGTTTCCCTTGTCTTTTCCCATGTATGGGTTAAGAGTGTTGACTGAGAGCAGATGTTTTCCTTTGTGTTGGTAGTTTTGGGCCTATGAGAGGCTTCCTTGTTTTAGTCCTGTGAGCGTGTTAGGTTTAGATACCTATCCACGAGGACGGAGATGGAATCATTCCATACTGGCGAAGGTCCTTATTGCTGAGGGTTTCACTCATTGTTGCCTACAGTTGGAGTTGTTGACAGCCGATGCCATTACATGGATTCCCTACTCTGGAGAGCATTTGGGAGTTGGCTTTGAGGATGGGTACCCGACTGGAGTAGAGTATGTCATTTCCACCCGCAGGATTCTTCTCTTCATAGATGGAGGATGGGAGCTCTATTTAGGAGAGCGTGCTATCAGGAGAACTACAGGAAAGATTCGTATGCCAATCTTGCCTCCTGCCAGGCGTTATTGGCCTATTTCACAGTCACCCGTCATTGACATCCCATTGATGGGGATTGACGGCTTTACATTGTCAGAGGGCCCCTGCTCTCAGGAGATGTTCTAGCATTGGTGGGTCCCTCGTACGATTGGATCTCAAACCCGCGCCACACAATTTATGGGGGATATGGTTCTAGGATCCGTGATGATGATGGATTGGCTAGCCAGTGTCAAAGATCCGACTCATGTGACACAGATTGACAGATTGACGCGGCAGTTGGACCGGTCACATCTTTTCATTCGACATTTGGGCAGGGATCCTGCAGAGGTAGATACTTTTGATCGTTTCAGCTCTGGCGCTGGTCCCTCAGATGACCCATATGGTTTTGCTGGCGCAGATCCTCCTTTGTATAGGCCTGACATCCATGTAGATAGAGATCCAGTGACTTAAGAGGAGTTACATCAGATGGACAGCATTGATGATGTGGACATCGACACCATTGACTTTTTCTGATGTATTCCTTTTGATAGACCTCTGTTAGCCGCTGGGTAGCTTCGCCCCATTCTCGCTATATCTTTGATAGGCCTCTGTTAGATGTTGGGTAGCTTCGCCCCATTTCCCTATATTTTAGTTGTACAGAGATGTATTAGATGATGATATACTTAGGAATGTATGCACAGTTTTTATTCCCTATATCATATTGCCATCTATTATATCATGCATGTTATTGTTATGCATATGTATGTATGTCCAGAGATATTCAAAGATTACCCTCGGATGGTCTTCCCACACGGCCCGCATGTATGTATTCTTGACGATTAGTCAGATTGATCATACCCCACCATTTGCGGTGGTAGGCGGTATCGATCATGGTATGATAGTATATCACCATCGCATACGTGGTGATCGTAGATGATTCTTCGCAAAGATACTATGACCTTATTGATGTTTCGTGTTCCTCCGAGATTTGTAGAGGGCATGCTAGAAACACCGGTACTGCTGGATGACATGTATTCCGCTTTGGGACCCGTGAGTTGACTCCTACTTTGGAGGAGTATACACGATTGACGATCTTTCCCTCGGGATGAACTTGCGTGCACATGGTGACAGGAGACATGAGTAGACAGTTCATGACTCTCACAGGATTGAGGAGTAGAGTAGTGCGAGGATGAGATTACATCCGGCCATGTTATATCCCAAAGATTTCTGTTTGATGTGTTTGGCTCTGAGGATAGCTATGCACAACATTCCGGGGATTTCACCACACCGGAGGATCATTGGCGTTCAGCCAGAGTAGATGTACTGCTTCTATGCGTATTGTCATACGATATATATGCATGATACATGGATGAGCTAGATATCGGCGTCATTATGGCAATGAGAGAGCTCGGGGAGGGTCGTACCATTGTCTGGACCGATGATCATTGCGAGACCTTGAGGTTGGCTACATACTTCTTTGCACTTATCCGTGAGAGTGTTCACAGTATCTCGGTCATCTTTGTATGTGTGGTTCATGTCACACTTGAGACCGATTGCACATTTAGACATCATGGATTTTGTTTCACCCATGAGATAGCCATGTCGTACTCCTTTTTCGACTGCGGGGTGTCTGAGATGTTGTATCTTGGTCCGCTTTCTTGGCGGAGATTGGAGATCCGCTTTGATATATTGCCGTGTTCGTGGCTTAGCTCACCCTACAAACTTCATTACTCATGCTCCGGGCATGGATTATCTCCTCTGTTGGTTTGAGGGTATGATTACTTACCACCCATCGGCCAGGTGTGTGTCAGTTTGACCGATTTAGGACTTTCATCCGTATGAGGGACAAAGTGTCAGTCGACTTCACACACACGCTTGTTCTATCGATCATCCAGTTGTTCTGCAGAGTATTCCGCATGGATGGAGACAAAGACTGCATTGGCTGCGGCAGTATCCATAGTGCAGGAGACTGATTCTGACGATGAGGAGCTTATAGAGGAGGCTATCATTCCCACCAACGACTTGACTGTTGGGTCACAAAGATTGTGATAGATTCTCCCACCCCGGTGCCAAGTTGTTATTCAAAGATTCTAAGCACAACATTTGGAGCGGAGCTTACATCTGATGACCTATGATAGAGATCAGGCTAGGGCCACGATGTTGACAGCTCTTGATGGGAGAGATACCACTCTGTTAGAGAGGGATGAGGCTAGATCAGCCAGGGATGCATTGATAGTTGAGCGGGATGCCGCCTTATCTGCTAGGGATGTGGCCATTGCAGACAACACTTCAGTGAGATCCCAGATGACGGTCAGTCTGGCCGACATAAGTACCTATATTGATGAGCATGTTGCCACCATGATGTTAGCCTCCGATCTGCTAGCTCGTGTAGATACCCTTGGGCAGGAGCTTGCAGCGTTACCTCCGTCTTCAGAGAGGGATGCTATGTTAGATCTGATAGTCCCCATATATACAGATCTATAGATAGCTTTGTATTTTCCTGCACAGACTAGCTTAGCCATTTTGTCATGTACAACACAGATGTATATATCAAACAGTATTATGTATGCCATCCCTTTGATCTGAAACCGATGAAGTGGGGCAATTTGAAGGTTGATCCTAGTACCGTGTGACAAGTATGTTTGTTCTGGTAGGGGTTAGACTGCACCATGAATGGCTGCCTACATACTCCTGTTGAAGAGGAGATCAAGTCTGCATAGTTCAAACCTGGTGTAAGAGGCTCAACGCTGAATGCGGAAGGCAGATAGGTGTAGAAGTATTTTTGTTGTTTTTGTTGTTTTTGTGAAGAAAGGGCAGAAATGTTTTTGTTATTTTTCTTTATTGCGACTGGGCCATATAGAATATGGTTGCCTACGTACCCCTGGGTATCAGGGAGATCAGGTTGACGTAGTTTGGCCCTCAGGACGAATCGCAGCTGAAGAGAAGCGTAAATCCCATGTGCAGGCTATACTGCGGGGAGAAGAAAGTTTAATCCCATAGAGGGGATAAACTGCAAGTGTGGAAAAAGTTTAATCCCATCTTGAGGATAAACTGCAGGGGTAAAAAGTTTAATCTTGTCTTCAGGAGAAGTAGATGTGAAAAGTTTAATCTCGTCTTCAGGAGAAGCAGGTGTGAAAAGTTTAATCTCGTCTTCAGGAGAAGCAGGTGTGAAAAGTTTGAAATGAAGTAAAACCAGTCATTAGCTTGAAGTGTATGTTTCCACGAGGCGTAAGATTTTGTAAAAAGAGAGAGGTTCAAAATCTAATGACCGGTGATTGGATGATCAAAACTAGGATGTTTGTTTGATGGTAACTTCGGACATAATACTTAGCTTTCACGGTGTCCGAGTTGATAAGCTGTGGAAATTCATCGCCATCCATTTCTTGCAACCTGAGAGCACCTCCTATCAATACTTCTTTAACAATAAATGGGCCTTCCCAGTTAGGAGCGAATTTTCCCTTAGATTGATCTTGGTTGTCAATGATCTTTTTCAAAACCAAGTCATGTTGTTTGAATTGCCGTAGTCGGACTTTTCTATTGTAGGATCGTGCGATCCTTTGCTGATATAACTGACCATGGAAGATAGTTGCGGTTCGCCTTTTATCTATCAGAGACAATTGGTGATACATGTCTTGTAAACATTGGTCTTCATCCAACTGAGCATCCATCAATACTTTGAGGGATTCCATTTCCACTTCTATGGGGAGCACTGCTTCCATCCTATAGACTAACGAGTAGGGGGTTACCCCAGTGGAAGCACGCATTGAATTTCTGTAGGCTAATAGAGTTAGGGGCAAGAAGTTAGGCCATCCTTTGTGATTGGCGGACATTTTCTGCATGATCTTCTTGATGTTTTTATTAGCCGCTTCAACAGCACCATTCATCTTTGGTCTGTAGATGACAGAGTTGAGATGTTTGATGTGGAATTTTCTGCATAATTCCTCCATCATGTTGTTGTTGAGGTTTTTAGCATTATCTGACACAATGACCTCTGGTTGTCCATATCGACAAACAACATTGTTTCTGATGAAAGCAATGATGACTTCTGTAGTAACCCTAGGGAAGGAAGCTACTTCAACCTATTTGGTGAAGTAGTCGATCATGGTGAATATGAATCGATGTCCATTACTGGCTTTGGGCTCGATGGGCCCAATCACGTCCATTCCCCACATTGAAAAGGGCCATGGCGAACTCATATTGTGGAGTTCCCTTGGAGGGGCGTGGATAGCATTCCCATGGATATGACATTGATAGCACCTCTTGATGTGATCATCACAGTCATCTTTAAGTGTAAGCCCGTTCTGAGAATTTTCTTGACAAGTAGGGGTCCGCTCATGTGAGGGCCGCATACTCCACCATGGATCTCATCCATGAGTCGTTGAGCTTGGTCTTTGTCCAGACATCTGAGGAGACCTAATCCTGCATCTCTTTTATATAGTGCATCTCCGCTCAGGTATAATTTCATAGCAAGTCGATGAATCCGCCTCTTCTCAGTTAGGCTCGCCTCAGCGGGTGTATATCCATCTCGTAGGTACTCCTTGATATGTTGATACCAAGGGTTGTGGATGGGAGGCAACTCATCCAATACTTCTCCAATGTAATTCCCATAGACTGGGGCTTTCTGCATAGCAATCGTGATGTTTGGCATGTTTTCCTTGTCAGGTATGTAAACCAAGGAGGTCAACGTTACTAATGCATCTGCAAAGTCATTCTTATTACGAGGAATGTATAGAAATGAGATTTCTTCGAACTCCAAAGCCATATGTAGAACTTGTCGATGGTAAGGCAGTAAATGTAATTCTTTGGTTTGATAGATTCCTGTGGATTGCTTAATTACCAATTCAGAATCTCCAAAGATAGTTAACAGCTTGATACCCATTGAACGGGCAAGTTTGAGTCCCATGATACAACCTTCATACTCAGTTGTGTTGTTTGTGTTAACAAATCGCAATTTAACTACGACGGATATCTTGCTCCCCTCATGGGATATTAAAAGCGCTCGGCTCCAGAGCCTTCTGTGTTAACAGCTCCATCAAAATACATTTTCCACGAACGGCATGTATCGTACTGATGTGATAGCTGAATTGTCATTACTCCTTCGTCAGGAAAGTATGTTTCTAAGGGTTTGTAATCCCCTGCAGGTGCAGCTGCCAATTGATTCGCAATTCCTTGACCTTTGACCGACTTTTGAGTCACGTAGACGATATCAAATTACTGTTGGATCAACTACCATCTGGACAGTCGACAATTCAGTATGGGTTTGCTGAACACATACTTAAGAGGATCCACGCAGAATATGAGATGGGTTGTGTGACCATGGAGATAATGCCGTAATCTCATGGAAGCCCATGCTAAAGCACAACAAGTCTTCTCGATCAGAGTGTACTTGTGTTCACTGATGCTGAATCTTTTGCTGAGGTAATAGATAGCTCGCTCTTGGCCTCTATTATCTTTCTGCCCCAGCATACAACCCATATCATTTTCATTTATGGACAGGTACATGAACAGGGGAACATCATCCCTGGGAGGTACCAAAACAAGAGCGTTGATCAGTTGCTCCTTAATTGTGAGGAAGGCTTCTTGACACTCGTCATTCCATTTCATGGAGGAGTTCTTCCTTAACGATTCGAAGATTGGCTCACAGGTTGTCATGAGTTAAGAAATGAATCGGCTAATGAAGTTGATCCTTCCCAAAAATCCCCGTATTTCCTTCTCTGTTTGAGGAATGGGCATTTCTTTGATGGCCTGGATTTTGGTAGGATCCAGTTCAATCCCTTTGTAGCTGACTAGGAAGCCTAGCAACTTGCCTGACTTGACACCAAAGGCGCACTTGGCGGGATTCAACTTTAAGTTGTACTTACGCAACCTGTTGAACAACTTTTTGAGATGGCCTAAATGGTCATCCTCCTTCCGGGATTTGACAATGATGTCATCCACATAGATCTCTATCTCCTTGTGCATTAAATCATGGAAAAGAGCCATCATAGCTCGTTAGTAGGTTGCCCCGACGTTGATGAGGCCGAATGACAACCATTTGTAGCAAAAGGTTCCCCAAGGTGTGATGAAAGCAGTTTTCTCACGATCTTCCTCAGTGACCATAATTTGATGGTACCCCGCAAAGCAATCAACAAAGGAGTACATGCCGTATTGAGTAGTATTGTCAATGAGAATGTGGATAAATGGCACGGGAAAGCTATCTTTAAGGCAAGCTTTGTTCAAATCCCGGTAATCCACGCAAACTCGCACCTTTCCTCCTGGTTTAGGCACGTGAACAATGTTGGATATCCACTCTAGATATGTAGACACCATGATGATGCCAGCTTGAAATTGTTTCACAATTTCTTCTTTAACTTTTAAACTCCACTCAGGTTTCAATCGTCTGAGCTTTTGCCTAACTGGCTTCATGAAGAACAATGTTAGTGGACAATCCCACCATGTCTTCATGAGACCATGCAAACACATCCTGGAATTAGGTTAACAGTGCAACCATGTCATTCCGTTGATTTGTGGTAAGATCTAAACCAATCTGGATTAGCTTAGGGTTGTCTAAGGTTCCAAGATTGAAAGGAGTGGTTTGATCAAGATTGGGTTTGGGTTTGTCGGCGACCCATTCCTTAATCTCTTGAGGTGTCTCAATGTCCTCTTGGATGTCCATCAAGTCTAAGTCCAACTTTGCATCAAAGTTACAGCCCTTGTGGAGAGAAGGCACCTCATCAGCAAGTAAATGCACATCTAAATTCAGAATCCTGAAACAAAATAAGCTTTCACTTAATATATGCAACTGTTCGATCATAGAAAAGTGTTAGCATATACGTGATAAAATAACTACTAGTGCTGTAAAGGAAAGCAAGCAATTAAATTTATCTACAGGGCAGAGGGATTTTCTGCCCATTTTACCCTAGTCGACCAATGCATGGAGTGCTGCTCCAATTGTCGAGGGAAAAGTCCTGATGGACTGCAGTGATAGAAGGATCATCAGTGTCCTCCTTTTCCCGAATGATAACCATGACATCTGGGCAATCATCGTCTGGGGTGTATCTGTTTGTGTATTCATCATGAACAATGACGCGAATGCCTGCCATCATCAAGGCAAGGTCATGTTTACGTTTCCGTTCCTTTTCTTTCGCCTCGGGATCAGGAATCAGCACCTCTTTAGCTTTGATTGGCACTGGCTTTGAAAACAACATAGCCACCACATGGGCTAGTACCTTTGCTGGAGACTATATCAACTCATGCGGTAAAGGTGTAGAAAATCGCCGTGCAGCGAAAGTTTGAGGAACCTGCTTATGCTTATGAGGATTCCTGTGAGTGGAATTAGAAGAATAGCCTAGCCCGGCTGTCCCAATCTGACTGGACATTTGGATAGGGTGCTTAATACCTTATTGATCCTTACCAAGCCCTTGTCCAGGTTGATAACCCAATAACATCATTTCTTGAGTGGCTGACATAACCTCGTCAGAGATCTTGGAATACGAAGTGGCGCTCAATAGAATGGTATTGCGTGTTACTCACTTCCGGTAGTATGGAAATCGCCGCCAACTTCTGAATTGAAGCTGATAATTGGTAGAGTTCCTGGTCTAGGACATTCCGGCTCAGCATTAACAGTGACTAGACTGTTGTTGATGATGTATTTGAGTTGTTGATGTAAGGTGGAGGGAACAACTCTAGCCATGTGTATCCATGGTCTCCCCAATAGCAGGTTGTATCCTGAATCTATCCTGAGGACGTGGAAGGATACGTTGAATGTATTAGGACCAATCTTAATTGGCAATTCAATCTTTCCAAAATACAAAGTTTTGTGCCCTTTGGAAACATTATAATCGCTCTTCCAGAACTTTCAATTAAGTTCGATGCACCTGATATGGTATTGACATTGGCTTTGCATAATTTTAAAATTTGAAAATATTTTTTTATCTTTAAGTATCATATGAGTTGTTGCACTGTCCGCTAGACAAAAATCTTCCATAGTCATCTTGGAATTGATTTTACCAGTTGAACTCATACATCTTCATATATACAAAACATAAATTAAACTTTATAAAAATACTTATTATCTTTTCATAATATAATAAAAGAAAAATAATTAATTGGTTTGGACATTTCTATCACCAATCATACTTACTAAGATGCAATAATATAGTAAAAGAAAATAATTAATTGGTATGCAATAATATAGTCAAATTTTCCATCAACGTTCTTATAGAAATCAGTGGCATCAAGATAAGTCATATCCACTCCATTTTCAAGATCAAGATAATTCATGGGATCTTCAACATTATTATGATCAACAAAGTTTATTTCAATTCCTTTTCCCCTTTCTTTTATGGAGGCTTGGTACAACTCTACCAAATGTTTAGAAGTACGACAGGTACGTGACCAATGATCTTCCATTCCACATGTATAACACTTATTTTCATGACGATTTGATGATTTATTTTGTAAACCCTTGCCATTTTGATTCTTCTGATGGTAAGGTGTGTTATTCCCTTTTGAAGAATTTGAAGGTAGTATGCATACAAGCCAATCATGCATGATGATAAAACATATACTTTGTAAACAATCTTATTCATTTTCTAATAAAAGTATTTATTTACTAAAGGCATTTAATTTATCTACATGGTGCTGTTTTAATAATATGTGATAAACCCTTAGATTTAAGCAATGCTTTTAGAATAATGATGAGATCATGTTAATGAGATCTAAATTCTTAGATAGCTTAAAAACTAAAATGTTCTTAATCACTGGATTACTAAAAAGGGGATTAGAGAATCCAGATAGATTGATACATACGTTGCTTGCTCATTGGATGAAGATGGTTGATCTCATGATCATTTGTATGGAGACACTAAAGCAAGTATGTAGGTGCTTATTGGAGAATAAGTTCACTGAACGTGGCTCACTAAGGAATACCTAATGGAGTTTTACTTGTATGTCAATAGGAATTTCAGTAGTGATAGTAGTACAAGTGATCCTTAGACTTGAGATCATCTTAGTATCGTGTATATAATGATTTATACTTTGACTTATTCCTTAAAACCCTTAGTGTATATCAAAGGGTATGCTTATATATAATGTGTTATATATGGAGATAATGAATGATCAATAAAGAATCTACCGCTTCTAGTAAAAGAAAAGATATGTCCTATGTGATTCGATAAATAATAACCCAGGAATCCTTGGCCAAGGTGAAATGAAATTAGAAAGTAGTTTTTAATTTGCATTTATTTGGAGTTGTGCATTTGGGAATCGAAATACATTTAATTAAATAAAATAAGACTTGACAGTAATTCTATGTCTTATATTTAATTGGGACATTGTATGGTGGAAGGATTGAATTGTACGATAACTATTTACGCAAAGGTTCTTTTTTGATTGATGTTGAAATCTATATTATCTGAAAAGTCGTTAATAGCTAAGGAGGTTTATCCTTATTGTAGAATAAATATTATTTATTTATATAAATTAATAGTTTAATTTATTTATTTAAATGAGATTAGAATTCTTCTAATTTATTTATTCACAATCGGTTTAATATTGAGAACCTAAAGGGTCACACCATAAAAGGAAGAAAAATTATTTAAGAAGTTAATGGTATAATCGTAATAATAATGGTATAATCGTAATAATATAGTTAAGTTTATTTAATTTAATCTATGGTGATAGAATAAATTAAATAGATTAATATTATTATTTAATATTTTGGAAATATTAAATATTAATTAATAAGATAAGTCTTATTAATATTATTACAATTATTATTATTTTTATTTCTAAAGTAGTTCGGGAATTAATTTAATATAAGTATTCTCATTTATTCATAATAAGATTAGGAGGTAAATTAATTAAAAGAGTTTAATTAATTATCCCTAATAAGATTATGGAGCTTAATTAATTAAATATAACCATATTTGTAATTAGATTATAAGGGTTGACTAATATCAATATAAGAGCAGTCTTATGCCAGATATTAGAGACGTGATTCCAATTATTGGAGAGTACGCCTTTTTTCTACAGAGATAAGAAAACTAAGGTTTTAGCCAAAACACCCTTCTTCTTGATTTTTGTTCTTCTTTGGTGGATCACCTGCGATAACCTGAATTTTTTAGAAATTATCTAAATAAGAATTTAATAAATAAATTTTTTATTATGAGATGTTTTGAGTTTGAGTATGTGTATATATGTGATATATGTTATGAAATATCTGGTTTGGTGTGAAGAGAATTATATATATATTCATGTATTGGGTGTCGACGTTGGTATTTTTATTGTCCCTCTTCTGTTCTTGTTTTTTGGTGTTCTCATGTTAGGTGAGATTTGTTTGAAAAACAAGTTATGAAAAGGTCCGACATTTATATGTCGATGATTTGACTGTAAGAGTCGCCAGTTAATTTTTTAAATGGTTGTACCAACACAACCGAGGAAAGGTTTGCACACTGACCCAGTGATGTGACACTGTGAAACCGAGATTCATTAGGGTCCGGGGACTTGCTTATGCGGAGGAAAGGTGTTAGGCACCCCCCGATATCCGTGTTACCACTTTTTAATTAAACTGTTATATGAGTGTGTGTGTGTGTGTGTGTGGGTCAATGTGCAGTTATTTGGAAATATTGTTATGCCTCGTTCGCACATATATACAAAGGGTTTGAATTTATGTAAAAATTCAGTTTTAACAAGATATAACAGTGATGTTTTGTAAAAGTGGTTTTTCAAACCCTGTGCTCAATAGTAATTGAGGCCTTTGATACTTCCATTTTATTAAATGTTCGGCTTGATTACTTTTATTTTTGAGATACGAAGCATCTTCGAGAAAATAATATATAAAGCTGTGCCGAACTCCTCATGGGCATGAAAGTCATCTAAGGAAATTCAAACACCGTGAATAATTTACAAGCTGCTTAAATCTGAGAATGTCCATCACGAGAACCGAATTTAGATTCAGTAGACTGAATTTGTGATTACATGATTCCTAGGCTCACATGATACCGCAATTTATATGAAAGCAGTAAGCAATTATATATATAAAAGCTGTAAATATATATATACAGACATGATCAACCACCATGAAGCACCTCTATGGGGGATCGAAAATGTAACTATATAAAAGTAGTAAATATATATATAGAGACATGATCAACCACCACGAAACACCTCCACGGGGGATCAGAAATGTAAATAAAGCAATAAATACGATCAACCGCCACGAAGTAAACTCCAGGCGGGACAGAATGTAAATAAAGAAGTAAAAGGCCACGAAATAAACTCCGAACTGACGACAAAATATAAATATATATATATATATATATATATATATATATATATATATATATATATAAAAACAATAAATGCTCAAGATATAAAATCCAGGCTCATCGAACAGAGTTCGACAACAGTTCATATATATATATATATATACAAAAGCAAATAAAAACTTCGAACGTGAGTCTAGGCTCAATCGAGGCATAACTCGATAATGTTAGTCCATATATATATATATATATATATATATACACACACACACACACAAAAGGAAATAAAAGCCACAGACCAAAGTTTGGGTATACACACGCAACACGACTCTCAATGTAAAGAAAGATGTGTGCAAAGTAGAAGAGAAAGGATTTAAAAGATGTAAGAAGGCTTACAGTGGACTGCCAATGAAGACTTCTATAGCTTTAAATGGATGAACACTTGGCTCCCGCCTATAAAAATATGACTGAATATAAGCTCATAAGTGTTTAAAATGAGAAAGCACTCAGTTTAGGGTGTGTACAGAGAAAATTGAACAGGGCTTCCTTGCCGTTTTCTCTTACAAAATGGCCATCCTAAGCCCTCTATTTATAGAGAGGGGAGCTGCAGGTACACCTGCGGCAGCCGTAGATGTACCTGCGGCTGCCCGGGGTGCCCAGGCTCCGCGGGTCCCGTTGTCTCGAAATACATGCACGCGTGCAACGTGATGTCCGCTCGAGCTTGCAGAACTTCAATCCGAGCCTCCGATTAAGGTGTATAAGACCTTTTACTGAGTGCTGTTATTGAGAGCTACACAAATGACATGGGATTGGAGGTTGTTAAAAGTCAGGAAGATGGGACCATGCCCTTGGTCTTCAAGTTTCAAATTCCATCCGGTGTGCTGTCCTGTGTAGTAGTCACTCGGGATTGCAGCTATTTGGCTCTTGTGGGACATTTCTATATAGAATGTATGTTGAGATGTTGTTGATACGGCGTAATGTGGAATCGAGGTGGCAAAATGATGATTTTTCCCCTCACCGGGGTTATATCTGGTTTGGGCTGATAAAGCAGTCGTTGCTCAGGGTTATCTTTGAGATTGGGCTACTGCAAGTACTGGATGTCCTTAGGGCTGTCTCTGAGGTGTGCCTGACCTCCCGGGGTTATCTCTGGGTTTGGAGCTGAGTGCCTCGGTGTGGTTTCTGAGGTTAAAGTTGACTGCATAGGTTGAAACGAGCATCTCTGGGGTTATCTTCGAAATTGCAACTGCACTCCTCAGGGTTATCTCCAAGGTTGTTACTGTCTTTCCCGGTGTTGTTTCTGGGACTGAGACTGAGTATCTCAGGGTTATCTCTGAGATGAAACGACCTTCTCCGGTGTGATTTCCAGTATTAAACTGCATGCCTTGAGGTTATCTCTGAGGTTAAAACTGACACTTTCGGCGTTATTTTCGGGATTAAGCTGTCCTCTAGGGTTATCTCTGAAAGACGATTCTGCCCTCCTGCAATGTTAGTAGCAGGTATGCAGAAAATTTCGAGTGTCTACAGATGCCCCTCTTTATCATATTCATGCAATGCAATGGCATGGAAAAGATAAAGAATACTAGACACTTGAAATGCAACAAGATGATCATGATGCAATGTACAACAACATGATGTGAATGTATGTGGTTTGTTGGATTGTTTTCCAACATAGTGGGATGATTGCCGGCTCCCCTTGACTTTTACCAGGATTGATAGTTATTACTGACAACCTTGATGAACTTTCTTGGACGTGCAATCCAATGCTCTCAGGTGCTTCCAGGATGTTGACATTGGGGTTATCATTAAAGTCCTTAATCCTTAATACAGACTTCACACTAAAGATGCATCTCTCATGTACAAGAGACTCTGTGGGGATAGAGCTTTGTCTGTTGAGGATGTGTATAACATATTCCATCATCGGTCCTCCCTGATGAGGATGTTGTTTCCTGGTTCTATCGCCAGGTTTTTCCGCTGCTTTGTTGGAGTTACTGCCAACAGTCGGTGTTGTCAGGGTTGCCTGACCTTCATTGACATATGCATCAATGGATGAGATCCATGTTGGGGATGATGTCAAGGCTGCTTGACCTTCGTTGACGTGTGCATCAACGGGTGGATTGTATAAAAACCTGTTGGGAAAAGGTTTCAGGGCTATGTCCCTGAATTGATGGCATCAAACCTTCGTGAGGTATTGCCGAATGTAGTTTGCAATGACTGAGATCATTGGTATAGTGTACCTTGTGTTTGGACGAATTCCAATGAGTTATATGTAAAGCCACAACTTGACCCATGAAAACTAGGATTTCAGGCTATTCTACTCAATCGCGTAGTGTTTTTATTCTTGATTTGGCCTTTTTAGCTTGTGAGAACTCCTTTGCAACTTGAATCGGGCCGAGCGGAGGGTGGGCCCCACCTGAGGAGCCATAGGTACACTGCGGCGACAACAGCAGTACACTTGCGACCAAAGTGGGTGGATTTTAAGGCTGCAAGTTGCCTTTTCAAGTTATTTCACGTTGCACTGCGAAGGAAATCAGAGAGCTCTTCTTTTGATTTGTTGAGTTTGGGCGTCTTTCTGCAAATTCTGTCACCGTACAAGTGTTCTACACTGTCCTGGTAACGTATGCATGTCTTCTTTTCCAGTTTTTATTCGTTGGAAAATGATTTATGATATAAAATGCGTCTAAACACATAGTAGTGAATATGCATGCTCATATAATGTGATAAAAAAATATTCAACTTAGCAAATGTTAGTATTAAACCATGCTGAACATAATGATGTGAAAAAATTTGACTTTTGAAACAGTCAAATTGGCACCTTTTTCTACTATTTTCTTATCCTATTTGAGGACAAATGAGCTAAGGCGAAAAAGCAAAATAATCCTGGTAATTAGGCTACCCTTACAGATTTTTTACTGTGATGTATTAATACATGTAGGATGTTTATAACTGTGTGCAAGTGTGCTACTGAATGGCCACCTAGTCATGCCTATGTGCATGTGGATAGTCCTGTTTATAAAGGGGACTATGTTAAAATTTTTCCAAAATGTAGGCATTGGGTAGTCACGTATTTTTAACTCTACTGTAGGCGTATGTTAAAATAATGCATGCATGTATGTAGTCATAAAACTGCATTTTGAAAAGCTCCAGGTTAGAGTTTGCCACACCCTTTCTGAGGTGATTTAGAAACTTGTTGTCCAGATATATGGATCCGGATCAGCCGAGTAGTTCCCGCAGGACCACTTCAGGTGTGCGGAGGAGGGCTTCTGAAGTGCCTTGACCCCCGTTCTATTAGACATCCTCGTTGTTTGATGGAGGCGGTGATACGTCATGTCTGGGTTGATGTACCGAACGTTGAGGATGAGGAGGAGGATGTTCTAGTTGCAGACCCTTCTCCTGCTGTACATGTTCTCCGTAGAGATTTCCCAGGCATTCAAATGTTGATCCCAGAGCTTCTGGGTGATTTGAGTAAACACCCCTCGATTTACTTGCACGCAAATGAGGTAACAGCGGGCTTTTGATAATCCCTTTTTTCCTATTGATGAGGAGTAAGGGTTTCTGATGTTGATTTGCTTTGTAATGCAGGTTCCCGGCTTTACACAGCCTAAAGGGAACTGGTTCAGCATTCTCTCTACATACCAGGCTCTGCATCCTGATTATAGAGCGATTATGCATGGCTGGGGCTTCGAAGCATTCTTTTCCATCCTTCCCCATTGTTGTCCCTGGGGTTATCTCAGGGCATTGTCTGAGCACTGGTTTCACCAAACTCATTCTCTCCATTTATTGGATTGTGAGGTGATGATGACGCCGATGGATTGACGATTTATCACTAGTATAGAGTTTGAAGGGGTGCCAGTGCCATGTATGGCGGACATTACCCCGACTACCGTTTGATCCTTGCTAGGAGTTCCAGCTGAGGCGCTCAAGGGCAGGACCATTCGTATAGGTCCATTAAGCGTGGATGCTATAAGCGGGCTATTGAGTGAGCCCATACCCGATGATGTGAGAGTCAGGGATCGCATTCTTCGGTGCTTGTTCCTGATGATCATTAAGGGTTGCTTTATAGCTGATAACTCTTCTATGGTGTCATTCGCTTTGGTGAGCGCCACATGACATGTGGACCGTATCTGAGAGTATAACTGGGGTTCTTACACCTTCACATATTTCCTTAGGGGTATGCACATGCGTTTGTATGGCTTGACGGAGGCTTGGCTAGGATTTTACCCATTTCTGCTGGTGAGTATTTATCTTGTAATTTCCCATGTACAGGTTAAGAGTGTTGACTGACAGCAGATGTTTGCCTTTGTGTTGGCAGTTTTGGGCCTATGAGAGGCTCCCATGTTTGCGTCCTATGAGTGTGCTAGGCTTGGAGACCTATCCACGAAGATGGCAATGGCATCATTCCATACTGGCAGAGGTCCCTGTAGTGGAGGGTTTCACTCATTGTTTCCTACAGCTGGAGTTATTGACAACTGATGCCATTACTTGGATCCCATATTCTGGGGAGCACTTGGCCATTGGTTTTGAGGATGGATACTCGACTGGTGTCGAGTACGTGATTTCCACCCGTAGGATTCCTATCTTCACAGATGGAGGATGGGAGCTCTATTTAGGAGAGCGTGCTATTAGAAGCACCACAAGAGAGATTCGTATACCGATCTTGCCTCCTGCCAGGCGTTATTGGTCTATTTCATAGTCACCCGCTATTGATATCCCTTTGATAGGTGTTGACAGTTTTACACTGTAAAAGGGTCCACATACCCAGGCTACGTTCCAGCATTGGTGGTCCCCTTGTACCATTGGAGCCCAAACCCGCGCCACGCAGTTTATGGGGGATATAGTTCCTGGATCCGCGATGATGACGGATTGGATGGCCTGTGTCAGAGATCTGACTCATTTGACACTGGTTGATAGTTTGATCCGGCAGTTGGACCGGGCACATTTCTTTATCCAGCACTTGGGCAGAGATCCGGCAGAGGCATATACATTTGATCCTTCCAGCTCAGTAGTTGGCCCCTCAGATGACCTATATGGTTTTGATGGTGTAGATCCTCCATTGTATAGGCTTGACATCCCCGTTGATGGAGATCTAGTGACTCAGGAGGAGTTACATCAGGTTGATAGGATTGATGATGTAGACATTGACACCATTATCTTCTTCTGATGTGTATTTTCGTTATATCTTTTGATAGGCCTCTGTTAGACACTGGGTGGATGTGCCCCATTCTCGCTATATCTTTTGATAGGCCTCTGTTAGTAGTTGGGTGTTTGTGCCCCATTTCCCTATATTCTTAGCTATACAGAGATGTATTAGATGATGATGTACTTAGGAATGTATTTACTATTATTCCCTACATCATATTGCCATCTATTATTCATCATGCATGTTTTATGTTATGCATATGTATGTATGTCCAGAGATATTCAACATTGACCCCTGGATGGTCTTATGACACGACCCACAAATATGTCTTCTTCAACAGTTAGCCGTATTGATCATACCCCACCAGTATTAGTGGCATCTCGTCTGAGATCGTGGTATGATAGTATGTCACCTTCAAACAGGGTGACTGTAGATCAGTTATTGCAGCATACTATGACTCTCTTGATGTTTCAGGTTTCCGCAGGCTTTGTAGAGGGTATACTGGAGCATTAGATACCGAAGAGGCATGTCTTTCGATTTGGTATCCATGAGTTGAATCCTACTTTAGAGGAGTATGCACGGTGGATGGCGTTTCCCTTAGACAGACCTTGCGCGCAGATGGCCATCGGTGACATGAGCCAACAATTTATGACCCTCACCGGGCTGAGGCGTAGAGTTGCGCAGGATGAGATCACATCTGGCCAGGTGGTATCCCAACATTTTTTGATGGATAGATTCGGCTCAAAGGATAGTTATACACGACATTCCGGGGATTTTACCATGCTAGAGGATCATTGGCATTTGGCCAGAGTAGACGTACTGCTACTGTGCGTATTGTCATATGTATACATGCCACGGTACATGGATGAGTTGGACATTGGCGTTATTATGGCAATGAGAGCTCTTAGGGAGGGTCACACCATTATACCGATGATTATAGCAGAGATGTTGAGATCGGCTACATATTGTAGCGCCTACCCTGCAGGGGGATTCACAGGTAGTTCGGTCATGTTGTACGTGTGGTTCATGTCACACTTGAGACCGATTGGCACATTCCGATAACATGGGTATTATTTTACCCTTGAGATAGCCATGTCGTACTCCTTTCATCCTGCAGAGTATACAGATCCTGCATCTTGGTCCATTTTCCTGGCAGGGATTGGAGATCCATTTGATATATTGCCGTGTACAAGGCTTTTTTCACCCTACAGCTTCATCACTCATGCTCCAGGTATGGATTATCTCCCTCTAGCTGGTTTGAGGGGAATAACTAATTACCACCCACTGGCTGTGATGTGTCAGTTTGACCAGTTCCAGGACTTCCATCCTTTTGAGGGGTTATTGAGTCAGCGCTTAGATTCTCGTCACTTGTCAGCAGAGGACAGATCCGGGGTGTATGCCTGTTGGGATCAGCGTAAGCTAGCAGCATTTTCTGTTAGCCATCCGGGTTGTTCTGCAGAGTATTCCGCATAGATGGAGATAGAGATTACATCGGCTACGGTAGTATCCACATCGCCGGGGATTGATTTTGATGATGGGGAGCCCATAGAGGACCTTGATATTCCCACGGAGGAGGAGCCATTCACTGGGTTGCCAGCAACTCTTGCAGATTCTCCCAGTACGAGTGCCACTGTGATTCAGCATTCAGCACAGTATTTAGAGCAGAGTCTTCATCTGATGACCTTTGAGAGAGATCAGGTTAGGGCCTTGATGTTGACTACTCTTGATGGGAGAGATACCACTTTATTGGAGAGAGATGAGGCCAGATCAACCAGAGATGCATTGATTGTTGAACAGGATGCTGCCCTATCTGCCCGGGATGTAGCCGTTAGAGATAGTACTTTAATGAGATCCCTTACTACTGGCATTTATGCTGATATGAGTGCATATATTGATGAGCATCATGCTACCATGCAGTTGGTCGCGGATCTGTTAGCTCATGTAGATACCCCTGGGCAGGAGCTTGCAGCGTTGCCTCCTTCTTTGGAGAGAGATGTCATGTTGGACTTGATAGTTCGTATATCCATGGGATTGTAGATAGACTTATATTTTCTTGCACAGACTAGCTTAGCCATTTTGTCATGTACAACATATATTGTATAATCAAACAACATTATATATGGCAGGGACATATATTTTGATGCACTTCCCTTTTAGTTATGCCTTGATACTTGCTTGATATTTGCCTGCTTCTTCAGGGCTTGTGATCTTGATGTATTCTGAACTCATCCTTGATAGGTGGACATTGAGACATCTCAGGATCTTTCAGAATGGATCATTAATCTGTATGTATCCCTACCCTTTTTAGTATCTTGGGACTGGTTTCTGTATGTAGATGTGGAGAGGAGTATGGCTTTTCCTCTCTGAGATTGACCGCACCACAGATGGTCGCCAGTACTCCTATTCAAGAGGAGCACAGTTAGTTCCATCTCTTATGGATTGGTGTTGCTCTTCAAGGAATCAACCGCAACTTAGATGGTCGCCAACTCTCCCATTTATGGGGAGGCCATGTAGTTTCATCCCTTTGGTCTGAAGCCGATGAAATGTAGTGGATTGAAGTTTGATCCCAGTACCGTTGATAAGTATTTGTATTTTGGTAGGGGGTTAGACCGAACCATAAATGGCTGCCTACGTACTCCTATTGAAGAGGAGATCAGGTCTGCGTAGTTCGAACCTAGTGTAAGAGGTTCAACGCTGAATGGTGTAAGGGTATAGAAAGCTGTAGAGATGTTTTTGTTTGTAGAGAAGGGTGTAGAAATGTTTTTGTTGTTTTTGTTTTATTACGACCGGGCCATATAAAATGGTTGCCTACGTACTCCCAGGTATCGGGGAGATCAGGTTGACGTAGTTCGCTCCATGTTCAGGACGATTTGCAGCCGAAAAAGTTTGATCCCATGTTCAAGACCAATTGTGGGGAAAAGTTTGATCCCATGTTTAGGACAAACTGCGGGTGTGAAAAAGTTTGATCCCATATTCAGGACAAACTGCAGGGGAAGGGTTCAATCCCTGGTGGGATAACCGAAATTGTATGAAGTGAGAAATGAAAGATCTGATGATCTGAAAACCAGGCTGCTGGCTTGAAGAGTGTGTTTCCCTTATGGGGCAAATGGGTATGAAGAAAGGGTTATGTGTAATAAGGGTTAGAAAACCTAAAATGACTGGTGATCTGGTGATCCAAAACTAGGATGTTTGCTTGTTTATAACTTCAGACATAGTACCGTTTCACGGTGTCTGAGTTGATGAGTTGAGGAAATTTGTTGCCATCCATTTCCTGTAATCTGAGAGCACCTCCTGTCAATACCTCCTTGACAATAAATAGGCCCTCCCAGTTTGGAGCGAATTTTCTCCTTGACTGATCTTGGTTGTCAATGATCTTCTTCAAAACCAAGTCATATTGTTTAAATTGCCATAGCCGAACTTTCTTGTTGTAGGATCTGGCGATCCTATGTTGGTATAACTGACCATGGAAGATAGCATCACTTCGCCTTTCGTCTATTAGAGATAATTGGTGATATCTATCTTGTAACCATTGATCTTCATCTAGCTGAGCGTCAATCAACACTTTGAGGGATTCCATTTCCACTTCTATGGGGAGCACTGCTTCCATCCCATAGGTCAATGAGTAGGAGGTTGCCCCAGTGGAAGTACGCATTGAAGTTCTGTAGGCTAATAGAGTCAGGGGCAAGAGGTCAGGCCATCCTTTATGATTGGCGGACATCTTTTGCATGATCTTTTTGATGTTCTTATTAGCCGCTTTAACAACACCATTCATCTTTGGATGGTATATGACGGAGTTAAGGTGTTTGATGTGGAATTTACTGCACAACTCCTCCATCAGTTTGTTGTTAAGGTTCTTAGCATTGTTTGACACAATTACATTTGGTTGTCCATATCAACAAATGACATTGTTTTTGATGAAAGCAATGATGACTTCTTTGGTAACCCTGGGGAAGGAGGCTGTTTCTACCCACTTGGTGAAGTAGTCGATCATGGTGAAGATAAACCGATGCCCATTACTGGCTTTGGGCTCAATGGGCCCGATCACGTCTATTGCCCACATTGAGAAGGGCCAAGGTGAACTCATATTCTGGAGTTCCCTCTAAGGGGCGTAGATAGCATTCCCATGAATTTGGCATTGATAGCACCTCTTGACGTGATCATCACAGTCAGCTTTAAGTGAGAGCCAATAATGCTCTGTTCTGAGGATCTTTTTAACAAGTAGAGGGCCACTCATGTGTGGGCCACATACTCCACCATGGATTTCATCCATGAGCCTCTGAGCTTGGTCCTTATCCAGACATTTGAGGAGACCTAGTCCTGCATCTCTTTTGTAGAGTGCATCTCCGCTCAGGTAAAACTCTATAGCCAGTCGATGGATCCGCCTTCTTTTAGTTGGGCTTGCCTCAGCGGGTGTAGATCCATCTCACAAGTACTCCTTGATGTGCTGATACCAAGGGTGTTGGATGGGAGGTAGCTCATCCGATACTTCTCCAACATAATTCCCATAGACTGGAGCCTTTTGTAGGGCAAATGGGATGTTTGGCATGTTTTTCTTGTCATGTATGGTGATCAAGGAGGCCAAAGTTGCTATTGCATCCGCAAAATCATTCCTATTCCGAGGAATGTGGAGGAAGGAGATTTCTTCAAACTCCGAAGCCATCTGTAGAACTTGCTGATGGTAAGGCAGCAAATGTAGCTCTTTGGTGTGATAGATTCCTGTGGTTTATCTAATGACCAATTTTGAATTTCCAAAGATAGTTAACCGCCTGATACCCATTGATTGGGAAAGTTTGAGTCCCATGATACAACCTTCATACTCAGCTGTGTTATTGGTGCTGACAAACTACAATTTGATGGCGACGGGATACTGCTCCCCTGTATCGGATACTAGAACTGCTCAAGCTCCAGAACCTTCCATATTTACAGCTCCATTAAAATACATTTTCCACATACGACATGCATTATATTGATGGTGTTGCTGCACTGTCATTACCCCTTCATCGGGGAAGTATGTTTCCAAGGGTTTGAAATCCCCTGTGGGTGCGGCGACCAGTTGATCCACAATTCCTTGACCTTTAATGGACTTTTGTGTCACGTAAATGATGTCAAATTATTGTAGGATCAACTGCCATCTGGACAGCCGATAATTCAATATGGGTTTACTGAACACGTACTTGAGAGGATCCACGCGGGATATGAGATGGGTTTTGTGACCATGAAGGTAATGCTGTAACCTCATGGAAGCCCATGCTAAAGCACAACAAGTCTTTTCAATCAGAGTGTACTTGTGGTCACTACTGCTGAATCTTTTGCTGAGGTAGTAGATATCTCCTTCTTGGCCTCTATCGTCTTTTTGTCCCAGCATGCAACCCATGGCATTGTCATTAATGGACAGGTACATGAACATGGGAACATCATCCCTGAGAGGTACCAAAACAAGAGCGTTAACTAGCTGCTCTTTGATTGTAAGGAAGGCTTTTTGACACTCATCGTTCCATTTCATGGAGGAGTTCTTCCTTAATTGCTTGACAATAGGCTCATATGTTGCTATGAGTTGAGAAATAAACCTGCTAATGAAGTTGATTCTTCCCAAAAATCCCCTTATTTCCTTCTCTGTCTGAGGAAATGGCATTTCCTTGATGGTCTGGATTTTGGTGGGATCCAACTCAATCCCTTTGTGCCTGACTAAGAAACCTAGCAACTTGCCTGATTTAACGCCAAAGGCGCACTTGGCTGGATTCAACTTCAAGTTGTACTTACGCAACCTGTTGAAAAGCTTTTCGTGATTTGACAATGATGTTATCGACATATATCTCTATCTCTTTGTGCATTAAGTCATGGAAAAGAGCCATTATAGCTCACTGGTACGTTGGTCCGACATTAATGAGGCCGAATGACAACCGTCTATAGCAAAAGGTTCCCTAAGGCGTGATGAATGCAGTTTTCTCATGATCTTCCTCAGCAACCATGATTTGATGATACCCCACAAAGCAATCAGCAAATGAGTACATATCATATTTAGTAGTATTGTCAATAAGAATGTGGATAAATGGCAAGGGAAAGCTATCCTTAAGGCAAGCTTTATTCAGATCCCGAAAATCTACGCAAACTCACACCTTTCCTCCCGGTTTAGGCATAGGGACTATATTTGATAGCCATTTAGGATATGTGGACACCATGATGATGCCAGCTTGAAATTGTTTTATAATTTTTTCTTTAACCTTTAAACTCTATTCAGGTTTTAATCACCTGAGCTTCTGCCTGATTAGCTTAAATCCTTCTTTAATGGGAAGGCAATGGATGACGATGTCTGTGGACAAACCCACCATGTCTTCATGAGACCATGCAAACACATCCTAGAATTGGGTTAATAACGCAACCATGTCATTCCTTTGGTTTGGAGTGAGGTCTGTACCAATCTGGATCAACTCAGGGCTTTCTAAGGTTTCGAGATTGAATGAGGTGGTTTGATCAAGATTTGGTTTGGGTTTGTCTTCGACCCATTCCCTAATTTCCTGAGGTATCTCAATGTCCTCGTGTATTTCCATCAAGTCTGAGTCCAACTTTTCATCAAAGTTACAGTCCTTGTGGAGAAAAGGCACCTCATCAGCAAGTACATGCACATCTAAATTCAGAGTCTTGAAACAAAATATGCTTTTACTTAATATATGAAACTTTTCAATCATACAAAAGTGTTATCATGTACTGATAAAACAACTACTAATACGGTATAAAAAAGTAAGCAATTAAAGCTATCTACAGGGCAGAGGGGTTTCTGCCCTTTTTACCCTTGGTGATAAATGCGAGGAGTGCTGCTCCAATTGTCAAGGGTAAAGTCCTGGTGGACGGCAGTAATGAAGTGACAATCATCGTCCTCCTTCTCCCGAATGATGACCATAATGTCGGGACAATCATCGTCTAGAGTGTATCTATTTGTGTGCTCATCATGAAAAAGGATGCGTAGATGAGACAAACTCCTGGCGATGTCTTGTTTACGTCTCCGTTCTATTTCTTCCACTTCGGGATTAGGAATCAGGACCTCTTTTTCTTTAACTGGTATCGGTTTGGGAAATAGCATAGCCATAACATGGGAGGGTACCTTTACCAGAGATTGTATAGGCTTAGGATCGATAGGTGGAGATAATTGCTGTATGGCTGAAGATGAAGGAATTTGTTTGTGCTTGTGAGGATTCCTGTGACTGGAGCTAGCAGAATAGCTTAACCCAGCTATCCCTGTTTGACTGGGAACTTGAATTGGGTGCTTAATACCCTGATGATCTTTACCCAACCCTTGTCCAGGTTGATGACCCAATGACATCATCTCTTGAGTGGCCGACAATACTTTGGCAGAAATCTTGGGTATGAGAGGTGGCGCCCCAATGGGATGGTAATGAGTGATACTCACCTCTAGGGCATGGAAACTGACCGGCTCAACTTCTGAATTGAAGTTGATGAGTGGTATGTCCCTTTGTTTAGGACATTCCGGCTCAACATTAACAGTGATTAGGCTATTGTTGATAATGTACTTGAGTTGCTGATGAAGGGTGGAGGGGAAGGCTCCAACCATATGAATCCATGGTCTTCCCAACAACAGATTGTATCCTATAGATATTATGAGCACGTGAAAGGATACACTGAATGTATGTGGCCCAATCTCCACTGGTAGTTTAATCTCTCCAACGGTGTTTCGTTAGGACCCGTCAAAAGCTTTGATAACCGTATGACTGCTTTTGATCCTCTTGGGGTTTATATTCATCTTCTCCAAGGTAACATAAGGACAAATATTCAGAGATGAACCTTCATCTATCAAGACTCCTCCCATCATGTATCCAGAGGACAAAATCGCTATGTGCAATGGCTTGCAATGACCAGTCCCTTCAGCGGGTATGTTGTCGTCAGTGAAAGATATCACATTGTTATTAAAAATGTGATCAACCAGATGTTGGAATTTTTCCACATCCACTGAATTTGGTAAATGGGCTTCTTCCAAGACCCTTAACAAGATCTTCCGGTGATCTTCGGAAGAAAAAACCAAGTCCAGTATGGAAATTTTTTGTGGAGCTTCTCTCAAGCTTAAAATCACCTTGGCTTTATTATGGCCCATGGTACGGAGGAACTCTTCAATTTTCTCCATGGGAACTTTCCCATTTGACTTGATGGTAGGTTTCATCACCAGATGGGGAAGATACATTGGATTCTCCTTCGACACTACAACAGTTGTATGTGATGTAGATCCTTCAGCCTGCCCATAATTCCATGGGACTTTTTTCAAGCTGATAATAGGATACTGTGGCCTAGATGGCAAGAGAATTAGCTCTGGTGCAGCCACTTTCAAAGGATTGTCAGCACCTTTGAGTTGAATTGCCTGTATTGTGAGTGGTCTGGTAGCCAAATCATCCTCAACGGAGATAAATGCTAAGCCATCCTTCTATTTTGTAGGACATGTGCTCCCACTCTTGAGTAACAAAGCGTCGTCGTCTGCCATCTGCAGGACACCGTTATCAATTAAATTTTGAATTAGGTGGTGGAGTGCCTAGCATTCTTCTGTGCTGTAATCGTGAGAATGGGAGTGATACTGGCATACTCCATTGGAATTGAACCGTCTGGAATGGGGATTGATTGGAGGTAGAAGGGATGTAATTCTTCTATCATTGATTAACATCTAAAATATCTCCTCCATAGGTTGGACAAGGTATATAAATTCCCTCTTGTTGGTAAAATCCCGACGGGCTTTAGCTCTTGCTCTTTTTACAACTTTATCCTCCGGTGTTTCGCTTTCTGAAGGTGACGATGGAGTATTCATAACAAAAGGAAGGAGACTAGCATGCTCCTGACTGACTAATTTGCGTGTGACTTGATGCTGATGGATCACCAGTTCCGCCAATTGGTCTACTTACTTACAAAGAACTCTAATCTTTAGTTCCATCATAAACTGGAACTACGCATAATCCCATCTATCAACACCGTCCTTGCTGGTTTGAGAAGATTCAACAACGTAATTGGAACTTTGTCCACTGCTCCAATTAATCATATTAACCTCTTTTTCTTTGTTTTGAGGAAGAGGGTTGTCTTGTACATGAGGTTGGTCGGGTTTAGTCACCATAATCTCCCCTTTGTCGATTAAGTCCTGGATCTTGTGTTTCAAGGCCCAGCAATCCTGAGTATCATGTCTTGGAGCCCCGACATGATAAGCACATTTCCGTGTAGCATTGTAACCCTTCCCATTCTGGTTGGCTGGTAGAAGGAGATGTGTAATTTTCTTCTGAGTAGTCAGAAGATTGAGAACATTCTCGAGTAAATCCCCTAGGGGCGTGAACACTCGATTGCGTCGGACTTTTCCACCCTTTGGCAATGTGGGGTTGGAAGACTGTGCAGGAAAAGGGGAGTAATTTCTCCGTTGGATAGGCATGTTCCGACTGCCTTTCTGACCTTGTAGTATCAAGAAAACATTCTTCTCTTTCTTTTTATGGACCCTCCGGGGGTTGTTTCCATAAGTTCCGGACTGGATGTGCTCAACAACAGCTTTCAGAGTGGCTAGGTCTTGAATTTTTCTTGACTTCAATCCCATCTCAGCCATCTCTCCATATTTGATCATTTTAGAAAATGGTTTGCCAATGCCAGCTAAGATTCTCTCATAGAAAGGAGCTTCTTGTATATCTACGAAGGTCATAACCATTTCTAACTCCGTAATAAAAGGAATAACTTGAGCAGCAAGGCGCCTCCACCTTTGAGCATATTCTCTAAATGACTTATTAGACTATTTCTTGAACTTGGTAATTTGGTACCGGTCAGGAGCCATTTAAGACTGGAAGTTGTACTAAGTGAGGAAGGCATGAGATAACTCTTCCCAGCTATGTATTTTAGAATTGTCTAATCTGGTATACCATGATCGGGCTTCTCCAGTTAGACTCTTTTGGAATAGCTGCATTCTGAGCTTCTCATCCTCGGCATAAGATCCAAGTTCTCCTATGAATACCTTTAAATGTGTGTAAGGATCTCCTAATTCATCATACTTTTCAAAGTCAAGAGTCTTGAACTTCTCTGGATAATGCATACCAGGGAATATACAAAGATCAGCATAGGAAACACTCTCGTGTGCGCCAATCCATTTTATAGACCGAATGGTCTCTTCCATTTGAAGGAACTTTTTCCTGATATCACCGGTGTCTGGATCTTCTTTGAGATGGGTGTTTTCAGGAATTTTGTTGGTTGTATCCAACTGAAGTTCCGGAATTGTTTTATCCGAACCTTGTGCTCCTCCCTGTGCAGAGGATTCTGTATGTACGGGTATTCATGAACCCTGAGTAGACTGGTGTAGTTCTTTAAGTAGAACAGCCAAATCTGTAATTTATTTTAGTAACCAGTAGGCACACAATAGATCTAGAAGAGGGAGGGGGGGGGGGGGGTTGAATAGATCCTTTTAATTTCAAATACTTTTCACTTTTATTTTGTATTGCTAATGAATTAGCATATGACAAACATAAGAATATTTTCAAGCACAAAGGAATAGGTAAAAGATCCCCTTCATTGATATATTCATAATCATACAGATTGTTCTTAGAGTTATTTAAGTTGTAAGCAGTTAATACATAAATAGCAGTTATAGAAGTTAGGAACATAATGTAAATGACATAATGTAAAAGACACAAGGGATTTTAAGTGGTTCAGAGACTTAGCAATCATCAACAACTCTTGATCTTTGAAGCTCTGTTGATTTATACTCCTTCCCAATCTTCCCGTTGGAAAGTAGTCGTTAAAAGCTTTTTGAATTGCTTCGCAGATCTCGAGTTGTTTGGTGTAGACTGCAGATGTGACATGACATCCCCTTTTCTGACTTTCTGACATTGCAGTCTACTATTTCACCTACCCTATCAGAGATGTCACTTTGATGTCTCGGGTAGGTAGTTAACTTTATTTCCTCCTTCTGATTTCTCGATCAGAGGTTGTCCTTTTGCATCGATTCTCTTCCATAAGGTCTGTTCGACCATCAATCTTCAGATTAAACCGTTGCCAATGCTTCAACCTTCAGACGACCAAACTCTACAATTTTGATACAAACCTTCTTGGACTTGATCGTAGTGTCTAGTTGACAAGTAGAGTCAACACTGCAATCTTGAAGAGTGTTGATTGGATCTTTAATATATAACATCTCTTCCTTTTCTTGTTCAGTGCTTTAACACTTCTGTTTGCTTTGACTGCTCTCAGATACTGATGGCTTGACTCTTTGTTCTGGCCCCTTCTGAATAGCAAAATACTTCAGATTTGTGGCGTGTCCAGCTCACTTTCTACTTGTGATCTCCCGTTCACTTATCAATAATGGACTGACCCAATGCTTAATCACTTTAGTCTTGTTCTTCAGAGGCTGACCAATATCTTTGTATCAGTTCCTTCTTTGTTTAGCAAACACTATGATCCTGGTTGCTTTCAAGATTGTCGTCTTCTATTTACTTGACAGCTACTGCACTTGCTGACTTTCCTTAGTCAGTTACTGAAGTCTTCTTCTGATCAACTTGTGGAAGACTTCATCTCGAATTCCTTCACAACTCAATCTGGATGTTGATTGAGTTGGTGCTTAAATCTCCTGTTAGCTTACATGCCATTCATTGAGTGCTCTCTGGTTTCCTTTAAGTGGGATGTATCTTTGCAGTACCAACCAGAGGCTTCGTTCCTTTGGATATTCTGGGAGTGCTCAATTGTTGAGAATTATGTTTGCTCTACGATTCTGCCTTGGTGTTGTGAGCACATCTGTTGAATTCTCAGTTCTACACTCTACGATTCAGCTTCGGCTGTGCAGACACTATGACTCCGAGATCAGATCTTGAAACTCTACGATTTTTGTCGTGCTTGTTGTCTTCATCTGATCTTGCTCGACTACGATCTTTACCTCTGAAGAACAAGACTAAAGTGATTAAATGGGATGTATCTTTGCTGTACCAATCAGAGGCTTCGTTCCTTTGGATATTCTGGGAGTGCTCAATTGTTGAGAATCGTGTTTGCTTTATGATTCTGCCTTGGTGTTGTGAGCACATCTGTTGAAGTCTTAGTTCTACACTCTACGATTCAGCTTCGGCTGTGCAGACACTATGACTTTGAGATTAGATCTCGACACTCTACGATTTCTGTCGTGCTTGTTATCTTCATCTGATCTTGCTCGACTACGATCTCTGCCTCTGATACGATTAGTGGACTCTACGACTCTGAGTGTAGTCTATGATTCTTGACTTCGCTTCGACATCAATAGACTCTATGACTCCAAGTGTAGTCTATGATTCTTGACTTGGCTTCGGCAGATGCTCGGTCGGCTCATAGCCAGGCTGTCTCTACGATTCTGCACATGACTTCCTCAGCAGACTACGGATCTGAGGAAGTTATTCTCGACACACTATGATCCTTCCTTGTCTCTCCTTGTAGTCTACGAACTCCGAGATCAACTGTCTTGCAGACTACGATTCTGCCTCGACAGCTCTCGAGTTTTCCTTGACTCTCCTGGCAGACTATGATTTCTGGTGCAGTGCTCGATGATCAGACAAGCCTATCTATTACATCATAAGATCAACCTAACAAGCTTGATCTTTCTATATTTATAGTCCTTGTACATTATTTCTTTTTTAAGGACTTCACAAAGCTGTTTTGCTTACGTAGGATCAACCTAACATATTTGATCAATTCATTCTAAGTCCTTGTACATATGTTTCTATTCTCTATCAAAGGACTTACAACTTTTCTTAATGCAAGCATACTTGTATATTCATTCATGTATATATCATAATCAAATCATATATAAATAGGAATATCATTCACATGCTTATTCCTGACAATCTCCCCCTATTTGATTATGACAAAAACAATAAGTGCATATGCATGTTATGAATGAATCTTATATACAGTGAGCAACTATATTTCTAAAACAGATAATCATGAATGTCATTGATAATAATGTGGAATTATACAAGCTATGACACTTTACATCCTGGATCCAGAACATACCTAACTAGTTAGAGATGTATCTCTTTCGCTCCATGTGTGTCTTCCAGGATGTTTATTAATCAGCTACTCATCTGCTTGATCTTCTTTCTCCTGTTCCCCCTGGGATGTTGACTTCATTTCTTTTTCGTTTGCTGGCTCCCCCTCAAACTTTACATTCATGGGATCATCATCCTTTGGCTCCCCCACAGATGATAACTCTTCTTCTGCTTCTGCTTCTGCTATCTTCTTCTTCTTCTTCTTTCTCATGGCCTTCTAATCTTTACTTCTTCTGCACTCCTTGCTCTTCCTTGAATGCCTCTTTTTATTCCTCTTTTTCTCCCCCTTTTTGTCATTAATCACTTGAGAGAGCTGTTTCATGTTGGACATAAGCTTCTCCATCAGATAAGAGGAGTTACCAACTTCAATCTTGAGTTCTTGTTGGCTCAGCTCAAGTTGCATGGAGAAAGACTGATTCAGGTTATTAATCTTATCGGAGAGGACTTGAAGTTGCTCTTCATTTTCCTTCTGTGCTCGTAGAGCTTTTGCCTTCTGATCATGTATGGCCTTTAGATAAATTTGATCTCTCTCTTTGATTCTGAGAGATACATCAGCCATAGTGGCTTCAAGTCTGTGTAGAGCTGATTTATCTCTTCCTGCTTTCAACATCTTTGATTCTTTATTGATTTGAGATATCTTTTCAACCAGCTCATCAGAATTCTTCAATAACTCATTCTCCATGGAAATTTGGTCATTTGATTGGGCATCCTCTTGTTGAACACCGGATTGGGCTCTACGATTTTCATCTTTGGACAGATTTTCGAAAGCATTGAGAATCTAAACAATCGTTGAGTACCAATCGCTATTGGAGGATGACGGAATGTCGAGTAACAGTGCTTGGGCAGAGAGAGGCTTCTCATTTTGGACTTGATCATTTTCAATGGTAGAGTGAAAGGACTCTACGATCGTCAACTTGGCCATGATCCTTCTGGCATCAGAACCCACTCTATGATCATAGGGAATGTAGTGATTTCCAGTTTGTCGATAGATTTTGTAGTTAGGCTGGTCTTTGATCATCATGGTTGCTAACTTCTTTACCATTGGGAAGTTCTGTGACACCAGCTCTAGATTTGGAACTGATAGTAGCACCAGCTGAAGTAGCTCTCATCTCTATCAGTGTGTGCTTTTAGCCAAGGCATCCACGGAAAGAACCATCTCATCAGAAGATCTTCAGAATTGTACAGTATTGTTATGCAATCTAACTCCATATTTTTCAAATAGTGAAGCACCTCATTTGTAGTCATTCTTACAACTCGAAGTTGTTCATTTCCATAACTTATCCATCTTGCTGCTGGTTCAGCTGGTGGTTCATCAAAAACTTCCACCACTATTCTTCTGCTAATTCTTAATTGAGAGAGAACATGATAGTCTGCTGGTTCCTCTGATTCCTGATTTGCAAAACTAGAATCTTTTCCCATTTCTTCACCTTCTGAACTTGAATCGTGTTGACTTCCTTTATCTGATTCATCAGTGAATCCTTCTTGCTGATTTTCATTACTATTATCTTCTTCGGCATCTTTTCCATTGGATTCAGACTCTTCATTACTAGTTCCACCTTCAGCACTTTTCTCCTTTGATTCAGATTCATCATCACTTACTTCAATGACTGCAGTAGAGTGATAACTTTTCTTCTCGGGGGCAAATTTAGCAAGTAGTTTATAACTCTTTCTTCTCCTTGAGGGTTCAGCTATAAGAGAGTCAGACTGTTCTTCCTCTTCAGACTCTGATGCCTTTGTATCATTAGGCAAACTTCCTTGACGTTCGGCATTGGGTGGCATGTCCTTCTTCTTCCGGAATCAACAAGTCCTTCTTCTTCCGGCTCAACATCATTTGAATTTGACATCATTTGAGCTTTTCTTCATCATTAGAGTGAATGCTTGTTGGAGCATTTGAATTGCATTTTCTTTCATGAATCCAACTCCACCTTCATCCCTGGATTTGTTCTTTGGGGACTCAGTCTTGAGACCATTAGTTTGCTTCTCTTCTTCTGACTCTATGTCCTCTTCTTCGTCAGATGTACTTTCTTGGGAAACTGGGGCTGGCCTGTTTACCACCTTGGCTTTCTTTGTGGATGACCCTTGAAGTAATCTGTTACTACTCCTCTTTGTGATCTCTGCAGTTAAGACCTTTTCATCTTCATCCTTGTCTTCTGTGGAGAGACTTCTTGGTAAGGACTCAGTTTTCTTCACACCCTTGGATTTCTTCCTTGCTGGTGTGGTCACTATTGGTACAGATTCACCAGATTCAGAGCTTTCCACCTCTTTCGCCTTCCTCTTCTTCGCAGAGTTCTTTCTGCTGCTCCCAGTTGTTATTATCCTCCTGTTTTGCTTTGGGTTTTTCTTCCAATTCACAAACAGTTGTGGAGACATTACTTTGTGAACATTCAGAGGTTATCCTTCATCATCCCTGATCTTACCTCCCAATTTCTTCTTTAGCACAATGCTCAATAGTCTTCCATGGAAAACCTTTGTGAAGGGTTTATCCATAGACTTCTTCATCTCAGCCTTTTCCACCCATTTGGAGATTTGATTGAACAAGATAGCTCCAAAGTTTATTTGCTTCTTCAGAACTATTGCAGACATAATCTTCAGTTGTTGATCAAGCACAGTGTCATGTGCAGTATTCTTGCATAGTATACATTTGTCCACTATCTCAGCAAGGAACTCGAATTTTTTTGGAAACTCCTTTTTCCTCATGTCCTTCAAACTAGGGTTTCTTTGGTACCCCATAATTTTCTTCGCATGTTCGGTATCGATCTCATCAAGGCTTTTCAGTCCTTGGTCAGGAAAGCCTAAGCATTGATTGATATCAGATGATTTCAACTTTAGAGACTGACCTTTGACCTTAGTAGAAAGGGTTCCAGAATTTTTGGATCCATTTGAGTAAAACTCCTTAACCAGTTTAGTATATACTCGAGTGCTTGCCTCAAGACATTCTGAGAATCCAACTTTCTTTACAAGTTCAAAAATGTCTCTGAACTTCTTTTCGGATTTCTCAAACAACTTGGTTCCTAGCTGAATGCCAGTGATTACTTGCCAATCTGCCATTTGAAGAGTTCAAATAATATGGGTATTTGATTTAGAGAATCTTTTGAAAGATCAATGAATGTGATTTGGGCAATGCTCTGGAGGGTTAACAGATTCTGGCTTAGAAAAGGATTATAGGGTTTGAAAACTGGGAGGGAGAAAGGTTTGATAATTTTTGATAACTATTTGTAGATTTTGAATTTGTCTTTATGGCAGTCCCTTCTAACTTTGCATGCGCTATGATGTGTCAACTAGCCATTGGTTGTACGATGCCCAGTAATGAGCTGTAACTCCCCATAACCTTTTCGGTTTTATATTCCTTTTAAGAGAATAACCAATACTGATGTGGATTGACCGTTGACCTTTTTGGTTCGTAGAGTATCCTGGTGAGGTAGCTATGGACTCTACGTTTTCCTTTGTTGACTCAACGATCTTCTTCCGAGAGATGCTGCAGTGGATGGTTTTGGCACTAATCCTCATCTTGAAACTGCATAGCTTGATCACTGATGTACCCCAAACCAGTTTAGGCACTTAAGGTCTGAGGTGTGTTTGCATGATGTCTTTCCAAACTGTGTTCGTATTTATCTCCACACGATCTGAGTAATTGAGAAAGTATCCAATTCTTCCAAGCTTCTTATGAGCTAGGGTATCCTCTGGTAAGACTGCGATCATTGAGTCTGCTTCTACGATCGCTGAGGTTGCTCCACGATCGTTGAGTTCTTCAATCTTTACTCTACGATCATTGACTGACTTGGTCCTTGAGATGAATTTTACTAAGCATTCCTTCTGGGTTAAGGTAGCTCAAGAAGGGCCAACCTTTTAGAAGTGTTTTGCACTGCTATCTCAATTGACCTTTTCTCCTGGGGAGATTCTCTACCACCTTTAGACATTTGCATTGGTTGTAATCGTGGTTTCCTTTTGCTCTTACACTACGATTAGATTTTTGATCGTAGGCTCTCCACAATTTTGAGTTTGGTGGTTAACTAGTTATCAGTAGTACGTTTTGAGACGTTCCTACAGACTATGGATCTTCATTTGGTTCGTCAGCCACAAACTTTTGGGACTCTGTAAATGGTATATTGCTTCATAGTATATCTCTAATGTTTTAAAGCTGCTGTTCTGTCAGCAGATCACTGCTCCCCCACAGTTGATACTGTCTTCTCAAAGAGACATAAGTTCTTCTTCTTTATGTATAGCAGAAGGCAGTCATGCATATCTCATTCTGGCTGAAGTCATCAAATCTTCTTGTGTCGTAGAAATGAGTATCTTCAGGGTTGATCATTCTACGATCCTTTGACAGCACTACGAACGTAGTTTTCCTTGACAGCTTGTACTTAGAGTTCTACTCCCATAATGAGTTCCTCATGTTTGATGCTCGATGATCCTTTGAGGTGAGCTTCCTTGAGGATTCTTTTCTTATGATATGCTTTGCATGATTGAGCATACAAGACCCTTTCCATCTTTGGTTAAGTGGCCTGCTTCCATATAAGGATCAACAGCCATGTGAGCTTCATTTAGATTAGCTTAGCAGGTCTTCAAGGGCAGACTTTGACATATAGGAATTTTATCAGAATCATTTCTGAACAGTCTTAAGCCTTCTGCTGGTTGAATCTTTCTTAACTGAAGTCCTTTGCTTCAGCATTCCTTAGTGTGGCCAGATAGACCAGGTACCTGTAGGTTAGTTAAATTTCTATTTTTGGTACCCATGGTTAAATGGGTCCTGCTAGGTCAGTTTTTAAAATCCTTGTTCCTCATATACTTGAAATTTCATCAAATTGATCACCAACAATCATATTCATGCATGTATCCAATTTAGATACGACAGTTTTAGGATGCATGATGATGAGTGTGTGTAAGATTAATCAATTTAATAAGACACACTTTTTCTCTGATGGTTTCATCATTTGCTTGGTTATGTTCACAGAGTTTAAATGTTCACAGAGTGAGAATCAACTCTAACACTTATTTGTATCTGGTTGATTCATGGAGGTGATCAGTTTCTATGAATCTTTAAGATACTCTTATAGAACTGATCATACTCTATGTGTTATCAAAAACTTAGAACATAGGTTTGTACATACTAACCCATCAACAAAGATTTCTCCACTTAAAATTAATTAAACTTGGGTAAGCTTATGACCTATTTCAAACTTCTTTCAAGATGTTATCTTCAACCTAAAACTTGGATGAAGAGAAAGTTTGTTAGCATTTGAGTTTCCAACTTCAGTGTACTTTCTCTCTTCTCCTTTTTTTAGGTAGAGTATGGCCTCTTGATAGAATGCAGTTATAGTGCATAAGGTGATGCAATATGATGTACACATTTATACTGATGAGGAACCATACCTATACATTGTCAATTTCTTGACAGTCATTTATCTTGATATACTGAGGTTTGGCATTGATGTGCATACTTTTTCTTTTACTTCTAATAGCTTGTTGCTCCAGTTGTCCTTTGATTAATAAGTCATAGTCTTGAAGATGTAGGCTCAGAGAATCTTGACATCTTTAGTTCTTTGACAACCTTGAGTCCTCAAGGTTCACATCCAAATTGTTGGTGGTCAAATATAGATTTGATAGATTCTTCTTTCTTCTCTAAATGAGTACTTCTTAGCACTTGTGGCCTTTTCATCTTTCGATCGGTGGATGCTTGACTATTTGCTGTTGGTGCCTCTTGAGCTCCCATATCTCGCTATTCGGATCGCACGATTGATTGTGGACACAGATTGGTCTTGCTGCTATAGCATTTAAGAACATGGACCAATCTGAGTAGCTTCAGGTGTCAATACACATTTACCTGTACGTAATATTTATAACTTGTGAGCTCATCTGTATTTACAAGTGACTTACAACTAAACTAAGTTTAGAATAATGTTTGTGCCTAGGATCAGACTCAAAGCGATTAGCTTTTGAATATAGCATGAGAACCTGCGCTGATACCAATTGTTAGTTCTCGATGAGCACACAATAGATCTAGAATGGGGGGGGGGGGTTGAATAGATCCTTTTAATTTCAAATACTTTTCACTTTTATTTTGTATTGCTAATGAATTAGCATATGACAAACATATGAATCTTTTCATGCACAGTGGAATAGGTAAAAGATCTCCTTCATTGATATATTCATAATCATACAAACATTGTTCTTATAGTTAGTTAAGTTGTAAGCAGTTAATACATACATAGCAGTTATAGCAGTTAGGAACATAATGTAAATGACATAATGTAAAAGACACAAGGGATTTTAAGTGGTTCAGAGACTCAAGCTCCTAATCCACTCTTCTGCTTTTAACTAGCAGGATTTCCACTAAGGAAGAGGCGGCACCACAATCACTAAGATTCCTTCAAAGCCAACAGCCTTGGAACTTTAGTTCACTAAGAACTCTTCAAGGCCAGCAGCCTTGGAACTCCTTTAGTTCCCTAGGAACTCTTCAAGCCCAGCAGGCTTGGAACATCATTTAGTCCCTCTAGACAAGGACCCCTCAGGCCCTGACTTGTTGTTGTTGTTGTTGGTGTTGGTGCTGAGCTGCTAAGATATCTTTAAGCTTAAACATCTTATGTACTTAGCAGCTTGGCGTGGTCCTCTTTGCATTCTGCTTCAAGTCTGGACCACATCTTCTCTGGTGCAGCTGATCTCCTCTCTTTTCTGCTCATCTTCATTTGATGTCAGTTATGCACCATCACCATCTGGATTTGCTAAGTCTCTGAGTTTTTGGTAGAATTCATTTGGAACTTAGCAATCCCTGAACCCTTCTTGAATGGTTTGCAGACATGATTCTGTTTCAGTTCTTTTTCAGCCTTTGGTTCATGGTGATCTGTAGAGTGGCTCTTGATCTTCTTTGTACTCTGCCACTTTTTTGAATGCTATCTTCTTGTCCTTCTCGGCTCTCAGCTTAGCTACCATCTTTAGTGGCATTCTCATCTTTGTTAAGTGAAGCTCTAATTTGTTTAAGTTCTTTTTCAAAGCTGCTTCACTTCCACCTATGTAGTCTCACTATCATTGAGACTTGTTCTTGTTGATCTCTGGTGGAACTCGTAGAGTCAACGATGGCATTCCAACAATTCAACGATTTTGCAACTTAGCAATCATCAACAACTCTTGATCTTTGAAGCTCTGTTGATTTATACTCCTTCCCAATCTTCCCGTTGGAAAGTAGTCGTTAAAAGCTTTTTAAATTGCTTCGCAGATCTTTAGTTATTTGGTGTAGACTGCAGATGTGACATGACATCCCCTTTTCTGACTTTCTGACATTGCAGTCTACTATTTCACCTACCCTATCAGAGATGTCACTTTGATGTCTCGGGTAGGTAGTCAACTTTATTTCCTCCTTCTGATTTCTCGATCAGAGGTTGTCCTTTTGCATCAATGCTCTTCAATAAGGTCTGTTAGACCATCAATCTTCATATTGAACCGTTGCCAATTCTTCAACCTTCAGACGACCGAACTCTATGATTCTGATGAAAATCTTCTTGGACTTGATCGTAGTGTCTAGTTGATAGGTAGAGTCAACACTACAATCTTGAAGAGTGTTGATTGGATCTTTAATGTAGAACATCTCTTCCATTTCTTGTATAGTTCTTCAACACTTCTGTTTTCTTCGACTGCTCTCAGATACTGATGGCTTGACTCTGTGTTCTGGCCCCTTCTAAATAGCAAGACACTTCAGATTTGTGGCATGTCCAGCTTGCTTTCTCCTTGTGATCTCCCGTTCACTTATCATCAATGGACTGACCCAATGCTTAATCACTTTAGTCTTGTTCTTCAGAGGCTGACCAGTATTTTTGTGTACACTCCATCGGTTCCTTCTTTGTTTAGCATACACTATGATCCTGGTTTCTTTCAAGATCGTCGTCTTCTATTTACTTGACAACTACTGCACTTGCTGACTTTCTTTAGTCAGTTACTGAAGTCTTCTTCTGATCAACTTGTGGAAGACTTCATCTCGAATGGCTTCACAACTCAATCTAGGTGTTGATTGAGTTGGTGCTTAAATCTTCTGTTAGCTTACATGCTATTCGTTGAGTGCTCTCTGGTTTCCTTTAAGTGGGATGTATCTTTGCAGTACCAACCAGAGGCTTCGTTCCTTTGGATATTCTGGGAGTGCTCAATTGTTGAGAATCATGTTTGCTCTACGATTCTGCCTTGGCGTTGTGAGCACATCTGTTGAAGTCTCAGTTCTACACTCTACGATTCAAATTTCTACCGCGAACACTATGACTCCGAGATCAGATCTTGACACTCTACGATTTCTGTCGTGCTTGTTGTCTTTATCTGATCTTGCTCGACTACGATCTTTGCCTTTGATACGATTAGTAGACTCTACGACTCTGAGTGTAGTCTACGATTCTTGACTTGGCTTCGACATCAATAGACTCTACGACTCCGAGTGTAGTCTACGATTCTTGACTTGGCTTCGGGAGATGCTCGGTACTTTCGTGGCGTGCTATCTCACTCTCTCGAACTCGAGAGATCTCTTGCCTTGATCCTTCCTTCGTCTCTCCCCGAAAAACTCTTGAGTTTTCCTTGACTCTCCCGATTCTACCTCGACGGACTCTCACGATTTTGCGAGACTACGATTTATGAGTGCGGTGCTCGAAGATCGAACAAGCCTATCTATTACATCATAAGATCAACCTAACAAGCTTGATCTTTCTATATTTATAGTCCTTGTACATTATTTCTTTTTAAGGACTTCACAAAGCTTTTTTGCTTATGTAGGATCAACCTAACACATTTGATCAATTCATTCTAAGTCCTTGTACATATATTTCTATTCTCTATCAAAGGACTTTACAGCTTTTCTTAATGCAAGCATACTTGCATATTCATTCATGTATATATCATAATCAAATCATATATAAATAGGAATATCATTCACATGCTTATTCCTGACAATTTGTTTGCTTAAACCGTCAAACTCTTTTCGAGAGACAGGAGCAGGATTAGACTAGTTAGATGAAGACATGATTGGTTGTAGGCTCATGGCCTTTTTGGACTTTGAACGGGTAACATGCTTAATTGTTTCCCTATAAAAACTTATGTAGTTTAGTCTTAGGGAATGTATAAAACGTTTACATGATATCATAATGTGTCCTTTTTAGGAATATTATCCTGTAAAATGAGTGTCATTTGATAGCATGTCAAGCCTTAATATGCATGTACACATATTCTTCATATTTTCCATTACATAGAGATTGACATGGAATAAAATTACAAGTAATTCTTTTTACAAGTAATTGAAAATGGAAAGCATAAAGAGACTTTCCTCCACGTTTGGTTTATCAGAGGCTGACCTATCTTAGGTTACTGTCACGGATTTTTGGCATGAAGGTTCCCAGATCATCTCAATTTACTTGAAGGGAAGTTAATCTGGTCTTTCAACTGGAGTGAATCTGGGTGGTGCTTTTCCTGAGCCTCGTTGGAATTAATGTCCCTACGAGTCCAATAATCAAACACCGACAGGATAGCCTCCTGGTGGAGGAACCACGCAACATACATTCACATAAAACGTGTCTCACCGTTATGGGAATGATGACATGTCACAGATAGATATATTGCAGTGCGGTAAGTAAATGCATTCGTACACATTCATCAAAATGTAATTGCAACATCCACACACAAGCATATAACAGTTTTGAAAAGCTTGTAGTAGCGGCTTAAGTCCTCTTACTGGTGTCCCCAGCAGAGTCGCCACCTGTCGACGTTGATATTTTTATTGTCCCTCTTTTGTTCTTGTTTTTTGGTGTTCTCATGTTAGGTGAGATTTGTTTGAAAAAACATGTTGTGAAAAGGTCCAACATTTATATGTTGACGATTTGACTATAAGAGTCGCCAGTTGGTTTTTTAAATGGTTGTACCAACACAATCGAGGAAAGGTTTGCACATTTCCCCAGTGATGTGACACTGCTAAACGAGTCTGTGAAACCGAGATTCATTAGGGTCCGGGGATTTACTTATGCGGGGGGAAGTTTTTAGGAAGCCCCCGACATCCGTGTTACCACGGTGACCGTCACTTTTCAATTAAACTGTTATATGAATGTGTGTGTGTGTGTGTGTGTGTGGGTCAATGTGCAGTTATTTGGAAGTAGTGATATACCTCGTTCACACCTATATACAAAGGGTTTGAATTTATGTAAAAATTCAGTTTTAACAAGATATAGCAATGATGTTTTGTAAAAGAGGTTTTTCAAACCCTGTGCTTAATAGTAATTGAGGCCTTTGATACTTCCATTTTATTAAATGTTCGCCTTGATTGCTTTTATTTTTGAGATGCGAAGCATCTTCGAGAAAATAATATATAAAGCAGTGCCGAACTCCTTATGGGCATGAAAGCCATCTAAGAAAATTCAAACACCGTGAATAATTTACAAGCTGCTTATAGCTGAGAATGTCCATCACAGGAACCGAATCTAGATTCAGTAGACTAAATCTGTGATCACATGATTCCTAGGCTCACATGATACTGCAATTTATATGAAAGTAGTAAGCAATTATATATATAAACACTGTAAATATATATATATATATATATATATAGACATGATCAACCACCACGAAGCATTTCCATGGGGGATCAGAAATGTAAATAAAGCAATAAATACGATCAACTGCCACGAAGTAAACTCCAGGCGGGATGAAATGTAAATAAAGCAGTAAAAACGATCAACCGCCACGAAGTAAACTCCAGGCGGGATAGAATGTAAATAAATCAGTAAAAGGCCACGAAGTAAACTCCAGGCTTGACATAAATGTATATATATAGGGATGTTATTTTTATCTGTTAGTGTTATTACTAACATATGGTGACATAATCAATTATATTCAAAAAATTGGATTAAAAATGTGTATTGACTTTAAATTAGCTAAACAAGCCAGTAAAGACAAAAAGAAAGCTAAATACGAGTTAGGCACGTTCTGTGAACAATATGGTTTACCACCAGTTGCTCCCTCTAGAAAGAAGCACCTGCATAAACATATTAATTATCATAAAAGTAACAAACGTCATAAACAAAGACGTAGTCATAGAAAAGATAAAAATCAAGAAGATTATTATATTAAACCTAAACCCACAAATAAAAAATATAATAAAAAATCATCTAAAAAATTTGATAAAAGTAAAATTGTTTGCCACAATTGTGGTCAGAAAGGGCATTACAAAAATGAATGCAAAATAAAAAAGAAATTATCTCAATTAAATATCTCTAGCGAAGATACTGAACAATTATTAGAACTAATGAGAATAGAGAACAATGTCAGTAATGATGAAGGTTATGATATTCCTTATTCTTCTAATAGCAGCTCTAGTAATCATGAAACAGATAGAGACAATGACGAAGTCACTATTTGTACTAACAATTGCAACGAAAAAGTGTTGCATTAAGCAAATCAATGTAATTAATAAATATGAAGAAGAAAGCTCTCTCGCTAATTGATTTAATCAAGAAATTTACGATCCCGAGTTAAAATCTCAAAGATACTAAACAATTAAAAGATTTATTGACTAAAGATAATAGAGTTAAGGATAAAATTGTTAAGGCTAAAGTTAACCAGTAAGTCTGAACCAATTGACCCTTTTAGTAATCCAACCAAGGCTTCATCTTCAGCTCCTAGTCATCCTCCTTTTGAGCATATGCTTAAGTGGGAAAATTACCTTTTTCATATTGAACCCTACATGAAACCAAAAGATGACCCCATTAAACTTCTTGCCCGATTTTTCCCCCTGGATGGCATTTCCAGCCCCTGGCTCCTTATAAATCTCTTGTATTTTATAAGGATATTCTTCTGGAAACAGAGTCAGTAAACATTAAACCAATTTACGCCAACAATGATAAGACTAAACTCTTTATCATTCTTTATACATTAAACAGTTTGTTCAAATGTCTGATTGGGGAAAAAACCCCTCCGATCTTATGAATCTCTCTAGTCAAGATACTTCATCCTCCAGTCATGGTTCTCCTAGTAACCTCAATGATGATAATGTCCCATACGGCACCATCAACCTACAGGACGCTCAGGATCCATTTGCCTGATGTCCTCAGTTATTTGCACACCTTTCCCGTGACCAAATTTCACCAATCAATCAGAAGAATCTCCTGCTTTTCCACCGAAAGCAGCCCCAGTCACATGCGTCTGCTCCAAAAGACAAAAGATGCTCTCTTTTCCACCGAAAGCATCAATGAGTCAAAAGTTGTCGGCCATTTGGCCAAAAGCGTTTGTATTTAGTCAAAAGTAATTACTATTCATCAATAGTAAAGTGTCTGTATTTTACTTTTCTTTATGTAATTATTTTACCCTAGTTAATGTAATAGTTCCCTTTCCTTGATCTATAAAATGAAACTGAACTTATTTGGCAGAGCAGACTTCGAAACTTAGGAGACTCTGAGTTCCTTCTCAGACGAATCTTAGGTTTCTACCACTGTTTAGCCTACTTAACCCCTCTTCTCTTCTTCTTTAAATGTTTCTTTAATAAGTAAGTCAGTTTATTTTCTGTGCTGTTTGTAAATATTTCAATTATCAATAAATTTGTTTTAATTTAGTAATAAAAATTATGATTAGTTGCATGCACTACGTTGTTTGTTCTATTTCTTATTTCTATTTTTCTTCCGTCCCCAAATGACTACTTTGTTTGTTCTATTTCTTATTTCTATTTTGCTTCCATCTCCAAATGGTATGGACCGGGAACCACCAACACAACCAAGAACCAACCGTGTGGCTCTGATACCTGTGTGATTCTTGGTTAACTATGACTTGAACAGGAGGCAAAGTCGACCTTCAAAATTTCATAATTTTTTTAAAGGATCACTCGATTGGCCTTGATCTGTCAGACTGCGTCTGACACAAAGGATCACTCGATTGGCCTTGATCTGTCAGTGAACTCGATCTAAACAGTCTACTTCGTTTTAACTGAGTAATTAAAAATTTGTTCTTTTGTCATTCTGCTTAACTCAAACCCGTCTAAACAGCTCCCACGCTGGAGACTTACAACGGCATAACGGGACTTATGGCGATCTCAGGTGGTTTACAGTAAGCTAGGTGATTTAAGGATGGAGCAAAAGATGCAAAAGTTTGAATAAACATTTAGAAGCTAGGCTAACTATTTTGGACCGGGAACCACCAACAAAACCAAGAACCAACAGTGTGGCTCTGATACCATTTGACAGCGGAATAAGTTTCTTAACAAAATTTAAACAGAAAGAAGAAACTTAAAGAAGATGACCGGTGAATCGGTAAAGTAATCTCTTTCTTTTATTTATAAACTGTTGAGGAAAGGATTACGTATAACCTACATAAACTGTAAATGGAAGAGAGAAGTATAAAGAACTTCTTCTTCATCTTACTAGAAGAAGGAAGCAACAAGCTTCTTCTTCGCTTTCTAGAAGAGAAAGCGCGAGAGAGGACCTCGGTGAGGTTTTCTTACAAAAGAAAAGCCTGAGTAACTCTAAACACTTCGAGTTACTTAAATAGAAAACTGAAAAGTAAATTACTATTGAATCACGCAGGATTCACTATTACATTTACTAAAGAAAAAGTAAAAAGTAAAAGTAATTTACTAAAGTAAAAGTAAAAGTAAAAACATTTTACATTTATATTTACTAAGGTAAAAGTAAAAGAATTTTACTTAAAGTAAAAGCTGATTTACTGGGGGATAACAATGATGCTGTCGTTGACTATTTTCTGCTTTTGGGGAAGGCAAAAGATGATGATGACTGGGGCCATCTTTGTTGACTGACTGGTCCGTCGATTATTCAGGTCTAACTCCTCAACTAGTAACCGGTCGACTTTGCCTCCTGTTCCAGACATAGTTAACCAAGAATCACACAGTTATGAAAACATTAGTCAAGCTTTACATAATTGGAACATACCTAGAGTATCTCTTAAAGAAATTTACCAGTCAACATTTTTTGCTAACTTAAAAACCGATTATAATGTTAAAACTGTAGAAAAAGTTTACGCATTTAACAAAGAGTATGAAAATTGTAGTCTTTTATCTCCTGATGTCATTAAAAAACATAGGAAGAAAGCTTATAATTTTATCCACATTGGTCTAGTACAAGTTGCAGTTAAACCATTGAACATTAAGGGAATTAATTCAAGCATCTACCTTTGTCTTAGAGATGCTAGGTTCCTGAATTACTATCCCAGTATGATAGGTGCGATGGAATCAAGTTTTCACAATGGACCTATCCATTTTAATTGCTTTCCTGATTTCACACTAAGCCTTAGTGATCAACATCTATTAAAAGCTTTAACATTAAACATTAAAACATCTGGTGAGATCACTCATATGATTGAGGGTTCTCAACCCATAGCTTTGATTTATAGGATTTATTATAAGACCATGAAAACGAATTTAAACGTTCATGCTCTTAATAAAAGTCCTAAAGATCAAACTGTATTAATTCAGAGTTCAACTAGTGATGCTAATATTCAAATCCCGAGAACCATCCTCTGGAAGGATATTACGTTACCTAGTCAATGGACTTTACCCAATGGAATTCCACAACAACCTGTAGTCAATAATCTGTTAAATATTGAAAATGTTAAGCAATTTTCTGAAGGAACGATCAAGATAAGTTTTGGCGCTTTTAGAAGACCGATTATTATTGAAGATTTTACTAGTTCTTTAGCACCTTCGGTTCACACTAGAAGAGATCTTTGAAGTACTCGGTAATCCTTGATTTAGGGATATTAAATTAAAGGAATCCTTAATCAAGGTCAAGCTAGTCACCCTTTATATGCACAAGTTGACCTGTTGAAGAGAATCCTCCTCTCCTACTTCTTCCGAATTTCCAACTCGATTGATTTTTTGAAATCCCTATTAATAATCAACTAAGAGTCATTAAAAAGAATTCATATTAGATTGGGACAATCTTGTAAAGAATTTTAATTCTAAATCTAATAAAGAAAAAACACACGGTTTACTCTCAATCACCCTTCCAAAAGGAACGTGATAAAATGGTTAATAGACGGAAACATTTTATTAACAGTGAAAAAATAAACATTACCTTTTACGATTGGTATGATCAATATCAAGGTAAATGTAGTGTTATTACTAAAACTCAATGGATATGAGAAGATAAGTCAAATATTTCTTCTAGTCATCCCCCATTAGAAACTGTTCTAATCCAAGTTAAAAATACATCTGTTGTTGCCAGCCCTTTTAAGATTTCAGATGGTAACAAAGATGATAAAAAAATAATTGAACAATTAAATTTTAGTAATCAATATCTAGCAACTGTAGGAAGACAGCTAGATAGGATTGAAGAAAAGTTTGAAGAAACCATTATCAAAAATCCCGATTCAAAAATTGAACATCCTTTAATAAGTTTACCAGAAAATAAAAGTAAATTAGGTCTGCCTAATGATGATAGTGAACTTGTTCGATCAATTGATAAGTTATTTAAAAAATTAAAAACTGAACCCGGTCCAAGTGGCACTATTGCTACTATTGATCAAGTTAAAACTGATATTGAAAGAAGTAGTCAGTCAAATCGTTCTGCTACTGATTCAATTCCAAACTTTAATGATCAGTTAAATAAATTAACAGTCAAAAACACTAGTATAACCAGAAACTGGTATTCTAGACCTACTCTTCCGGATCTACAGTTCGAAGAGAGAAATATAGATAAACAATTTTCTGTATCATCTAATAAAATGTATGAATGGAATATTGATGGATTCAGTGAACAAGAGATATTAAATAAATTGAACCACATGTCTATGGTAGCAAACAGCTATATAACTAAATTCAACAACCTGTCTCAGCCAGATATTGTTGAGTTGTTAGCTAGTGGATTCACTGGTATTCTCAGATCTTGGTGGGAAAAACATCTCACTAAAGATACAAGATTATCAATAATTCATGCTATTCAGATAGACGATGACGACAATCCCATCTTTGATGAAGATGTTGGTATTGGTCCGCCAGATGGTGTTAAATACTTTAATTTTTACCATGATTAAACATTTTGTTGGTACTCTCAGTAATATTATTGAGAGAATTCACGACCAGTTAAGTAACCTCACTTGTCCCACCCTAAGTGATTTTAGGTGGTATAAAGATGTGTTTACCTCACGAGTTATGTTATTGAATCGATAGTAACAAACCATCCTCGGAAAGAAAAATTAAATCAATGGTTTACCTTCATTATTCGCACATAAAGTTAAGTGAAGAGTTAAGCAAAGATTTAGGATATATCGATTATGATAACCTAACATATGGTGACATAATCAGTTATATTCAAAAAATCGGATTAAAAATGTGTATTGAATTTAAATTAGCTAAACAAGCCAGTAAAGACAAAAAGAAAGGTGAATACGAGTTAGGCACGTTCTGTGAACAATATGGTTTACCACCAGTTGCTCCCTCCAGAAGGAAGCACCTGCATAAACATATTGATTATCATAAAAGTAACAAACGTCATAAACAAAGACGCAGTCATAGAAAAGATAAAAATCAAGAAGATTATTATAGTAAACCTAAACCCACAAATAAAAAATATAATAAAAAATCATCTAAAAAATTTGATAAAAGTAAAATTGTTTGCCACAATTGTGGGCAGAAAGGGCATTACAAAAATGAATGCAAAATAAAAAAGAAATTATCTCAATTAAATATCTTTAGCGAAGATACTGAACAATTATTAGAACTAATGAGAATAGAGAACAATGTCAGTAATGATGAAGGTTCTGATATTCGTTATTCTTCTAATAGCAGTTGTAGTAATCATGAAACAGATAGTGACAATGACGAAGTCACTATTTATAGTAACAATTGCAACGAAACGTGTTGCATTAAGCAAATCAATGTAATTAATAAAGATGAAGAAGAAAGCTCTCTCGCTAATTGATTTAATCGAGAAATTTACGATCCCGAGTTAAAATCTCAGTATACTAAACAATTAAAAGATTTATTGACTAAAGATAATAGAGTTGAGGATAAAATTGTTAAGGCTAAAGTTAACCAGTAAGTCTGAACCAATTGAACCTTTTAGTAATCCAACCAAGGCTTCATCTTCAGCTCCTAGTCATCCTCCTTCTGAGCATATGCTTAAGTGGGAAAATTACCTTTTTCATATTGAACCCTACATGAAACCAAAAGATGACCCCATTAAGCTTGCTGCCATGTTTTTTCCCCTTGGATGGCATTTCCAGGCCCTGGTTCCTTATAAATCTCTTGTATTTTATAAGGATATTCTTCTGGAAATAGAGTCAGTAAACATTAAACCTATTTACACCAACAATGATAAGACTAAAGTTCTTTATCATTCTTTATACATTAAACAGTTTGTTCAAATGTTTGATTGGGGGAAAAACCCCTCCGATCTTATGAATCTCTCTTGTCAAGATACTTCATCCTCCATTCATGGTTCTCCTAGTAACCTCAATGATGATAATGACCCATACGGCACCATCAACCTACAGGACGCTTTCGGGATCCATTCTTTGATGTCCTCGATTATTTAATACTGCTCGTGACCGGTTCACCAATCAATCAGAAGAATCTCCTACTTTTCCACCATAAGCAGCCCCAGTCACATGCGTCTGCTCCAAAAGACAAAAGATGCTCTCTTTTCCACCGAAAGCATCAATGAGTCAAAAGTTGTCTGCCATTTGGCAAAAGCGTCTGTATTTAGTCAAAAGTAACTACTATTCATCAATAGTAAAGTGTCTGTATTTTACTTTTCTTTATGTAATTATATTACCCAGTTAATGTAATAGTTCTCTTTCCTTGATCTATAAAAGGAAACTGAACTTATTTGGCAGAGTAGACTTCGAAACTTAGTAAGACTCTGAGTTCCTTCTTAGACGAATCTTAGGTTTCTACCACTGTTTAGCCTACTTAACCCCTCTTCTCTTCTTCTTTAAATGTTTCTTTAATAAGTAAGTCAGTTTATTTTCTGTCCTGTTTGTAAATATTTCAATTATCAATAAATTTGTTTTTATTTGGTAATCAAAATTGTGATTAGTTACATGCACTACTTTGTTTGTTCTATTTCTTATTTCTATTTTGCTTCCGTCCCCAAATGACTACTTTGTTTGTTCTATTTCTTATTTCTATTTTGTTTCCGTCCCCAAATGGTATGGACCGGGAACCACCAATAGAACCAAGAACCAACCGTGTGGCTCTGATACCTGTGTGATTCTTGGTTATCTATGTCTGGAACAGGAGGCAAAGTCGACCTTCAAAATTTCATAAATTTTGTAAAAAAATTTTGTTTAAAAACAAATCAGACTGCGTCTGACACAAAGGATCACTCGATTGGCCTTGATCTGTCAGTGAACTCGATCTAAACAGTCTACTTCGTTTTAACTGAGTAATCAAATTTTTTTTCTTTTGTCATTCCGCTTAACTCAAACCCGTCTAAACTGCTCCCACGCTGGAGACTTACAACGGGATAACGGGACTTATGGCGATCTCAGGTGTTTTACAGTAAGCTAGGTGATTTAAGGATGGAGAAAAAGAAGCAAAGTTTTGAATAAACATTTAGAAGCTAGGCTAACTATTTTGGACCGGGAACCACCAACAGAACCAAGAACCAACCGTGTGGCTCTGATACCATTTGACAGCGGAATAAGTTTCTTAACAAAATTTAAACAGAAAGAAGAAACTTAAAGAAGATTACCGGTGAATCGGTAAAGTAATCTCTTTCTTTTATTTATAAACAGTTGAGGAAAGGATTATGTATAACCTAGATAAACTGTAAATGGAAGAGCGAAGTATAAAGAACTTCTTCTTCATTTTACTAGAAGAAGGAAGCAACAAGCTTCTTCTTCGTTTCCTAGAGAGAAGGCAGAGAGAGGACCTCAAGTGAGGTTTTCTTACAAAAGAAAAGCCTGAGTAACTCTGAACACTTCGAGTTACTTAAATAGAAAACTGAAAAGTAAATTACAATTGAATCACGTAGGATTCACTATTACTTTTACTAAAGTAAAAGTAATTTACTAAAGTAAAAGTAAAAGTAAAAACATTTTACATTTATATTTACTAAGGTAAAAGTAAAAGCATTTTACTTAAAGTAAAAGCTGATTTACTAGGGGACAGCAATGATGCTGTTGTTGACTGCTTTCTGCTTTTGTGGAAAGCAAAAGCTGATAATGACTAGGGCCATCTTTGTTGACTGACTGGTCCGTCGATTATTCAGGTCTAACTCCTCAACTAGTAACCGGTAGACTTTGCCTCCTGTTCCAGACATAGTTAACCAAGAATCACACAGTTATGAAAACATTAGTCAAGCTTTACATAATTGGAACATACCTAGAGTATCTCCTAAAGAAATTACTAGTCAACATTTTTGATAACTTCAAAACCGATTATAATGTTAAAACTGTAGAAAAAGTTTATGCAATTAAAAAAGAGTATGAAAATTGTAGTCTTTTATCTCCTGATGTCATTAAAAACATAGGAAGAAAGGTTACAATTTTATCCACATTGGTCTAGTACAAGTTGTAGTTAATGCATTGAACATTAAGGGAATTAATTCAAGCATCTACCTTTGTCTTAGAAATGCTAGGTTCCTGAATTACTATCCCAGTATGATAGGTGCGATGGAATCAAGTTTGCACAATGGACCTATCCATTTTAATTGCTTTCCTAATTTCACACTAAGCCTTAGTGATCAACATCTATTAAAAGCTTTAACATTAAACATTAAAACATCTAGTGAGATCACTCATATGATTGAGGGTTCTCAATCCATAGCTTTGATTTACAAGATTTATTATAAGACCATGAAAACGAATTTAAACGTTCATGCTCTTAATAAAAGTCCTAAAGATCAAACTATTCAGAGTTCAACTAGTGATGCTAATATTCAAATCCCGAGAACCATCCTCTGGAAGGATATTACGTTACCTAGTCAATGGACTTTACCCAATGAAATTCAACAACAACCTGTAGTCAATAATCTGTTAAATATTGAAAATGTTAAGCAATTTTCTGATGGAACGGTCAAGATAAGTTTTGAGCGTACCCGAAGACTAGTTATTATTGAAGATTTTACTAGTTCATTAGCACCTTCAGTTCACACTAGAAGAGATACTGAAGTACTCAGTAATCCTTCAGTTAGGGATATTAAATTAAAGGGAATCCTTAATCAAGGTCAAGCTAGTCACCCTTGCTATGCACAAGTTGACCCTGTTGAAGAGGAATCCTCCTCTCCTACTTCTTCTGAATTTCCAACTCAGTCAGATTTTGAAATCCCTATTAATAATCAACTAAGAGTCATTAAAAAAGAATTCATATTAGATTGAGACAATCTTGTAAAGAATTTTAATTCTAAATCTAATAAAGAAAAAAGACACTAGTTTCGCTCCAATCACCCTTCCAAAAAGGAACGTGATAAAATGGTTAATAGATGGAAACGTTTTATTAACAGTGAAAAAATAAACATTACCTTTTACGATTGGTATGATCAATATCAAGGTAAATGTAGTGTTATTACTAAAACTCAATGGATACGATTAGATAATCTCCTCAACTTTGCTTCTTTCTTATTTCTATTTTGCTTCCGTCCCCAAATTGTATCAGAGCCAAGTTATTTGTTTCTAGTTGCCAGTAAGATCTAGTAGTCTGTTCATTCGTTTACTATTTTCAAAATTTTCTCTTTTATTGTTATTCCGAAGTCACCTAACTTACTTCAGTCAACCTTGTTCGTGTCTACCTTTTGTAAGTCTCTTGGGTTAGCAGTGTCGGGTATAGAACACGGGTATGAGTCTGTCTAAGGTAAGAGGGTATGAATGGAAGAATAATGAATAAAAATTTATTTTGAAAATCTGTAAAAGATGAGTAGATTATTCAGGTCTAACTCCTCAACTAGTAACCGGTCGACTTTGCCTCCTGTTCCAGACATAGTTAACCAAGAATCACACAGTTATGAAAACATTAGTCAAGCTTTACATAATTGGAACATACCTAGAGTATCTCCTAAAGAAATTTACCAGTTAACATTTTTTGATAACTTCAAAACCGATTATAATGTTAAAACTGTAGAAAAAGTTTATGCAATTAACAAAGAATATGAAAATTGTAGTCTTTTATCTCCTGATGTCATTAAAAAACATAGGAAGAAAGCTTACAATTTTATCCACATTGGTCTAGTACAAGTTGCAGTTAAACCATTGAACATTAAGGGAATTAATTCAAGCATCTACCTTTGTCTTAGAGATGCTAGGTTCCTGAATTACTATCCCAGTATGATAGGTGCGATGGAATCAAGTTTGCACAATGGACCTATCCATTTTAATTGCTTTCCTGATTTCACACTAAGCCTTAGTGATCAACATCTATTAAAAGCTTTAACATTAAACATTAAAACATCTGGTGAGATCACTCATATGATTGAGGGTTCTCAACCCATAGCTTTGATTTATAGGATTTATTATAAGACCATGAAAACGAATTTAAACGTTCATGCTCTTAATAAAAGTCCTAAAGATCAAACCGTATTAATTCGAGTTCAACTATTGATGCTAATATTCAAATCCGAGAACCATCCTCTCCTAAGGATATTACGTTACCTAGTCAATGGACTTTACCCAATGGAATTCCACAACAACCTGTAGTCAATAATCTGTTAAATATTGAAAGTGTTAAGCAATTTTCTGATGGAACGGTCAAGATAAGTTTTGAGCATACCCGAAGACCAGTTATTATTGAAGATTTTACTAGTTCTTTAGCACCTTCAGTTCACACTAGAAGAGATACTGAAGTACTCAGTAATCCTTCAGTTAGGGATATTAAATTAAAGGGAATCCTTAATCAAGGTCAAGCTAGTCACCCTTGCTATGCACAAGTTGACCCTGTTGAAGAGGAATCCTCCTCTCCTACTTCTTTTGAATTTCCAACTCAGTCAGATTTTGAAATCCCTATTAATAATGAACTAAGAGTCATTAAAAAAGAATTCATATTAGATTGGGACAATCTTGTAAAGAATTTTAATTCTAAATCTAATAAAGAAAAAAGACACCAGTTTCGCTCCAATCACCCTTCCAAAAAGGAACGTGATAAAATGGTTAATAGATGGAAACATTTTATTAACAGTGAAAAAATAAACATTACCTTTTACGATTGGTATGATCAATATCAAGGTAAATGTAGTGTTATTACTAAAACTCAATGGATATGATAAGATAAGTCAAAAATTTATTCTAGTCATCCCCCATTAGAAACTGTTCTAATCCAGATTAAAAATACATACATCGTTGTTGCCAAATTTCTTTTAAGATTTCAGATGGTAACAAAGATGATAAAAAAATAATTGAACAATTAAATTTTAGTAATCAATATCTAGCAACTGTAGGAAGACAGCTAGATAGGATTGAAGAAAAGTTTGAAGAAACCATTATCAAAAATTCCGATTCAAAAATTGAACATCCTTAATGATGATAGTGAACTTGTTCGATCAATTGATAAGTTATTTAAAAAATTAAAAACTGAACCCGGTCCAAGTGGCACTATTGCTACTATTGATCAAGTTGAAATTGTTATTGAAAGCAGTAGTTAATCAGATCGTTCTGATACTAATTCAATTCTGAACTTTAATGATCAGTTAAATAAATTAACAGTCAAAAACACTAGTATAACCAGAAACTGGTATTCTAGACCTACTCTTCTGGATCTACAGTTCGAAGAGAGAAATATAGATAAACAGTTTTCTGTATCATCTAATTAAATATATGAATGGAATATTGATGGATTCAGTGAACAAGAGATATTAAATAAATTGAACCACATGTCTATGGTAGCAAACAGCTATATAACTAAATTCAACAACCTGTCTCAGCCAGATATTGTTTAGTTGTTAGCTAGTGGATTCACTGGTATTCTCAGATCTTGGTGGGAAAAACATCTCACTGAAGATACTAGATTATCAATAATTCATGCTATTCAGATAGACGATGACGGCAATCTCATCTTTGATTAAGATGTTGGTATTGGTCCGCCAAATGGTGTTAATACTTTAATTTTTACCATTATTAAACATTTTGTTGGTACTCTCAGTAATATTACTGAGAGAATTCACGACCAGTTAAGTAACCTCACTTGTCCCACCCTAAGTGATTTTAGGTGGTATAAAGATGTGTTTACCTCATGAGTTATGTTGCGAACTGATAGTAACAAACCATTCTGGAAAGAAAAATTCGTCAATGGTTTACCTTCATTATTCGCACATAAAGTTCGTGAAGAGTTAAGCAAAGATTTAGGATATATCGATTATGATAACCTAACATATGGTGACATAATCAGTTATATTCAAAAAATTGGATTAAAAATGTGTATTGACTTTAAATTAGCTAAAAGCCAATAAAGAAAAAAAGAAAGCTAAATACGAGTTAGGCACGTTCTGTGAACAATATGGTTTACCACCAGTTGCTCCCTCCAGAAGGAAGCACCTGCATAAACATATTGATTATCATAAAAGTAAGAAACTTCATAAACAAAGACGCAGTCATAGAAAAGATAAAAATCAAGAAGATTATTATAGTAAACCTAAACCCACAAATAAAAAATATAATAAAAAATCATCTAAAAAATTTGATAAAAGTAAAATTGTTTGCCACAATTGTGGGCAGAGAGGGCATTACAAAAATGAATGCAAAATAAAAAAGAAATTATCTCAATTAAATATCTCTAGCGAAGATATTGAACAATTATTAGAATTAATGAGAATAGAGAACAATGTCAGTAATGATGAAGGTTCTGATATTCCTTATTCTTCTAATAGCAGTTGTAGTAATCATGAAACAGATAGTGACAATGACGAAGTCACTATTTGTTGTAACAGTTGCAACGAAAAGTGTTGCATTAAGCAAATCAATGTAATTAATAAAGATGAAGAAGAAAGCTCTCTGCTAATTGATTTAATCAGTAAAATTTCTGATCCTGAGTTAAAATCTCAGTATACTAAACAATTAAAAGATTTATTGACTAAAGATAATAGAGTTAAGGATAAAATTGTTAAGGCTAAAGTTAACCAGTAAGTCTGAACCAATTGACCCTTTTAGTAATCCAACCAAGGCTTCATCTTCAGCTCCTAGTCATCCTCCTTCTGAGCATATGCTTAAGTGGGAAAATTACCTTTTTCATATTGAACCCTACATGAAACCAAAAGATGACCCCATTAAGCTTGCTACCCAGTTTTTTCCCCCCTGGATGGCATTTCCAGCCCCTGGCTCCTTATAAATCTCTTGTATTTTATAAGGATATTCTTCTGGAAACAGAGTCAGTAACATTAAACCAATTTACGCCAACAATGATAAGACTAAAGTTCTTTATCATTCTTTATACATTAAACAGTTTGTTCAAATGTCTGATTGGGGGAAAAACCCCTTCGATCTTATGAATCTCTCTAGTTAAGATACTTCATCCTCCAGTCATGGTTCTCCTAGTAACCTCACTGATGATAATGACCCATATGGCACCATTAACCTACAGGACGCTCAGGATCCATTTACCTGATGTCCTCAGTTATTTGCACCTGCTCCAGCAGCCAGCTCACCAATCAAATAGAAGAATCTCCTGATTTTCCACTGAAAGCAGCCCCAGTCACATGCGTCTGCTCCAAAAGACAAAAGATGCTCTCTTTTCCACCAAAAGCATCAATGAGTCAAAAGTTTTCGGCCATTTGGCCAAAAGCGTCTGCATTTAGTCAAAAGTAATTACTATTCATCAATAGTAAAGTAAGTGTCTGTATTTTACTTTTCTTTATGTAATTATATTACCCCAGTTAATGTAATAGTTCCCTTTCCTTGATCTATAAAAGGAAACTGAACTTATTTGGCAGAGCAGACTTCGAAACTTAGTAAGACTCTGAGTTCCTTCTCAGACGAATCTTAGGTTTCTACCACTGTTTAGCCTATTAACCCCTCTTCTCTTCTTCTTTAAATGTTTCTTTAATAAGTAAGTCAGTTTATTTTCTGTGTTGTTTGTAAATATTTCAATTATCAATAAATTTGTTTTTATTTAGTAATCAAAATTATGATTAGTTGCATGCACTACTTTGTTTGTTCTATTTCTTATTTCTATTTTGCTTCCGTCCCCAAATGGTATGGACCGGGAACCACCAATAGAACCAAGAACCAACCGCGTGGCTCTGATACCTGTGTGATTCTTGGTTAACTATGTCTGGAACAGGAGGCAAAGTCGACCTTCAAAATTTCATAAATTTTGTAAAAAATATTTGTTTAAAAACAAATCAGACTGCGTCTGACACAAAGGATCACTCGATTGGCCTTGATCTGTCAGTGAACTCGATCTAAACAGTCTAATTCTTTCTGTTATTATGATTATATTGAAGCTTGGTACAAGGTTCTCCTTCACCAAAATGAATCACATAATCATTCATGGTTCATTCAATTTGACCATAAATTCAAGAGCCAAATCCCCTATTGGTTTGTTCTTTGGTGGTATAGGTTAGGTTCTACTTATGACCTTCTTCCTGACCTCCTTAAAGTTCAACTAAATCATTTTAGCAATCACAGTAAAATAGATCCAAAGAATGACGAAGTTCCCCTCACTCTTTTATTTGTTAGTAAATATAAGATCCCTTGGATTCTTAAATGGCAGTACGGAATTCCACCTCCCTCTACTCCAGTCAATGGTATTCAGTCAGATCCACTCCCTCGAGTGTCTCGCCTCTTTTATGTTAAGTGGTGGGATAAATTCGACATTAACAGAATAGTTGGTCAGGTTCAGCAGGAATTTCCTATTGCTTCAGTTTCCCCTCTTCCAGTCATAGCCATTCCTCAGGCTAGTAAAGAAAAAGAGTCAAAATCCAAGTCAAAAGAGTCTAAAGTCAGTCCCACTAGTTCAGCACGTTCTAATAAAATTTTTGATTTTAAAAATTGTTCTAGTAAAGAATTAATAAAAATTGCCCAAGCACTCAACAAAAGGATTGACGAAGCCATACATGAAGAAGCCTCAGTATGTTCTTCATCCTCCAGTCATGGTTCTCCTAGTAACCTCAATGATGATAATGACCCATACCGGCACCATCAACCCACTGACGCTTTCGGATCCATTTGCTGATGTCCTCGATTATTTGCACTTCTTTCGTGCACCCAAATCACCAATCAATAAGAAGAATCTCCTGCTTTTCCACCGAAAGCAGCCCCAGTCACATGCGTCTGCTCCAAAAGACAAAAGATGCTCTATTTTCCACCGAAAGCATCAATGAGTCAAAAGTTTTCGGCCATTTGGCCAAAAGCGTCTGCATTTAGTCAAAAGTAATTACTATTCATCAATAGTAAAGTAAGTGTCTGTATTTTACTTTTCTTTATGCAATTATTTTACCCTCGTTAATGTAATAGTTCCCTTTCCTTGATCTATAAAAGGAAACTAAATTTATTTGGCAGAGCAGACTTCGAAACTTAGTAAGACTCTGAGTTCCTTCTTAGACGAATCTTAGGTTTCTACCACTGTTTAGCCTACTTAACCCCTCTTCTCTTCTTCTTTAAATGTTTCTTTAATAAGTAAGTCAGTTTATTTTCTGTGCTGTTTGTAAATATTTCAATTATCAATAAACTTATTTTTATTTAGTAATCAAAATTGTGATTAGTTGCATGCACTACTTTGTTTGTTGTATTTCTTATTTCTATTTTGTTTCCATCCCCAAATGGTATCAAAGCCAAGTTATTTGTTTCTAGTTGCCAATAAGATCTAGTACTCTGTTCATTCGTTTACTATTTTCAAAATTTTCTCTTTTATTCTTATTCCAAAGTCACCTAACTTACTTCAGTCCACCTTGTTCGTGTCTACCTTTTGTAAGTCTCTTGGGTGAGCAGTGTCGGGTATAGAACACATGTATGTGTCTGTCTAAGGTAAGAGGGTATGAATGGAAGAATAATGAATAAAAATTTATTTTGAAAATCTACAAAAGATGAGTAGATTATTTAGGTCTAACTCCTCAACTAGTAACCGGTCGACTTTGCCTCCTGTTCCACACATAGTTAACCAAGAATCACACATTTATGAAAACATTAGTCAAGCTTTACATAATTGGAACATACCTAGAGTATCTCCTAAAGAAATTTACCAGTCAACAGTTTTTGATAACTTCAAAACCGATTATAATGTTAAAACTGTAGAAAAAGTTTACGCAATTAACAAAGAGTATGAAAATTGTAGTCTTTTATCTCCTGATGTCATTAAAAAACATAGGAAGAAAGGTTACAATTTTATCCACATTGGTCTAGTACAAGTTGAAGTTAAACCATTGAACATTAAGGGAATTAATTCAAGCATCTACCTTTGTCTTAGAGATGCTAGGTTCCTGAATTACTATCCCAGTATGATAGGTGCAATGGAATCAAGTTTGCACAATGGACCTATCCATTTTAATTGCTTTCCTGATTTCACGCTAAGCCTTAGTGATCAACATCTATTAAAAGCTTTAACATTAAACATTAAAACATCTGGTGAGATCACTCATATGATTGAGGGTTCTCAACCCATAGCTTTGATTTACAGGATTTATTATAAGACCATGAAAACGAATTTAAACGTTCATGCTCTTAATAAAAGTCCTAAAGATCAAACTGTATTAATTCAGAGTTCAACTAGTGATGCTAATATTCAAATCCCGAGAACCATCCTCTGGAAGGATATTACGTTACCTAGTCAATGGACTTTACCCAATGAAATTCCACAACAACCTGTAGTCAATAATTTGTTAAATATTGAAAATGTTAAGCAATTTTCTGATGGAACGGTCAAGATAAGTTTTGAGCGTACCCGAAGACCAGTTATTATTGAAGATTTTACTAGTTCTTTAGCACCTTCGATTTCACACTAGAAGAGATCTTCAAGTACTCAAGAATCCTTCGATTAGGGATATTAAATTAAAGGGAATCCTTAATCAAGGTCAAGCTAGTCACCCTTGCTATGCACAAGTTGACCCTGTTGAAGAGGAATCCTCCTCTCCTACTTCTTCTGAATTTCCAACTCAGTCAGATTTTGAAATCCCTATTAATAATCAACTAAGAGTCATTAAAAAAGAATTCATATTAGATTGGGACAATCTTGTAAAGAATTTTAATTCTAAATCTAATAAAGAAAAAAGACACCAGTTTCGCTCCAATCACCCTTCCAAAAAGGAACGTGATAAAATGGTTAATAAACGGAAACATTTTATTAACAGTGAAAAAATAAACATTACCTTTTACGATTGGTATGATCAATATCAAGGTAAATGTAGTATTATTACTAAAACTCAATGGATATGATAAGATAAGTCAAAAATTTCTTCTAGTCATCCCCCATTAGAAACTGTTCTAATCCAATTAAAAATACATCTGTTGTTGCCAGCCCTTTTAAGATTTCAGATGGTAACAAAGATGATAAAAAAATAATTGAACAATTAAATTTTAGTAATCAATATCTAGCAACCTAGAGGAAGACAACTAGATAGGATTGAAGAAAAGTTTGAAGAAACCATTATCAAAAATCCCGATTCAAAAATTGAACATACTTTAATAAGTTTACCAGAAAATAAAAGTAAATTAGGTCTGCCTAATGATGATAGTGAACTTGTTCGATCAATTGATAAGTTATTTAAAAATTAAAAAGCGAACTTAGGTCCAAGTGGCACTATTGCTACTATATTGATCAAGTTAAAACGATATTGAAAGAAGTAGTCAACAAATCGTTCACTCTTCGATTCAATTCCAAACTTTAATGATCGATTAAATAAATTAACAAATAAAAACACTAGTATAACCAGAAACTGGTATTCTAGACCTACTCTTCCGGATCTACAGTTCGAAGAGAGAAATATAGATAAACAATTTTCTGTATCATCTAATAAAATGTATGAATGGAATATTGATGGATTCAGTGAACAAGAGATATTAAATAAATTGAACCACATGTCTATGGTAGCAAACAGCTATATAACTAAATTCAACAACCTGTCTCAGCCAGATATTGTTGAGTTGTTAGCTAGTGGATTCACTGGTATTCTCAGATCTTGGTGGGAAAAACATCTCACTAAAGATACAAGATTATCAATAATTCATGCTATTCAGATAGACGATGACGACAATCCCATCTTTGATGAAGATGTTGGTATTGGTCCGCCAGATGGTGTTAAATACTTTAATTTTTACCATTATTAAACATTTTATTGCTACTCCTAGTAATATTACTGAGAGAATTCACGACCAGTTAAGTAACCTCACTTGTGCCACCCTAAGTGATTTTAGGTGGTATAAAGATGTGTTTACCTCACGAGTTATGTTGCGAACTGATAGTAACAAACCATTCTGGAAAGAAAAATTCGTCAATGGTTTACCTTCATTATTCGCACATAAAGTTAAAGATTTAGGATATATCGATTATGATAACCTAACATATGGTGACATAATCAGTTATATTCAAAAAATTGGATTAAAAATGTGTATTGACTTTAAATTAGCTAAACAAGCCAGTAAAGACAAAAAGAAAGCTAAATACGAGTTAGGCACGTTCTGTGAACAATATGGTTTACCACCAGTTGCTCCCTCCAGAAGGAAGCACCTGCATAAACATATTGATTATCATAAAAGTAACAAACATCATAAACAAAGACGCAGTCATAGAAAAGATAATAATCAAGAAGATTATTATAGTAAACCTAAACCCACAAATAAAAAATAGAATAAAAAATCATCTAAAAAATTTGATAAAAGTAAAATTGTTTGCCACAATTGTGGGCAGAAAGGGTATTACAAAAATGAATGCAAAATACAAAAGAAATTATCTCAATTAAATATCTCTAGCGAAGATACTGAATAATTATTAGAACTAATGAGAATAGAGAACAATGTCAGTAATGATAAAGGTTCTGATATTCCTTATTCTTCTAATAGCAGTTCTAGTAATCATGAAACAGATAGTGACAATGAAGAAGTCACTATTTGTAGTAACAATTGCAACGAAAAGTGTTGCATTAAGCAAATCAATGTAATTAATAAAGATGAAGAAGAAAGCTCTCTGCTAATTGATTTAATCAGTAAAATTTCTGATCCTGAGTTAAAATCTCAGTATACTAAACAATTAAAAGATTTATTGACTAAAGATAATAGAGTTAAGGATAAAATTGTTAAGGCTAAAGTTAAACCAGTATTTAGTCTGAATAAAACCCTAGAACGATTTAAAACTCCGGTTAAGGAAGTAACCCTTCCAGAATTAAATCAAGAAGTCAATAAACTAAAAAAGGAAATTTCTAACCTAAAATTAGAAGTCTCTAATTTAAGAAAAGATTTTGATGACAAAAGATCCGACCTTCATGTTCAAGATTCTTCCTCTAGTGAGGAAGATCACGATGAACCTGAATCATCTGGTACTAAGGAAGAAACCGATCTTTTGTTCAAGGTCTTTCAGCTTAAAGAATTAAGGATATCACCATCCAAAATGGTATATTTCCATTAATCTAGTTGTCAATAAAACCTTTTCAATACGACTTCCTTTTAGTTGATCTGCGTAGTGATTTAAACCATTTTTTCAGAGAAGGCTTAATCCCAACTATTTACTATAGGAAAACTAATGAAAAATTGAATTGACGAATGATAGTCAAATGGAAATTAAATATAAGTTACCTAATGTTCATATGCACAAGATAATATGTGTTTTAAAATATCCTTTGTTTTAATCCATGCAATCTTACTTGATAAGATCATCTTAGGATTACCATTTATATATTTACTTTACCCTTTTACTACCAAAGAATGAAGGATTAAGTTGTAATCATTTAGGAAAGAAAATAACATTTAAATTTCTTATTAAACCAAAAGAAAGAGATTTAAAATTTATTCAAGAAGAATCTATATCCAAATCATTAAATTTATTAAATTGTACATCCACTCATTTGAATTTCTTAAAGGAAGAAATTAAGTACTAACGAGTTGAAGAACAGCTACAGAATAAAGAAGTTCAAGAAAAAATTGAAGAGTTAAAAATCTATTTAAAAGACAATCTTTGTTCTGATTCTCCTAATGCCTTTTGGCATCGGAAAAAACATGTTGTAAGGCTCCCTTATGCTAAGGAATTCAAAAAAACACCTAATTCTTACTAAGGCCAGGCCAATACAAATGAATCATGAACAAGTAAAGTTATGTAAAAAGGAAATTAATGATCTCCTTAGTAAAGGTTTAATTAAACCCAGTAAATCCCCTTAGTCTTGTCCTGCCTTCTATGTTAACAATGAAGCAGAAAAAGAAAGAGGTGTACCTCGACTAGTCATTAATTACAAACCACTGAATAAGGTTCTAGAATGGATTAGGTATCCCCTTCCCAACAAAGACGACCTTATCAATAGATTAAGTAACGCCACAATATTCAGTAAATTTGACCTTAAGTTCGGTTTCTGGCAGATTGCCATTCATCCTGATGATAAATATAAAACAGCATTCACTACTCCGTTTGGTCATTACGAATGGAATGTCCAGGCTTTTGGCCTAAAAAAAATGCTCCCAGTGAATTCCAAAATATTCTCAATGACATATTAAACCCTTTTAGTCATTTTATTGTCGTTTATACCGATGATATTCTCATTTTTTCAAAGGCCATTGAAGAACACATTAAACATTTGAAATCGTTCTTCAAGACAGTTAAAGATAATGGTCTAGTTCTTTCACCTTCCAAATGCAGCCTATTTCAGGTCAGAGTAAGGTTTCTTGGTCTTAATATATTTAGAGGACAAGTTCAGCCCATTGAAAGAGCTATTCAATTCGCTGACAAGTTTCCCGATAAGATAACCAATAAAACCCAACTGCAGAGATTTCTTGGCTCGCTCAATTAAATTGGAAAGTTTTACAAGAATCTTAGGAAGATTTGCAAACCTCTTTTCCAGCGTTTGCAAGACAATCCTCCACCTTGGACTGACGTTCATACTTCTGTCGTCCAACAAGTAAAATTTTACGTCAAGGCATTGCCCTGTCTTGGCATTTCCAATGATTCAGCGTATAAAATTATTGAAACTGACGCTTTAGATATTGGATTCAGAGGCATTCTTAAACAAAAGTTAACTACAGATTCCCCAGAACAAATTATTCATTTTCATTCCGGTGCATGAAATAGTACACAATTAAATTACAGTACTATTAAAAAAGAAATACTTTCTTTAGTATTATGAATTAATAAATTTCAAAGTGATTTATTAAATCAAAAAAATTTAGTCCGTATTAATTGCAAATCAGCAAAATATATCTTAGAAAAGGATGTTAAAAATCTATCCTCTAAGCATTCTTTTGCTAGATGGCAAGCCATATTGAGCATTTTTGATATTGAATACATCAAAGGTAGTAACAATTCAATTCCTGATTTTCTCACTCGGGAATTTATGAATACAAGTACTATTCAGACATGAGCATTAGAGGATCATCTTCCTCAAGGGGTCCGGGTCGCCCTACTGGCTCAAGTAATCAACCTAGAGGAACTTTGATTCCTCACCCAGTCACCCCAGTTTATCAGTCAAACAAATTCACAGTCCTTGGAACACTTCCCAAGCCATATAGTTCATCTTTATCCAGTAAGCCTGAACCAATTGACCCTTTTAGTAATCCAACCAAGGCTTCATCTTCAGCTCCTAGTCATCCTCCTTCTGAGCATATGCTTAAGTGGGAAAATTACCTTTTTCATATTGAACCCTACATGAAACCAAAAGATGACCCCATTAAGCTTGCCATCAGCTTTTTTTCCCACGGATGGCATTTCCATTACGGTTCCTTATAAATCTCTTGTATTTTATAAGGATATTCTTCTGGAAACAGAGTCAGTAAACATTAAACCAATTTATGCCAACAATGATAAGACTTAAGTTCTTTATCATTCTTTATACATTAAACAATTTGTTCAAATGTCTGATTGGGGGAAAAACCTCTCCGATCTTATGAATCTCTCTAGTCAAAATAATTCTTTCTGTTATTATGATTATATTAAAGCTTGGTACAAGGTTCTCCTTCACCAAAATGAATCACATAGTCATTCATGGTTCATTTAATTTGACCATAAATTCAAGAGCCAAATTCCCTATTGGTTTGTTCTTTGGTGGTATAGGTTAGGTTCTACTTATGACCTTCTTCCTGACCTCCTTAAAGTTCAACTAAATCATTTTAGCAATCACAGTAAAATAGATCCAAAGAATGACGAAGTTCCCCTCACTCTTTTATTTGTTAGTAAATATAAGATCCCTTGGATTCTTAAATGGCAGTACGGAATTCCACCTCCCTCTACTCCAGTCAATGGTATTCAGTCAGATCCACTCCCTCGAGTGTCTCGCCTCTTTTATGTTAAGTGGTGGGATAAATTCGACATTAACAGAATAGTTGGTCAGGTTCAGCCGGAATTTCTTGTTGCTCCAGTTTCCCCTCTTCTAGTCACAACCATTCCTCAGGCTAGTAAAGAAAAAGAGTCAAAATCCAAGTCAAAAGAGTCTAAAGTCAGTCCCACTGGTTCAACATATTCTAATAAAATTTTTGATTTTAAAAATTGTTCTAGTAAAGAATTAATAAAAATTGCCCAAGCACTCAATAAAAGGATTGACGAAGCCATACATGAAGAAGCCTCAGTATGTACTTCATCCTCTAGTCATGGTTCTCCTAGTAACCTCAATGATTATAATGACCCATACGGAACCATCAACCTACAGGACGCTCAGGATCCATTTGCACGATGTCTTGATTATTTACACACCGCCGTGACCCGGCTCACCAATCAATCGGAAGAATCTCCTGCTTTTTTTCCACAAGCGGCCCCGATCATGTCGTCTGCTCCAAAAGACAAAAGATGCTCTCTTTTCCACCGAAAGCATCAATGAGTCAAAAGTTGTCGGCCATTTGGCCAAAAGCGTCTGTATTTAGTCAAAAGTAATTACTATTCATCAATAGTAAAGTGTCTGTATTTTACTTTTCTTTATGTAATTATTTTACCCCAGTTAATGTAATAGTTCCCTTTCCTTGATCTATAAAAGGAAACTGAACTTATTTGGCAGAGCAGACTTCGAAACTTAGTAAGACTCTGAGTTCCTTCTCAGAAAAATCTTAGGTTTCTACCACTATTTAGCCTACTTAACCCCTCTTCTCTTCTTCTTTAAATGTTTCTTTAATAAGTAAGTCAGTTTATTTTCTGTGCTGCTTGTAAATATTTCAATTATCAATAAATTTGTTTTTATTTAGTAATCAAAATTGTGATTAGTTGCATGCACTACTTTGTTTGTTCTATTTCTTATTTCTATTTTGCTTCCGTCCCCAAATGGATTCAGAGGGGTAGGTCTAGAATACCAGTTTCTGGTTATACTAGTGTTTTTGACTATTAATTTATTTAACTGATCATTAAAGTTCGGAATTGAATCAGTATCAGAACGATCTAACAGACTACTGCTTTCAATATCAGTTTCAACTTGATCAATATCAGTATCCATTGAGTTTTAGTAATAACACTACATTTAACTTGATATTGATCATACCAATCGTAAAAGGTAATGTTTATTTTTTCACTGTTAATAAAACGTTTCCATCTATTAACCATTTTATCACGTTCCTTTTTGGAAGGGTGATTGGAGCGAAACTGGTGTCTTTTTTCTTTATTAGATTTAGAATTAAAATTCTTTACAAGATTACTATTGATCGTTAAAACTGATATTGAAAGCAGTAGTCAGTTCAAACTCAATGGATACTGATATTGATCAAGTTGAAACTGATATTGAAAGCAGTAGTCAGTCAGATCATTCTGATACTGATTCAATTCTGAACTTTAATGATCAGTTAAATAAATTAACAGTCAAAAACACTAGTATAACCAGAAACTGGTATTCTAGACCTACTCCTCCGAATCCATTTGGGGACGGAAGCATCATAGAAATAAGAAATAGAACAAACAAAGTAGTGCATGCAACTAATCACAATTTTAATTACTAAATAAAACAAATTTATTGATAATTGAAATATTTACAAACAAAGACAAAAAAAACCGACTTACTTATTAAAGAAACATTTAAAGAAGAAGAGAATAGGGGTTAAGTGAGGGCTAAACAAAGGGTAGAAACCTAAGATTCGGCCTCGAGAAGGAACTCGTAGTCTTACTAAGTTTCAAGTCCGCTTCACAAATAAGTTCGCCTTTTTATGATCAAGGAAAGGGAACTATTACATTAATCGGGGTAAAATAATTACATAAAGAAAAGTAAAATACAGACACTTACTTTACTATTGATGAATAGTAATTACTTTTGACTAAATACAGACGCTTTTGGCCAAATGGCCGACAACTTTTGACTTATTGATGCTTTAGGTGGAAAAGAGAGCATCTTTTGTCTTTTGGAGCGATTTATGATGATTGGGGCGCACTTCTTCGTGGAAAAGCAGAGATTCTTCCGATTGATTGGTGAGTCGGGTCACGGAGCAAGTGTAAATAACTGAGGACATCGTGCAAATGGATCCCGAAAGGCCCCAGTAGGTCGATGGTGCCGTATGGGTCATTATCATCATTGAGGTTACTAGGAGAACTATGACCGAGGATGAAGAACATATCGAGGCTTCTTCATGTATGGCTTCGTCAATCCTTTTGTTGAGTGCTTGGGCAATTTTTATTAATTCTTTACTAGAACAATTTTTAAAATCAAAAATTTTATTAGAACATGCTGAACCAGTGGGACTGACTTTAGACTCTTTTGACTTGGATTTTGACTCTTTTTCTTTACTAACCTGAGGAATGGCTGTGACTGGAAGAGGGGAAACTGGAGCAATAGGAAATTCCTGTTGAACCTGACCAACTATTCTGTTAATGTCGAATTTATCCCACCAGTTAACATAAAAGAGGCGAGACACTCGAGGGAGTGGATCTGACTGAATACCATTGACTGGAGATTACTTTACCGATTCACCGATCATCTTTTTTAAGTTTCTTCTTTCTATTTAAATTTTGTTAAGAAACTTATTCCGCTATCAAATGGTATCAGAGCCACATGATTGGTTCTTGGTTCTGTTGGTGGTTCCCGGTCCAAAACAGTTAGCCTAGCTTCTAAATGTTTATTCAAACTTTTTCTTCTTTTGCTCCATCCTTAAATCACCTAGCTTACTATAAAACACCTGAGATCACCATAAGTCCCGTTATGTCGTTGTAAGTCTCCAGCGTGGGAGCAGTTTAGGCTAAGGGAATCATTAGATATAAAGGTATGAGTTTACTTAAGGTAAGACGGGTTTGAGTTAAGCGGAATGATAAAAGAACAAATTTTTGATTACTCAGTTAAAATGAAGTAGACTGTTTAGATCGAGTTCACTGACAGATCAAGGCCAATCGAGTGATCCTTTGTGTCAGACGCAGTCTGATTTGTTTTTAAACAAAATTTTTTTATAAAATTTATGAAATTTTGAAGATGTTGACCAATTGTTCGGTGAAAAAATTTTCTCCTCTCTTTATAAACCTAATTTTTCAGGGTGAAAGGGAAAATCCTAGATAAAAATTTTGGGGCTGAATAGTATAGGGATGGTGATCCATCTGAGAAGATGATCAACAGCACCCTCCGTCACCGGCAGGAGACGGACCAGTCAGTCAACAAAGATGGCCCCAGTTATCATCAGCTTTTGCTTTCCACAAAAGCAGAAAGTAGTTAACAACAACATCATTGTTGTCCCCCAGTAAATCAGCTTTTACTTTAAGTAAAATGCTTTTACTTTTACCTTAGTTAATATAAATGTAAAATGTTTTTACTTTTACTTTTACTTTAATAAATTACTTTTTCTTTGTACTTTTACTTTAGTAAATGTAATAGTTAATCTCATGTGATTCAATAGTAATTTACTTTTGAGTTTTCTATTTAAGTAACTCGAAGTGTTTAGATTTACTCAGGCTTTTCTTTTGTAAGAAAACCTCACCTGAGGTCTTCTCTCTGCCTTCTCTCTAGGAAACGAAGAAGAAGCTTGTTGCTTCCTTCTTCTAGTAAGATGAAGAAGAAGTTCTTCATACTTCTCTCTTCCATTTACAGTTTATCTAGGTTATACGTAATCCTTTCCTCAACTGTTTATAAATAAAAGAAAGAGATTACTTTACCGATTCACCGGTCATCTTCTTTAAGTTTCTTCTTTCTGTTTAAATTTTGTTAAGAAACTTATTCCGCTGTCAAATGGTATCAGAGCCACACGGTTGGTTCTTGGTTCTGTTAGTGGTTCCCGGTCCAAAACAGTTAGCCTAGCTTCTAAATGTTTATTCAAACTTTTGCTTCTTTTGCTCCATCCTTAAATCATCTAGCTTACTATAAAACACCTGAGATCACCATAAGTCCCGTTATGCCGTTGTAAGTCTCCAGCGTGGGAGCAGTTTAGGCTAAGGGAATCATTAGATCTAAAGGTATGAGTTTACTTTAGGTAAGACGGGTTTGAGTTAAGCGGAATGATAAAAGAACAAATTTTTGATTACTCAGTTAAAATGAAGTAGACTGTTTAGATTGAATTCTCTGATAGATCAAGGCCAATTGAGTGATCCTTTGTGTCAGACGCAGTCTGATTTGTTTTTAAACAAAATATTTTTACAAAATTTATGAAATTTTGAAGATGTTAACCAATTGTTCAGTGAAAAAATTTTCTCCTCTCTTTATAAACCTAATTTTTCGGGATGAAAGGGAAAATCCTAGATAAAAATTTTGGGGCTGAATAGTATAGGGATGGTGATCCATCTGAGACGATGATTAATAGAAACCCTCCGGCACCGGCAGGAGACGGACCAGTCAGTCAATAAAGATGGCCCCAGCCATCATCAGCTTTTGTTTTCCACAAAAGCAGAAAGCAGTCAACAACAGCATCATTGTTGTCCCCCAATAAATCAGCTTTTACTTTAAGTAAAATGCTTTTACTTTTACCTTAGTAAATGTAAATGTAAAATGTTTTTACTTTTACTTTTACTTTTACTTTAGTAAATTACTTTTACTTTGTACTTTTACTTTAGTAAACGTAATAGTGAATCCTGCGTGATTCAGTAGTAATTTACTTTTCAGTTTTCTATTTAAGTAACTCGAAGTGTTTAGATTTACTCAGGCTTTTCTTTTGTAAGAAAACCTCACTTGAGGTCTTCTCTCTGCCTTCTCTCTAGGAAACGAAGAAGAAGCTTATTGCTTCCTTCTTCTAGTAAGATGAAGAAGAAGTTCTTCATACTTCTCTCTTCCATTTACAGTTTATCTAGGTTATACGTAATCCTTTCCTTAAATGTTTATAAATAAAAGAAAGAGATTACTTTACCGATTCACCGGTCATCTTCTTTAAGTTTCTTCTTTCTGTTTAAATTTTGTTAAGAAACTTATTCCGCTGTCAAATGGTATCAGAGCCACACGGTTGGTTCTTGGTTCTGTTGGTGGTTCCCGGTCCAAAACAGTTAGCCTAGCTTCTAAATGTTTATTCAAACTTTTGCTTCTTTTGCTCCATCCTTAAATCATCTAGCTTACTATAAAACACCTGAGATCACCATAAGTCCCGTTATGCCGTTGTAAGTCTCCAGCGTGGGAGCAGTTTAGGCTAAGGGAATCATTAGATCTAAAGGTATGAGTTTACTTAAGGTAAGACGGGTTTGAGTTAAGCGGAATGATAAAAGAACAAATTTTTGATTACTCAGTTAAAACGAAGTAGACTGTTTAGATTGAGTTCTCTGATAGATCAAGGCCAATCGAGTGATCCTTTGTGTCAGACGCAGTCTGATTTGTTTTTAAACAAAATTTTTTTACAAAATTTATGAAATTTTGAAGATGTTAACCAATTGTTCGAAGAAAAAATTTTCTCTCTTTATAAACCTAATTTTTCTAGGTGAAAGGAAAATCCTAGATAAAAATTTTGGGGTTGAATAGTATAGGGATGGTGATCCATCTGAGAAGATGATCAACAAAGACCCTCCCAAGACCGACAGAGACGGACGATCGATCAATAAAGATGGCCCTGACCATCATCGACTTTTTTTTTCCACAAAGCGAAGCGATCAACAACAACATCATTGTTGTCCCCCAATAAATCAGCTTTTACTTTAAGTAAAATGCTTTTACTTTTACCTTAGTTAATATAAATGTAAAATGTTTTTACTTTTACTTTTACTTTAATAAATTACTTTTTCTTTGTACTTTTACTTTAGTAAATGTAATAGTTAATCCTGCGTGATTCAATAGTAATTTACTTTTGAGTTTTCTATTTAAGTAACTCGAAGTGTTTAGATTTACTCAGGCTTTTCTTTTGTAAGAAAACCTCACTTGAGGTCTTCTCTCTGCCTTCTCTCTAGGAAACGAAGAAGAAGCTTATTGCTTCCTTCTTCTAGTAAGATGAAGAAGAAGTTCTTCATACTTCTCTCTTCCATTTACAGTTTATCTAGGTTATACGTAATCCTTTCCTCAACTGTTTATAAATAAAAGAAAGAGATTACTTTACCGATTCACCGGTCATCTTCTTTAAGTTTCTTCTTTCTGTTTAAATTTTGTTAAGAAACTTATTCTCATTGTCAAATGGTATCAGAGCCACACGGTTGGTTCTTGGTTCTGTTGGTGGTTCCCGGTCCAAAACAGTTAGCCTAGCTTCTAAATGTTTATTCAAACTTTTGCTTCTTTTGCTCCATCCTTAAATCATCTAGCTTACTATAAAACACCTGAGATCACCATAAGTCCCGTTATGCCGTTGTAAGTCTCCAGCGTGGGAGTAGTTTAGGCTAAGGGAATCATTAGATCTAAAGGTATGAGTTTACTTAAGGTAAGACGGGTTTGAGTTAAGCGGAATGATAAAAGAACAAATTTTTGATTACTCAGTTAAAACGAAGTAGACTATTTAGATTGAGTTCACTGATAGATCAAGACCAATCGAGTGATCCTTTGTGTCAGACGCAGTTTGATTTGTTTTTAAACAAAATTTTTTTACAAAATTTATGAAATTTTGAAGATGTTAACCAATTGTTCAGTGAAAAAATTTTCTCCTCTCTTTATAAACCTAATTTTTCGGGGTGAAAGGGAAAATCCTAGATAAAAATTTTGGGGCTGAATAGTATAGGGATGGTGATCCATCTGAAAAGATGATCAACAAAGACCCTCCTAAGACTGGCAGAGATGGACGGTCGATCAACAAAGATGGCCCCAGTCATCATCAGCTTTTGCTTTCCACAAAAGTAGTAAAGCGATTAACAACAAAGATCATTCTCTTGTCCCCAATAAATCAGCTTTTACTTTAAGTAAAATGCTTTTACTTTTACCTTAGTAAAGGTAAATGTAAAATGTTTTTACTTTTACTTTTACTTTAGTAAATTACTTTTACTTTGTACTTTTACTTTAGTGAATGTAATAGTGAATCCTGCGTGATTCAATAGTAATTTACTTTTTAGTTTTCTATTTAAGTAACTCGAAGTGTTTAGATTTACTCAGGCTTTTCTTTTGTAAGAAAACCTCACCTGAGGTCCTCTCTCTGCCTTCTCTCTAGGAAACGAAGAAGAAGCTTGTTGCTTCCTTCTTCTAGTAAGATGAAGAAAAAGTTCTTCATACTTCTCTCTTCCATTTACAGTTTATCTAGGTTATACGTAATCCTTTCCTCAACTGTTTATAAATAAAAGAAAGAGATTACTTTACCGATTCACCGGTCATCTTCTCAGATGGATCACCATCCCTATACTATTTAGTGAGATGTTTTTCCCACCTAGTTGAGGAGTTAAACCTAAATAATCTACTCATCTTTTATAGATTTTCAAAATAAATTTATTTGTTTCTAGTTGCCAGTAAGATCTAGTAGTCTGTTCATTCGTTTACTATTTTCAAAATTTTCTCTTTTATTCTTATTAACTTCTTGATTTAATTCTGGAAGGGTTACTTCTTTATTCAGAGTTTTAAATCATTCTAGGGTTTTATTCAGACGAAATACCGGTTTAACTTTAGCCTTAACAATTTTATCCTTAACTCTATTATCTTTAGTCAATAAATTTTTTAATTGTTTAGTATACTGAGATTTTAACTCAGGATTAGAAATTTTACTTATTAAATCGACTAGCAGAGAGCTTTCTTCTTCATCTTTATTAATTACATTGATTTGCTTAATGCAACACTTTTCGTTGCAATTGTTAGTACAAATAGTGACTTCGTCATTGTCACTATCTGTTTTATGATTACTAGAACTATTATTAGAAGAATAAGGAATATCGTAACCTTTATCATTACTTGACATTGTTCTCTATTCTCATTAGTTCTAATAATTGTTCAAGATATCTTCGCTAGAGATATTTAATTGAGATAATTTCTTTTTATTTTGCATTCATTTTGTAATGCCCTTTACGCCAATTGTAGCACACAATTTTACTTTTATCAAAATTTTTAGATGATTTTTTATTATATTTTTATTTGTGGGTTTAGGTTTACTATAATAATCTTCTTGATTTTTATCTTTTCTATGATTGCGTCTTTGTTTATGACGTTTGTTACTTTTATGATAATCAATATGTTTATGCAGTGCTTCCTTCCGGGGAGCAACAGCGGTGGTAAACCATATTGTTCACCGTAACGTGCCTAACTCAGTATTTAGCTTTCTTTTGTCTTTCTTTGGCTTGTTTAGCTAATTTAAAGTCAATACACATTTTAATCCAATTTTTGAATATAACCGATTATGTCACCATATGTTAGGTTATCATAATCGATATATCCTAAATCTTTGCTTAACTCTTCACGAACTTTTTTGTGCGAATAATAAAGGTAAACCATTGATTAATTTTTTTTCGAATGGTTTGTTACTATCGATTCAAACATAACTCGTGAGGTAAACACATCTTTATACCACCTAAAATCACTTAGGGTGGGACAAGTAAGGTTACTTAACTGGTCGTGAATTCTCTCAGTAATATTACTGGGAGTACTAACAAAATGTTTAATAATGGTAAAAATTAAAGTATTAACACCATCTGGCGGACCAATACCAACATCTTCATCAAAGATGGGATTGTCGTCATCGCCTATCTGAATAGCATGAATTATTGATAATCTAGTATCTTCAGTGAGATGTTTTTCCCACCAAGATCTGAGAATACCAAATGAATCCACTAGCTAACAACTCAACAATATCTGGTTTGAGACAAAGTTGTTGAATTTAGTTATATAGTCAATTTTTGCTACCATAGACATGTGGTTCAATTTATTTAATATCTCTTGTTCACCGAATCCATCAATATTCCATTCATAGATTTTATTAGATGATACTGAAAAACTGCTTATCTAGATTTCTCTCTTGAATCGTAGATCTGGAGGAGTAGGTCTAGAATACCGGTTTACGGTTATACTAGTGTTTTTTTCATTAATTTATTTAATCGATCATTAAAGTTCGAAATTGAATCGATGATTTAACGATCGATCATCGACTCATCGCTTTCAATATCGGTTTCAACTTGATCAATAGTAGCAATAGTGCCACTTGGACCGGGTTCAGTTTTTAATTTTTTAAATAACTTATCAATTGATCGAACAAGTTCACTATCATCATTAGGCAGATCTAATTTACTTCTATTTTCTGGTAAACTTATTAAAGGATGTTCAATTTTTGAATCGAGTTTTTTTGATAATGGTTTCTTCAAACTTTTCTTCAATCCTATCTAGTCATGTCTTCCTACAATTTGCTAGGTATTGATTACTAAAATTTAATTGTTCAATTATTTTTTATCATCTTTGTTACCATCTGAAATCTTAAAAGGGCTGGCAACAACAGATGTATTTTTAACTGGGATTAGAAAAGTTTCTAATGGGGGATGACTAGAAGAAATTTTTGACTTATCTTCTCGTATCCATTGAGTTTTAGTAATAACACTACATTTACCTTGATATTGATCATACCAATCGTAAAAGGTAATATTTATTTTTTCACTGTTAATAAAATGTTTCCATCTATTAACCATTTTATCACGTTCCTTTTTGGAAGGGTGATTGGAGCAAAACTGGTGTCTTTTTTCTTTATTAGATTTAGAATTAAAATTCTTTACAAGATTGTCCCAATCTAATATGAATTCTTTTTTAATGACTCTTAGTTGATTATTAATAGGGATTTCAAAATCTAACTGAGTTGGAAATTCAGAAGAAGTAGGAGAGGAGGATTCCTCTTCAACAGGGTAAACTTGTGCATAGCAAGGGTGACTAGCTTGACCTTGATTAAGGATTCCCTTTAATTTAATATCCCTAACTGAAGGATTACTGAGTACTTCAGTATCTCTTCTAGTGTGAACTGAAGGTACTAAAGAACTAGTAAAATCTTCAATAATAATCGGTCTTGAATGCACGCCAAAACTTATCTTGACTGCTCCATCGAAAAATTGCTTAACATTTTCAATATTTAATAGATTATTGACTACAGGTTGTTGTGGAATTTCATTGGGTAAAGTCCATTGACTAGGTAACGTAATATCCTTCCAGAGGATGGTTCTCGGGATTTGAATATTAGCATCACTAGTTGAACTCTGAATTAATACAGTTTGATCTTTAGGAATTTTATTAAGAGCATGAACGTTTAAATTCGTTTTCATGGTCTTATAATAAATCCTTTAAATCAAAGCTATGGGTTGAGAACCCTCAATCATATGAGTGATCTCACCAGATGTTTTAATGTTTAATGTTAAAGCTTTTAATAGATGTTGATCACTAAGGTTTAGTGTGAAATCAGGAAAGCAATTAAAATGGATAGGTCCATTGTGCAAACTTGATTCCATCGCACCTATCATACTGGGATAGTAATTCAGGAACCTAGCATCTCTAAGACAAAGGTAGATGCTTGAATTAATTCCCTTAATGTTCAATGGTTTAACTGCAACTTGTACTAGACCAATGTGGATAAAATTGTAACCTTTCTTCCTATGTTTTTTAATGACATCAGGAGATAAAAGACTACAATTTTCATACTCTTTGTTAATTGCGTAAACTTTTTCTACAGTTTTAACATTATAATCGGTTTTGAAGTTATCAAAAAATGTTGACTGATAAATTTCTTTAGGAGATACTCTAGGTATGTTCCAATTATGTAAAGCTTGACTAATGTTTTCATAACTGTGTGATTCTTGGTTAACTATGTCTAGAACAGGAGGCAAAGTCGACCGGTTACTAGTTGAGGAGTTAGACCTGAATAATCTACTCATCTTTTACAGATTTTCAAAATAAATTTGTATTCATTATTCTTCCATTCATACCCTCTTACCTTAGACAGACTCATACCTGTGTTCTATACCCGACACTGCTCACCTAAGAGACTTACAAAAGGTAGACACGAACAAGGTGGACTAAAGTAAGTTAGGTGACTTCGGAATAAGAATAAAAGAGAAAATTTTGAAAATAGTAAATGAATGAACAGACTACTAGATCTTACTGGCAACTAGAAACAAATAACTTGGCTCTAATACCATTTGGGGACGAAGCAAAATAGAAACCTAAATGGTATATATATATAACCGGGAAATGCACAGGATATATATCGATCCTGACTCGGTTTATCATTTCAGAGATTTGTCGCTATATATATATATATTTATATATATATACACACACACACACACACTTATATATATAAAGCATTGTGGGACTCGGGATTACGATGAGCCCAGATTTTACATATATATATATATATATATATATATATATATATATATATATAGGCTATATATATATACACATGACTATGTATTATACTGATGGAAGCTATGGCGACAGATTTTTTGGGCTATAGCGACGGTAAACTGTCGCCATATCCCAGAATAGCTATGACGACTCGTGAAATCGTTGTTATAGCCCAAAAAACCGTCACCATAGCCGACTATTTTACACAGCTGTGTACATACATTTTTCCCTATATATATATAAATATAGATATATATATATATATATATAAAAGCAATAAATCTCCAGATATAAAATCCAGGCTCATCGAATAGAGTTCGACAACAGTTCATATATATAAGTATATATATATACAAAAGCAAATAAACGCTCCAGACATGAGTCCAGGCTCAGTCAAGGCATAACTCGATAATGTTAGTCCACATATATAAATATATATATATATATATATATATATATAAGGAAATAAAAGCCACGGACCGAAGTCCGGGCATACACACACAACACGACTCTCAATGTAAAGGACGGTGTGTGCAAAGTAGAAGAGAAAGACTTTAAAAGGTGTAAGAAGGCTTACAGTGGACTACCAAAGAAGACTTCTATAGCTTTAAATGGATGAACACTCGGCTCCCGCCGGTAAAAATAGGACTGAATATAAGCTCACAAGTGTTTAAAATGAGAAAGCACTCAGTTTAGTGTGTGTACAGAGCAAATTGGACAGGTCTTCCTCGCCGTTTTCTCTTACAAAATGGCCATCCCAAGCCCTCTATTTATAGAGGGTAGAGCCATGAGTACACTGCGTCGACCAGATGTACTGTGGGTCGCCTCGGTGCCTCAGCTCCATGGTCCTGCCGTCTCGAAGTAGATGCACGCGTGCAATGTGATGTCTTCTCGAACTTGCAGAACTTCAATTCGAGCCTTCGATTGAGGTGTATAAAACCTTTTACGGAGTGCTGTTATCGAGAGCTACACAAATGACATGGGATTAGAGGTTGTCAAAAGTCAGGAAGATGGGACCATGCCTTTGGTCTTCAAGCTTTAAATTCCATCCGGTGTGCTGTCCTGTGTAGTAGTCACTCGGGATTGCAGCTATTTGGCTCTTGTGGGACATTACTATGTAGAATGTATGTTGAGATGTTGTTGAGATGGCGCAATATGGAATCAAGGTGGCAAAATGATGATTTTGCCCCTCACCGGGGTTATCTCTAGTTTAGGCTGATAAAGAACTTGTTATTCAGGGTTATCTCTGAGATTAGGCTGCTGCAAGTACTAGATGTCCTCAGGTTTGTCTCTGAGGTGTGTCTGACCTCCCGGGGTTATCTTCGGCTTTGGAGCTGAGTGCCTCGTTTCCAAGATTGAAGCTGACTACATAGGTTGAAACGAGCATCTTCGGGGTTATCTTGGGAACTGCAACTGCACTCCTCGGGGTTATCTCCGAGGTTGTCACTGTCTTTCCCGGTGTTGTTTCCGGGACTGAGACTGAGTATCTCGGGGTTATCTCCAAGATGAAACGCCCTTCTCCCGTGTGATTTCCGGTATTGAACTGCATGCCTCGGTGTTATCTCTGAGGTTGAAACTGACACTTTTAGCGTTATTTCCGGGATTGAGCTGAGCTGTCCTCCAGGATTATCTCTAAAAGACGATTCTGCCCTCCTACAATATTAGTAACAAGTATACAGAAAATTTCGAGTGTCTACATTGAGAAAAAGAGGTTTAATAGTTAATTAAACTATTGAAGAAAATAAATGTAATTGTTATGAAAAGAAAATTAACTGAGTAATATTAGTTAATTTGATTAAGTTAAAATTATATTATGAGAGAATATAATTTGGTTATTATTGTAACGATGGAAGTTATTATGAATTAAATTTCATAAATAATGTGAGTAATTCACTTAATTTAAATAGTGAATTCATATAATTATTTTTAATAAATGAGAATGTATCATATTACATATAAATGTAATATGTTAACATAATTCGACTGTGAGTCTCATAAATAGTTAAAATATTTATCGAATAGAGTAAATATTTTAGTTGGAATATTTATAGAATAAATATTCTATGTAAATTATTAGGGAATAATTTGTTTAAATATGATAATATTAATTTAATTTATGTTAAATGATTTTATAATTGGTGCGTAATGTAAGACCCCAACTTTTATGAATAAAATAGAATTTCTTCTATTTATTATTTTGAAATAATAAGGGGTTGATTTGATTAATGTGGTTAGTTATGGGTAAAATACGCAAATATTTTAATAAGCAAGTGATTAATAAATATTCATTGTTGTTGGGAAATATTCGTACGACGGCGCAACCATTTGTGGGCCCCATAACAGAAAACTGTCAAATGAAGAAAACGACAAGTATGAGTTTTTTATAAATAACGGCTTAGTTGTTACCGTTAACTCTGTTGGAATACCTAGTGGTTAAAATACAGTAATACGTGGTGTTGCACAGTAGCACACTGTATTGCACAAATTATTAATTCTTACGTAAGAAGGCACTACTCAATAATTGTTACAGTAATTACTGTTCAATATTTTATTTTATTGATTCAATAATTGCTATGTTGATATTTTATATTATTATTATCTCAATAATTGTCACTGCATAGTATTTTCCATTATCAGATCAATAATTCATATTATTTGAATAATATTATTAGATAACATTATTGGCAATGTCTAAGGAAGTTCTATCTAGGAAAGGGGTTTGGTCACCTAATTGCGCGCCAGTAAGGAGAAATCCTTATCGGAAAGCCCCCTCTTTCTTGGGAACGACCTGGTTGTCAGTATTGTGATTCTATAATATTATTTGTGAATAATTAATTATTAATTTATATGATAAGAAAATATTTATTTTATGTGGATATAAACGAATTAATGCTGAGGTATTTATTAAGTGTTTTGTCGGATTGAAGGTATTGAAAATCATCCGTATGTGGATTTCGGTCATTTTTTGTTTGGAATTTGGAAAAACTTTCTTCTACAAAGTTGTAGAGAACTAAATTTCCTATGGAATGGATATAAAATTTGATTTTTTTTTGATAAAAGGGCTATTTATTATGAATTATTGAAGTTCCGAAATAATTGATTTTTAGAGTTATAAATGTTTTTTTAAGAAAAACATTTTTGTTATGATTGGTGGGCCCCACTGGTGTGCTAAAATCAGATTGTCAAGAGGTGGGCGTGAATTTTTTTTATAAATATAATATTTTATTAAATTTTCTGCTTTAGCGTTCTAAGCATTTTCCTATAAATTGGGTGTTTAGGTTAGAATTGAAAATCACATCAGAATCTGAAGTTTTGTCTCTCTATAATATCAAGTGTATTTTTGTGAGTATTTAGATACTGTGAGTATTGCTATATGGTGCAAGTTTTCTTCAGCATTATATCCGATATTCCAGTCAGAAGTACTGTTCTTTTGAGGTAAGGGATGTTATTTTTTCATAAATGATATTATCTCTTTCAATATCATTATACTGAAATATTGGTATGAATTTTATGAAATTTTTACCTTTTCATGTCGAGGTTAACGTATACGACACTATTCACGAATACTGTACTATTCACGAGTACTATTCACGACGTATGATTTTTCTTGTGGAATATTTACCTTTCTGTGTCGGGATTACTATTCATGTATACGACACTATTCACAAAAAAATTATATTTTCTTCTCTTTGTCCAAGTTGTCTATTATGGTTACTATCTTTTATTGTATCCATGTTTTGATCTCCATTCTTGAATTTTGCTCCACAATTGATTATTATGGAGTATTTTTGAACTTGGATAAACTAAAGTACGAATCCCTAATTTTTGTTCTTGTATATCACTGGATTTGTTTTCTTTATTTTCATTATCCTCAGTCCTAAATGGTGATATAACTAAATATCTTTGGCCTGTTAGGATTATATTGATTCCTTTACGCATGTTTTCTATTATCAGAATCCTATCCGTAACCATTCCTGGTTTATCCGTATCTGTCCAGATGTTCAAAAAAACGAAATTCCCAACTGGTTTTTCGTTTGGTGGGATAAGCTTGGAATTACCATAGAAACTCTACCAGAACCTATTCAAACAGCATTCAAAGAATGGCAAGTTGTTTATGCACATATACTAGTAAATAAAGAGTTATCTATGCAGAAACTGTTTACCGATGAAAAATGGATGAAAGATCCATGGGAGATCAAGAGACGCGTTTAACGACTCAATAGCCTCCTCCCCGCTTTAACCAAAGATCGCTATGTGTATGAAAGCGATTATTATTGAAGCGACATTTATGGACATTAAGCATACGCTTCATGATCCATCTAAACCAACTAGCCCAATTCAATACAGTAAAACCACTGTCAAGAGTATTATGCCTCTTGCCAATTGGGGTATTAATCCTTATACCACCCGTACTGTTGATTCCAGTCATACAACAGAAACCAAAACTTTTGAAGTCCATACAGAACCATACCCAGGCCTGCTTGGATGTTATCCCTCAAAGCCTGCCAGCACCATCATCAGTTAATCCTTTTGTCAAGATTCAAACTGATTTAAAACAGAAATTTCCAAATCTAACTGAAACAGAATTAATAGTCAAGACAATGGACTATATGAAAACCCAATTCTTACAATCATTCACGCAAGACTACAGTTCCATGAAAACTGTTAGTGATAATGAAGAATATGAACAGGACGACAATGAATTCAATGTCTTAGCTGGAGAAAGTCAGGAACCGGAGCCTACGATGGGAGACTTTTGGGACTCTCTCACCTCCATGATTTCGAGAAAAATGGAACAAGACAAGAAAGAAAAGGAAAAGCATAAAGCTATCCTCCATTACAATGATCAATAATCAAAAAGGACAACCACAAAGAGCTCCACCATCGAAAAGTAGCAAACCACCGTCCTCTCTATCATCGAAGACGCCAACCAAATTGTAATCCACTCATCTGACAGCTTGTCTCATGCCCTTCACTTCCCACGGCTGAGATATAAAGAAGAAAAGATAAGGACTGCCAACCAACTCCACTATCTAGGACACGCCAGATCCTTTCTTATTTTCTCACTTGTATAAATTGGGAGACCTCACCCATTGTTGAGGCAGAACTTTTCTTAGCATTTTTCTTTTGTATTCTCCTTGTACCTCTCTCTGTAAAATATTTATATATAAATCTGTGGTTTGAAGATATCCAAGACTCTTCTGTAAGTTTTAATTATTGCTTTCGTTAATTATTATGTTTCCTTGCTTGAGCTTTTAGATTATAATACTGAAAACAGTAATCGATTCAAAACAACATATCAATCAAGAATGTATAATTATAACCGTTCTTATTTCTTAGAAACAGTTTTATATTTGTCCGCCTTGAGGAGTGTGGCTATTATTTCTTGTAAATCGCTGATGACGTGCTTGATCAACCCTTTTCTCCGATCCTTCCCTTTAATCGGTATCAAAGCCATATTAAGTTATTAACATATTAGTGAATATATTACTCATAGATTACACATATATGGTCACCTTTGAAAAATGACCGATTTTTCAACCTCTCTTTCTATCAGTAGCTAATGCTTCAAATTTTCTACAAAGGAAGCAACCAACTCATAGCTTATCGTGATGTAAAAGGAAGCCTTAGATAAATGGACTATTCCTAAAATCAAACCGTAAACAATTTATAAAATTGGAACCTTTGATTTTATCAAGAAAAGAATAATAAAACCTTTGAGCATGTTGTTCTTTACGTATTAACGATGAAATTTTATATTTATCGCATGTCAAGACTTATACCCTTTTCTCGCAAAAATATAAATATGTTCATATAGGACTTGTCCAAGTAGCCTTTAAACCTTTGACTTTACTTCGCCAAAATACCAAATTCAAAGGTACACTTAGAGATGGTAGGTGTCTTAACTGAAAGCCTCTCTCATGGGAGCTATTGAAACTAGCCTTGCCCATGGACCAAAGATACTTTAATATCTATCCATATTTAAGTATTGCCCTAACTCGATAATAATCATCAAAAGTTTTAGAAATGAGAATTATATCTCACTACTATGAATACCTACCCGATCCCTCCTTTTGCCATCTTATTCCGTATACACCTTAAAGTTTTAACGACTTTTAAATCCCTATATCGTAAAGTTAGCCAACAAGGACATACCGTCTTTATTGATACTAACCTCTTTAGTAGTCAAGTGGCTATTCCTGCAATGATCCTCGGGAAGAAATTACTTTCCCAAAACAATGGCAAATTACTAATGCCGCTCCTACCGCACCTATAATTAGACAAAACATTGAAGATGTTATCCGCATCAAAGAATGGAAATGTTTATTTAAAATTTCAAAGACCTTTTAACCGAAGTCGATCTATAAACAATATTTCTTATAATATTGATTTTCCTCAATCGCCTGATAATCAGGTTCCACCTTTTTAGAATCTGCTTATCAAGAGTCTAAAAATCCCAAAGAATGAGTCTCACAAAAATGAAGACATTGTTAGAGGAATTCATATTTCAAAAATCAAATACCTCATGGTATTTATGAGGCTACTCTCAAAATGTGTAAGACCTTACAAATTCAACCGCTAAATGACATGAATTTTGAGTGTTAAATGGATTTTCTCCCAATAGTAAAATTCGCCAATGTTTAAACCAGAGTTCATGCAGATAAATATCGTAATTTTAGAAATTGGTATTTTAAAAATCATGATAATGATAAGTTAGCGTAAATTAAAGCTAATTATTATGCTTATCCTAATAATAACCAAAGTATTTTACCATTTGCCAAATGGTATTATGATTTTGTCCTAAAATCGTAATTTTATAATGAAAGTCAATTAAATGTATTAACTCGGATATCAAAAGGATTGATTACTACAAATGGTAATATTATTCAATCTATCCATCCCCTCCTAAGTCTCTTGAACTTAGCTCGAAAATGAAAATTTAAAACCATTAGTTATTAATCCGTATGTTGATATTTCAAAGTTTCTCATCGCTAAGATGATGTTAAGATTAAAGACATTTTGCCTTTGTCTAAAATGTAATAATTATACTAATCTATTCCTTCAAACCGTAGGAAAACAAAGCTAACTGTGATAAAGAACAAATAAATCATATTAATGATAATTGTCGATTATTCCTCAAAAATTGACCTTCAACCCGCAACTATAAAACCACCTTTAGAAGTTAGTAATTTTAAAATGAAATCTTCTAAAAACAAAGATAGTTTTATTGATAATCTTTTAAACAAAATGAAAGATTTAAAACTCACACCCGCATCCTCATCCCAAATTTCAATATGATGTCCGACAACCTTCCTCTCATACCAAGAATAGTAATACCGATAATGAAGAAGATGATTCCGATTTTTCCCTATTAATATTTTTTTTGAAATCCGTAATAATTTTCGTGAGATGCAAAATATTAATAAAACTACTTATAGCCGAAAGCCTATTAATAGAATGGCTCTATCTCGACCCAAAGAGGTATTACTACCCTGCACTCTACTCCTCGTGATATTCTCAGATGAAGAAGACTTTCTTCATTCCCAAAAAGTCTTACCATGGTAAGACTATCTATGAATGGAATATCGATGGTAAAATGTAATATCAAATTTTTGAAACTATCCATCATATCTTAATGTATGCAATAACAAAAATGTAATGAAAAACACGTACCATCGATCCGCTGCTTTCTTAGTAAATGGTTTTACCGGCATTCTTAAAGGATGGTGGATAATGTACTCACCGATAACCAAAGAACCGAAATCCTTCAATCCTATAAGAATGATACCGAATTCTATTACTAAAAATCAAACCGTAAGAGAAGATGCTTGTTACACCTTAGTTCAAGCTATCGCTCACCATTTTGTAGGACCAGTGATACCAAATACCGATAGAAGTAGAGAACTTTTACGTAACCTTCGCTGCCCATCCTTAACCCATTTTAGATGGTATAAAGATGTCTTTTAATGAAAGTCATGCAAAGAGCAGATGCTAACAAAGGAACATTGAAAGCCAAATTTGTAGATGGACTTCCTACTTTCTTTGCGTAAAAAGTTCAAAAAAACTTAGAGATAAACACGACCGTATTTAGTATACCTTATGACCAAAAGATTCTTACGGCCATCTTATTTCAAAGAATTATCGAAGAGGGATTATCATTATGTAATGATATGAAAACTCCAACAATTAATGAAAAAATGTAATCTCACCAAAAGACATGAGATAGAGAATTTTATGATCAATTTTCTTACGACACAAAATTACAAGATCCTCGTAAAGCTAAAAAACAAAGAAAATTCTAAACCTTCTAGATCTTACCGAAAACGCTTCTTCTAAGAAATCTTCAAAACCAAAACCCCAAAAATCTTCCGTAAAAAGAAAGAGTAGCAGAAAGAAAGATAAATCTAAAATTCAATGCTATAAATGCGAAAGACAGACACTTTGCTAATAAATGCAATTCAAAATTAAAACAAAAGCTTAATGAATTATCCTCGATGAGGAAATTCAACAAAGAAATTCTTAATTGTTTGTCTAATAATGACTCCGAGTCCAAATTTCGTAAAATGATCTAGTCAAGTCTATTCGTAATCGATAATAATTCGACAACGAACAATGTCAAACTCAGATCGTTAATCGTAATACGCCCATCAAGCTAATTATCGAAAGCAATCGTCGAGATGAATGGTTTAGATATTGAGGTCCCAAAGATAATGTCTTAACCGACCACCGTAAATCCTTCTAGACCTCGCCAATGTATTAAAGATCCGTAGATCAAATTAAAATTTTTGGAAATCAAGATAAAACATGTATATCAAGACACCCTTCCTATTAACCAAGACAAGATGAAAGAGGTTATGAAACGATTCGTAAACGCTTTCTACCTTTGAGAAGCCAACTACAATCCAGATTTAAAAATGAAATAAATATTTTAAAATCAAATAAAACAATTACGTAATAATAATATTATTATCTTTCAAGATTTAACCAATATTAAAAATAAGTTAAATCACAAACAGATAATATAGAATCCTCCAAACAACCCGAATCCTTTGATAAACCGTAATCCTCCTAACAATATTTAATGTTAATGAATCAAGTAGTCTTCCGTAAATGGTATATTAGAATTACTTTTATTATTAAACCGCACTTTATTATCAAAGACGCCATCGCCTCTAGTTGATAGTGGTGCCGATATGAATCGTATCCGTGAAGGTCTTATCCCTACCAAATACTTTCGTAAGACCACTCAATCTTTAACTAAAGGTAAGTGGAAATACTATGAATATAAAGTATAAAATTCTCAAGCCTTAATCTGTAATCAAGGTCTTTGTTTACCTACTTTTTTTGTTCTTATCCGTAATATGAATCAAAGTATCATTTTAGGCACTCCATTTCTATGCCTTTTAATGCCTATTACAAAAATTGATACTTTAGGAATTCATACAACTCTCAATAATGTATATATTGTTTTTTGAATTTATTACCGAACCTTACACTAAAGAATTAAATCAAGTCAAAAACATGATTTATTCTAAAGAAAAACAAATCAATTTTATTCAGAAAGAAATAAAATTTCTTACTACAGAACAAAGAATTTTACAACCTTCTCTACAGTAAAAAATTAAACTAATCCATAAAACTCTTCAAACTGAAATCTGCAGTGATGTCCCAAATGCTTTCGAACAGAAGAAACATATTATTTCTCTTCCTTATATCCCTAGTTTTAATGAGAAAAATATTCCTACTAAATCTCACCCAAATGATGAAGAAAGAATATTTACCCTTTGTAAAACCGAAATCGAGTCCCTCCAATGTAAAAAAAAATAAAAAACCTAGTACCTCTCCCCCTGAGTTGTACCGCCTTTTATGTCAATAAAATTCGTAAATTGAACGAGGAACCCACCACGACTCGCTATCAATTATAAACCTCTTAATGAAGCCCTTCAATGGATTAGATATCCAATTCAATAAGAAGGATCTTCTTCGACCGACTTCATGATGCCACTATTTTCTAAATTGATATGAAATCGTGATTTTGGCAAATTCAAATTAGAGAACAGTGATACTTATAAAACCGCTTTTACAAAGACTTTTGGCCACTACGAATGGAATGTTCTTCCATTTGGAGTAAAAATGGACCTTCGTAATTCCAAAGACATCATGAATGATATTTTTAACCCTTTATCAATTTATTATCTCGTTACATTGATGATGTTTTAATTTTCTTCATCTATTGAACAAATATATAAAACATTTAAATATTTTTAAAATGTTATCATAAAAATGGTTTGGTAGTTTCTCCCAAAATGAAACTTTTCCAAACAAAGATCGATTTCTTGACATAATATTTCCAATGGAACTATTATTCCAATTGATAGATGTATTGAATTTGCATCTAAATTTCCTGATGAAATAAAAGATATTAATCAACCGCAGATTTTTTGGGAAGTTTAAATTATATTCGAGATTACTATCCAAATCTTTCCCAAGATGCTTCTATTCTCAGATACTCGCCTTTCTAAAAAATCCTTCACCTTGAATGAAGAACATACCGATGCAAAGAAGAAAAATTAAATCTAGAGTTAAATAGCTACCTTTGTTTGTCCTTACCTAATCCCGAATGGAAAAAGATCGCTCGCACTCGATGCTTCCAATACAGATATGGTGGTATTTTAAAACAATTTAATCCTAAAAGTAATAAAGAGGATCTTATTCGCTTTACTTCAGAACTTGGAAAGGACCTTCTTTAAATTATCCTACTATTAAAAAAGAATGCCTTTCAATTGTCAAATGTGTTTTAAAATTTCGTGATGATCTTTTAAATCAAGACTTTTAATTAGAGTTGATTGTTCAAATTTAAAAACAAATCTTTAAAAAAGATGTTCAAAATTTAGCTTCCAAATGATATTTGCTACTTGGCAAAGTATTTTATCAAGATTTGACTTTGATATTGAGTATATCAAAGGAAAATGTAATTTTTTACCGGATTTTCCGACCGCAGAATATTTGCAGAAATGACCAAGAGAGGTCGAGTCATGCAATAACGAGGCCGAGGCAGAGAGCAAATCTATATTATACGTAATTTCCTAGTCCAATACTCAAACCAAGAATTCTTCTGCTTTTTCTAGCCAAACAACAAAGAAAAGATGTTCTTCTACTACCCTAACAAAGATATTCCAAATCGAAATGTGGAAGAAACAAGATTGTTCATCGAATGTAATGATGAAAATGGATGAAAGATCCATGGGAGATCAAGAGACGTTATTTAACGACTCAATAGCCTCCCCCCGCTTTAACCAAAGATCGCTATGTGTATGAAAGCAGATTATTATTGAAACAAAGATCTATGGACATTAAGCATACGCTTCATGATCCATCTAAACCAACTAGCCCAATTCAATACAAGAAACCAATCGCCAAGAGTATTATGCCTCTTGCCAATCGGGGTATTAATCCTCATACCACCTGCATCGTTGATTCCAAATATACAACAAAAACCAGATATGCCTATTGGGATTATATTGATTCCTTTACGACGCATGTTTTCTATTATCGTAATCCTATCCGTAACTATTCCCGGTTTATCCAGATTCCGTCCAGATGTTCTAAAAACGAAATTCTAACCGGTTTTTCGCATGTGGATAAGCTTGAATTACCATAGAAACTCTACCGTAATCTATTCAAACAAAGATTCAAAGAATGGCAAGTTGCTTATGCCCATATACCAAGAATAAAGAGTTATCTATGCGTAAACCGCTTACCCATTTCATAATCCGCTTTGGAATTCCTCGATTTGAAGTGGATTTTCAAAGCATGATTATCGTAATAAAATCCTCGCTTAAAAAGAGTATTTTTACCAAGTGGTGGGATAAAGGTCTTAATCCCATGCTACCGTAACTTTTGAAATCCATACAGAACCATACCCAGCCTCGCTTGATGTTATCCTCAAAGCCTCGCCAAAGACCATCATCGCTAATCCTTTTGTCAAGATTCAAACCGATTTAAAATGTAAATTTCCAAATCTAATCAAAATGTAATTAATAGTCAAGACCATGGACTATATGAAAACCCAATTCTACAATCATTCACGCAAGACGACACGCCCCATGAAAACCGTTAATGATAATGAAGAATCAAACAGACGACAATGAATTCAATGTCTTAGCCGAGAAAGTCAGAACCTGAGCCTACGATGGGAGACTTTTGGGACTCTCTCACCTCCATGATTTCGTAAAAAATGGAACAAGACAAGAAAGGAAAAGGAAAAGCATAAAGCTATCCTCCATTACAAAGATCAATAATCGTAAAAGGACAACCACAAGAGCTCCACCATCGAAAGTAGCAAAATTTACCGTCTCTATCATCGTAAGACGCCAACCAAATTGTAATCCACTCATCCGACAAATTTGTCTCATGCCCTCCACTTCCCACTACCGAGATATAAAGAAGAAAAGATAAGGACCGCCAACCGACTCCACTATCCAGACACGCCAGATCCTTTCTTATCTTCTCACTTGTATAAATTGGGAGACCTCACCCATTGTTGAGGTAGAACTTTTCTTAGCATTTTCTTTTGTATTCTCCTCAGACTTCTCTCTCTCGTAAAATATTTGATATATATAAATCAGGTTTGAAGATATCCAAGACTCTTCAGTAAGTTTTAATTATTGCTTCCTAATTATTATGTTTCTTGCTTGAGCTTTTAGATTACCATACCGAAAATAGTAGAATTCGATTCAAAACAAAGATATCAATCAGCAATGTATAATTATAACCGCTTTTATTTCTTAGAACATTTTTATATATCGTAACATTATATTATTTTAACTAAAACTCGCCATACAGAAGAAACCCCGCTTTTATTATAGTTTTGGGTAGAACCCCTACCCCCTAATCAACAAAGATTTCATGAGATCATATATGTGGTAATTTATCCAGAAATATATATTTAATATGTTTTTAAAATTCTATGCCATGTATTAATTAAGATAGATCGTGGTTAATTCTTGATTAAGTGGGACGCCACCAAAGTCGCTTTTTTGAATCTTTGCCTTTGTCCGCCTTGAGGAGTGTGGCTATTATTTCTTGTAAATCGCCGATGACGTGTTTTGATCAACCCTTTCTCCGATCCTTCAACCACTTGACTACTAAAGAGGTTAGTATCAATAAGGACAAGATGTCCTTGTTGGCTTTGCTTTCTCGATATAGGGATTTAAAGTCGTTAAAACTTTAAGGTGTATACTAATAAGATGGCAAAAGGAGGGGATCCGGGTAGGTATTCATAACCGTGAGATATAATTCTCATTTCTAAAACTTTTGACAGATTATTATCAGTTAGGGCAATACTTAAATTTGGATAGATATTAAAGTATACTGGTCCATGGGCAAGGCTAGTTTCAATAGCTCCCATGAGAGAGGCTTTCTAGTTAAGACACCTACCATGTCTAAGTGTACACTGAATACTGGTATTTGGCCAAGTAAAGTCAAAGGCTTAAAGGCTACATGGACAAGTCCTATATGAACATATTTATCTTTTTGCAGAAAAGGGTATAAGTCTTCAACATGCAATAAATATAAAATTTCATTGTTATTCTGTAAAGGAACAACATGCTCAAAGGTTTTTATTATTCTTTTACTGATAAAATTAAAGGTTCCAATTTTATAAATTGTTTCTGGTTTGATTTTAGGAATAGTCCATTTATCCAAGGCTTCCTTAACATCCTGATAAGGTATGAGTTCAGTTGCTTCCACTGTAGAAGCTGAAGCATTAGCTACGGTAGAAAGAGAGGTTGAAAAATCAGTCATTTTTCAAAGGTGACCATATATGTGTAATCTATGAGTAATATATTCACTAATATGTTAATAACTTAATATGGCTTTGATACCAGTTAGGGGAAGGATAGGAGAAAAGGGTTGATCAAGCACGTCACAAACGATTTACAAGAAATAATAGCCACACTCTCAAGACTTTACAAAGGCAAAGATTCAAAACGCGACTTTTGGTGACGCCCCACTTAATCAAGAATTAACCCTGATCTATCTTAATTAATACATGGCATAGAATTTTAAAAACATATTAAATATATATTTACATATAAATTACCACATATATGATCTCATGAAATACTGTTGATTAGGGGGTAGGGGTTCTACCCAAAACTATAAGTTTAACGTGTTTCTTCCCAGTATGGAAGTTTTAGTTAAAATAATATAATGTTCTGATATATAAAATTGTTCTAAGAAATAAGAACTAAGTTATAATTATCTCATTGCGATTGATATGTCTGCTTTGAATCGATTATCGCTTTCAAGATGGTAATCTAAAAGCTCAAGCAAGGAAACATAATAATTAACTAAGCAATAATTAAAACTTACGTAAGAGTCTTGGATATCTTCAAACCACGATTTATATATATAAATATTTTACAGAGAGAGGTACAAGGAGAATACAAAAGAAAAATGCTAAGAAAAGTTCTGCCTCAACAATGGGTGAGGTCTCCCAATTTATACAAGTGAGAAGATAAGAAAGGATATGGCGTGTCCTAGATAGTGGAGTCGATTGACAGTCCTTATCTTTTCTTCTTTATATCTCAGTCGTGGGAAGTGGAGGGCATGAGACAAGCTATCGGATGAGTGGATTACAGCTGGTTGGCGTCTTCTGATGATAGAGGACAGCTGGCTGCTACTTTCTGATGGTGGAGCTACTGTGGTTGTCCTTTTTTGATTATTGATACTGTAATGGAGGATAGCTTTATGCTTTTCCTTTTCCTTTCTTGTCTTATTCCATTTTTTCTAAAATCATGGAGGTGAGAGAGTCCCAAAAGTCTCCCATCGTAGGCTCCTGCCTCGACTTTCTCCAAATAAGACATTGAATTCATTGTCGCCCGTTCGTATTCTTCATTCTTGCTAATAGCTTTTCATGGAACCGCTGCCTCATGTGAATGATTGTAAGAATTGGGTTTTCATATAGTCCATGGTCTTGACTATTAATTCGCTTTCGCTTAGATTTGGAAATTTCTTTTAAATCGGTTTGAATCTTGACAAAAGGATTAATCGATGATGGTGCCGAGGTGCTTTGAGGGATAACATCCAAGGTGCCCGGGTATGGTTCTCGTATGGATTTCAAAGTTCGTAACGTGATTAAGACCTTTATCCCACCACTTGGTAAAAATACTCTTTTTAAGCGAGGGATTTTATTCTGATAATCGCACTGAAAATCTCACTTCCAAATCCAAGGAATTCCAAAACGGATTATGAAATGGGTAAACAATTTCTGCATTGATAACTCTTTATTTACTGGTATATGGGCATAAGCAACATGCCATTCTTTGAATGCTGTTTGAATAGGTTCTGGTATAGTTTCTATGGTAATTCCAAGCTTATCCCACCAAACGAAAAACTAGTTGGGAATTTCGTTTTTTAGAACATCTGGACAGATACGGATAAACCAGGAATGGTTACGGATAGGATTCTGATAATAGAAAACATGCATAAAGGAATCAATATAATCCCAATAGATGTATCTGGTTTCTGTTGTATTACTGGAATCAACAGTACGGGTGGTATGAGGATTAATACCCCAATTGGTAAGAGGCATAATACTCTTGACAGTGGTTTTACTGTACTGAATTGGGCTAGTTGGTTTAGATGGATCATGAAGCGTATGCTTAATGTCCATAGATGCTGTTTCAATAATAATCTGCTCATACACATAGCGATACTGGTTAAAGCGGGGAGGAGACTATTGAGTTGTTAAATAACGTCTCTTGATCTCCCATGGATCTTTCATCCATTTTTCATCATTCTGTTCAATGAACAAATACTGCTTCTTCCACATTTCGATTTGGAATATACTGTTCGGGTAGTAGAAGAACATCTTTTATCGTCGTCGGCTAGAAGAAGTCAAGAATTACCGGTTTGAGTATTCGCACTAGGAAATTTCAGATAATATAGATTTGCTCTCCTTGGCCTCGCTGACCGCGGCCATCCTCTAGTGGTCATTCCTCGCAAATATTCTCCGTCGTAAAATCCTAGAAGAATTTCGCTTTCCTTTGATATACTCAATATCAAAGTCAACATCGATAAAATACTTTGCCAAGTAGCAAATATCTTTTTGGAAACTAAATTTTGAACACCTTTTTTAAAGATTTGTTTTGCAGCTGAACAATCAACTCTAATTAAAAAGTGCTGATTTAAAAGATCATCCTGAAATTTTAAAACACATTTGACAATTGAAAGGCATTCTTTTTTAATAGTAGGATAATTTAAAGAAGGTCCTTTCAAAGTTCCTGAAGTAAAACGAATAAGATCCTCTTTATTACTTTTAGGATTAAATTATTTTAAAATACCACCATATCCTGTATTGGAAGCATCGGTCTAAACGATCTTTTTCCATTCGGGATTAGGTAAGGACAAACAAGGTAACTGTTTAACTCTAGATTTAATTTTTCTTACCGATCAAGATGTTCTTCATTCCAAGGTGAAGGATTTTTCCAAGGCGAGTATACGTATTGAAGCATCTTGGGAAAGATTTGGATAGTAATCTCAATATAATTTAAACTTCCCAAAAATCTCTCGCAGCTGATTAATATCTTTTATTTCATCCGGAAATTTAGATGCAAATTGACATATCTATCAATTGGAATAATAGTTCCATTGGAAATATTATGTCCAAGAAATCGATCTTTGTTTGGATAAGTTTCATTTTAAAGCGTAAACTACAAAACCATTTTTTATGATAACATTTTAAAAATATTTAAATGTTTTATATGTTGTTCAATAGATGAAGAGAAACTTAAAACATCATCAATGTAATGTATAATAAATTCAAGAAAGGGTTAAAAATATCATTCATGATGTGTCGAATTCAAGGTCCATTTTTACTCCAAATGGAAGAACATTCCATTCAGTAGTGGCCAAAAGGTACTATAAAAGCGCTTTTATAAGTATCCTGTTTCTAATTTGAATTTGCCAAAATCTCGATTTCATATCAATTTAGAGAAAATAGTGG